>OX388315.1:20121713-20572001 GCA_947579605.1 Athripsodes cinereus
TAGTGATGTCAAATTTGGCATATATCCGTTATTATCTACTCGTTACTTTGTTTTTTCGGTATACCGAGCGGGTAGTGCTCAGGATCCGCGGGTAGATAATACCGATCGGTATTATCTACCGATCAACCGATCGGTATTATCTACCGATCGGTACTCTGTACTAGCCATTTCCGGGTAATACCGATGGATACTTGTGTATTCGTTATTAGCGATTTCCGGCTACTTTCTACCCATCGGTACTATGTACCTGCCGGTACTCGGTAATACCGACCTTCAATCCATCGGTAATGTGTACATATACGTATCTACTGTGGAAGTATTGGTGCGCTGTGAGTGTATTGGTGTACCTACATTTAATGGCTTTTTACAAAAACTATGGGAAACCCTAGGACTTTGGGAGCAATCAGTGTGACCAGATTTCAAAATAAAATTGTGAAAAACATTATTTAATCTATTCTTTCTCAATAACGACAATAACTTCATACATTAATTATTGATAATAATTATAGTGTGAAATTCGTTCACCCATTTTGTGCTTTTAATACTCGTTTAAGGTCAAAAATTTTATACACGACTTTAATGTCTAGTTTTAAAGTTTTTTTTTAACACAAGTTACAGTACGCAGTGAAAACAGTGTGCTGGTACATACCGTTAATTAATAACATAATATTTATTTTCTTTGAATGTGTCGGGGAAGAATCGCGGCAATAGTGGACCAGATAGTGACGCTACTTACTTTGCCGAGACACTCGTTATTTTTGATGAGTACAAAGGAATAGGTGTTAAGATTAGTCAATATTTATTTACTCTCATCTAGACTAGTTTAGTGTTTATGCTTAAAATTGAAACACCTAATCTATGGAATCGAATATTTCAAATACTTTTGATACTATTCAAATAAAGAAACGAATAGTACATCGATCAAAAAATTATAAAAGTACCTAACATTCATTAATTTGGGGGTTGAATTATTTTTATTTATTATATGAATACAGTCAACATTTAAAACTGTCTTCTTTTTCTGGAGTCTGTGTTATGGTAATTTTAATATCTTATTTTTGAGTAATACCTCTACACAGGCTTGTCCTCATGAGGTATAATACTTGTTTATAGGTATATATTTTTAGTCATAATATATGTATTAATTGACTTCTTGTGTTGTGTAAACTGTATGTATATAAATAAATAAATAATAAAAAAAATAAGTGTTGCCAAGATTATGTATTTTTGTACTTAATAATCTACGCACTTTTGACCTATTTCTAAAATTTATATATTTAAACCAAGGAGATCATGAATAATCTAAAAAATAAATGAAAATCTCAAAAAATTTATTCTTAGAAAATATTCTTTAACAAAACCGAAGAGATCATTAAACATTTCAAAATTCTATACTATATCGAAAATTAGGCGACGGGGGGGGGGTAGAAATTTGAGAGGAGAGGTATTTACTGAAATTACTCTAAGGATTATTCCTTCCATCGGTAAAATACCCGTTATCTAATAACGGGTATTTTGCTCGGATTACCCCACGGTACTCGGTATGAAATTATATCCGGTATTGACATCACTAAATGACAAAATCATGAATTTCCATGTCTTCCAATGTTGCCAACGCTCTAGTAAAAAAAATACGGCATTGCTAATTACGAAAATGGGTTAAAATATAACCCAATGTCAGTTCTTTAAGGGTCGTTCACATACGTTCACTTTCAGTGATCACTCCGGATGATCCTCCAAGATGAACAAGTGTGAACAGGCGTTTCATCAATAGTGATCACTAGCGATGACGGAGGAAAGAGATTACCACTCGTCATAATTTCGATGAAAGGTCCTTTCACTGAAACGACCATAAACAAGTTTCATCTTATTATTTGTTTTATTCTCTATGAATTTGTATTGAATGTCAGAATCATGTACAAAATTATTATGCAGTCGAGAGCTTTATTAATTTATTTTAAGTGTAATTTTTCATTTTTGAATTTGTTTAATTATTTTTATACGAAAATACGTCCAACTACATACAACATGAGTGAGAGTGTGGACATGGCAGTGAAAGCATAGGATGAACAAATGTGAACAGACGTGTTCACTTTCGATGAACAGGTTTGACCCTGACACTCTGGATGATCATCCAAAGTGAAGCAATGTGAATGCTACTTTACATTTCAGAAAACTTTGTTACGATTTTTATAAAAACATAGAAGATATTTGAAGACAAATACAAAAAAATTGGTTATTTGAAACTAGTCTAATAATTTGAACACGTCTGTAATATTTTCTGCCAGTCAAATAATAATTCTGCTGCTCAAATAATAATTCTGCTGCTCAAATGACAATTCTGCTGGTCAATTAATTATTTTGTTGTGCGAGTATTTATTAAGCTGTTAAAATTTGTTAATTTGCCCATATAACCAAGTTTGTTTGTAAAACAAGTGTTGCGTTTATTTTTTATTTATTGCCGATGAAAACATTATTTGCAGTGCAAATGACTTAAATGCTGATTTTTTCTTGCCGAACGAATGGATTAATAGCTGAAAAAATAATTAGTTCCCATAATATAATAATAAAAATCTTTATTGCACTAAAAAATCAATTTTAACTGAACAAATAAATTTGTGCAATGGGCGAGTTTGTCGAAGAAACTTCCAACTAACCCATAAATCAGAGCCATAATTAAAATTATAATGTAATATTTTAATTAATAATATTACTTTATAATTATCGGGTAAACAATTTGTGTTATTTTTCCATTGTGATTTAGTGTTAGGCAACAAACGTAGACAAAACTTGTTTTTAGAAGAAGAAGATGACTTTAAAAACATCGAGTGTCTCAGGAAAGTAAGTAGCGCCGAAAACTATTTGAAAAAGTCAAGAACGCATGCGCATTTGATACGCTACTTACTTTCCTGAGACACTCGTCTTCACTCGCAAACGAGTGGATGGCCTTGAGAAGAATAGAACACTCGTCTTCACAATGACAGGTCAAATTTGTATTGTCAAATAGTATTGGTAAATCCAGTTCTTTTTCAGTAATCGGTACTTGAGACATCGTTCTTCAAAACAATTCGTTCTTAGTATTCGTTCTCGTTCGTGGAATTTGTCACGCGATTTTCACCTTAGTCTCTTTGAAAATAAAGTATTTTAAAGGCCTTTTTCCCAAAAGACGACACGAAGATTTAAATCCTTAAATCTCGTTTGTGATATATGTCACGCGATTTTAAACCTTAGTCTCTTTGTAAATAGAGTATTCTAATGGTATTTTTACCAAAACAACTTCACAAAGATTTAAATCTTTGAATCATGTTTGTTACATTTGACACGCGATATAAAACCTTAATTCCTTTGAAAATAGAATACTCCAATGGCGTTTTTTCCAAAATAATAACACGTAGATTTAAATCCAAGAATCTCGTTCTCAACGTTTGACACGCAATATGAAACCTTAGTATCTTTGAAAATAGAGTATCTTAAGGTTTTTTTTCCAAAAAAAAAACACACACACGAAGATTTAAATCTCGTTCGTGACTTTATTTGCCACGCGATGTTAAACCTTAGTTTCTTTGAAAATATAGTACTTTAATGTAATTTTTCCCAAAAGAACGAAAAAGACCGAACAGATTTGGCATTGAGGATTTAGTTCTTCGAGTTAAGTTGAAGAACGAATACATAAAAACGAATACTCAGATTCTGAACAATACTATTGTCAAAGTCAAAAAATGGCTGTCATCGGTGATGAGAAGTGAATTCCTAGAATTTTGTTGAATTATTTGATGTAATTACTTAAAAGTTTTGAAAGACAGTGTTCAAATAACAAATAATAATTGTTTTCCGTACATTTTGTTGTATTTAATCTACCATGTCGGATGATATACACAATGTTTGGGTTGAGGACGTACGTTTGAGGTTAAATAATCCCGGCCAAGGAAATGAAATTTTAGAAGAAATTAAGAATCATTTTAATTCTATACCAGGATCGGAAGTCTCACAGAAAGTTCAAATATTAGGACTGGTTTCTTTTTTGAATCGTATGTATGTTCCTGGGGTAGTACAATCTGATTCTCATCTTGCATCTTTACCATCACAACAAAATGCTTTGAAGAGGTAAACAATTCTTTTTATTAAAAGTATCAAATATTCCGACCAGTTCAGATGATCCAAAAATCCTATAAAATAGTCTTCATTTCTAAATAATTTGAATCCATCATGATAACAGTGTTCCTACAATTTAATAATAATTGCACATTCTGTCAGCTGAAATAAATGTATTTTTTTATTAATGTTTGCCAAATTTTTTAATATTTTTTTACAGCAAGGAGATTGATTGTCTATGTGAGATATTGGAAATATGTTTGCCAACTCTTCCAGTGGGATATGCACTTAGAGAATCTCGGGATGATCTATTAAAGGCTCTCACACATCCTAACTCCAATGTCAGAGAAGTCATTATAAGAGAAGTATGTTTTAATTGATTATGCACAAGTTCCTCATAAACTTGTCTATTTAAATATCAACAATTTAGTGTAGATATATAGCATAATCTTTATCTTATTTCTCGGTTTCACAAAGCCGTCCCTTGATCAAATCCATATCTAAGTCGATGATTTTTAATTTTTTCTAATGAATTTGTTTTTTTTTATTTTTTATAAACCCAAGCACACATTAAACTTACCGAGAGTAATCAACATGCTTGTAAGCGGAAAGTGGAGTAGGTTGTTTCTTCAATCTTTTAATCAAAATATTTTCATTTTTTTTTGTTCAACTGGGTTTGGACACAGCACACAGATGACAAAGCTAGTTAGGCATCTGGATTGGAAAACCATGTTTACACAATGTAACATTGTGGAGAATCTCTCAACCCATTGTCGTAGATTGCACATCCACAGCATCTGTTTTCTTCCCGCTCCACAACGTCTCAATTAGTTTTTGATGTGAATTTATTTATTCTAAAATAGTTTTTTGCCACCCATCCTAAATATCTTATTTTTGTAAATTTAACACATGAAACTACCACATCTTAATTTTCATTGGCTTGGAAAAGACACTTCCATGTTTATTACAATCATGTTGGTCTGCTGGCTACCACCCCTCTTGTGGGAGATGCCATGATGGGATGGATGGATGGATGGATGGATAAAATATTTAATATGGGTTTGGTTATTTGTGGGATCATGATACATTTTTTAAATTTCATTTTCAGTTGCACAGAACTTGCTTGAATGAGAAAAGTCTTCAAGGGGTTGAATCTGCTTTTGTAACAAACTTAGCCAAGGCTGTTGTGAGGAGTATAGGAGATGATGAACTGAAGGTGGCTGCTAAAGCTATGGCTATATTGACTCATAATGTAGACTGGATGCAGAGACCTGGAATACTGGAAGAATTCAGAATCATCATGGATAGAAAATCTTCAAACAGATGTAAATGTTATGAGGTAAGGTTTGTATGGGTAATTAAAGTTTTTGAGATTTTCTAATTATTTATTTTATTCTCAACTATACATTGTTTTCTTAAATCAGTTTACAATCATATGAAAATAATTGACAATGGAGTGCATAGTGGGTGTGTTTATTGCTGTATTTTAATATCTTCGATATGTTTTTCCTCTTGCTGGATAAATTCATAAAATCTTAAATGATTCTTATATGAATTATTTTGAAATTGAACAAAGAGTTTCTAACTAGTCTCATATTCCAGGTTATTGTAAATATATCCAAAAAGTCTCCAGAACATTTAGAAAGTTGTGTTAAGAATGAGTTACTGCAGAAAGTGATGGCTGACTTACAGACTGATGATATTCTCTTGCAACTGAATGTTCTGGAGATACTTACAGAGCTGGCTATATCTCCACATGGCCTCCAGTACCTGGTAGACAATGGTGTGCTCAGATTTGTTGCAGATATGGTGACCAAGGTGGAAGTAGACGGTACTTCTACTCTGATTACTCCAGGTATTCTATTCATCTATTCAATCTTTCTATGTTGAGTGAAACATACCTACCTACTACATACATTATTTACGTAAATTTACATTGCAAAGGGCCAATTATACTATACCATCACGGCATATCCCACAAGTGGGGTAGCCAGCAGATCAGCTGTAATTTAAGTATTAGTTTTAATAGTAGATATCTATTAAATATTTTAAAAATATTATTCAAGCTGTTTTATCGTTTTTGTGACAGTTTGTGATGAAGAAAATGCACATTGATGGGGAAATGTGAAACAAAATATTAATAATAATTGAAATCAATTAGTGTTTTGTCTTGCTTCAAATTGTTTAGTGAAAATAATGATTTTATAATGTATTTGATGTAACATGTGAAGTCTTTCACCGTGGATATATTAATATAAAAAAATACCTTGTAAAAATTTGTGGTTGGTTCGTAGAGGGTATCAGAAAAATATGTGATCTTGTGATTTATTATATCTTTACCACCTAGAAAATCTAGATTTTTGATTCTAGCCAAGAGCAGCATCTTCTTTTCATTTAAATAAATATATTAAGAGATTCCTGAATAATCTGGAATCCACCTATAAAAAAATCTTATCCCGTGGAGTCCCTGGTAAAGAACAAGTCTCATACTCTTTTTGTTACTTTTCAAGTTTCATAAAACATCCCTTTTTTTAAGATACTTAACATCTTCAGTTCAGCGATGAGATATGCTGTCTATCTTGAATGTCTTAACTTCTGTTAGCACGGAGAAAACGACTTGTATGTTTATTAAATGCGTTTGGTTTGCTGGTTACCCTACTTGTGGGAAATGCTGTGATGGTATGAATAAATGAATGAATAGAAATTCTTTAATTTTAGGATTGATGAAATTCTTTGGCAACATAGCTCACTGGTTTCCATCTAAAGTACTTGGTGACCTTCAGGAGTCTTATCCCAATGTAGTGGAAGCTCTCTTCAAGACACTGCAATCTCATAATCCTGCACTGAGTCCTGTTGCTTTAGATACTTTGGGATTCATTGGATCTACAATCGATGGAAAATTGGCCTTAGCTGCTTTGGGTAAGCGACTAATGAAAATTCAACTTATCAACGATTAGCTTTAGGTGGTAATTCATTTATTTTGTTTTACTCGAGTGTTGCTGTCAAATCTGGCAACATAATTTTCAGTTTATATTATTATATTCGTGATGAGCTGAAGCGCCCTTCTACATTATGATTGTGACGCCGTCCCTCTCTGTACCCGGTGTCTGTTTATGCGGACAATGGTAAGTGTGAGTGGGATAGCAGCATTGTTACTTTAATGTGCATAGTCTGTAAGTGTTATAAAATAAGTTTGTATACTGGCGGGTGCTATAGTTTATATTGCTGCATTGTATAGTTCCATGAATGTGTGTGTGTGATAAGTGATTGTGACTGCGTTTGAAAGGATTGTTGTATTGCATCAAACTATTTGTGATTAAATGGCCTTGTGCCGTATATGTTATTATAAATAAATAATAAATTATTAGTTATTTCACTTGGAGTTAATCATATAAGCAACTAATATTTAGGTTTTTACATTGTCAGAAAGGCATATTTATTTATTGTAGAAATCCTATCTATTCTGTACACAATGACGGGTATACAAAGAAGTATTAACAATACATTTACGACACAAGTATATTGCTTACTGTGATGGTGTTTAGGGTGCATTTGAATTTAGTCTCAATTTAGATTAATTTTTTGTAAAAAAATATGTAATTCCATATACCTATCTATATTTAAATATTTCATTGTGAAGTTGAGAAAATTTCAATGTAATCATAAGTCAGTGTTTTTATTAAACTACTTTTTGTAATTAAAATATTATTTGGCGTCAATTGACAAACTTAAATTAATATAATAGTAAAGGTATTAATATTCTTTCTTGTTTTCAGGTCACATATTCACTACATCTGTTTCTGATGTGGGTGACTATATTCGAAACTCTCCTTCAGACGTGAGAATCAGAGCATTGCAATGCGCTTCCAATTTAATAAGCATCAATAATGAAAAATCAGAAACAGTGCCGACTCATGTAGATCACAGAGTAACATTAATGACAAGGGAATGGTTTAGAAGTTTGTCGAATTCTCCAATGGATATGCTGTTTGGACTGTGCAAAAACCCATTCCCCGATTTGAAGCTAGCAGCTTTGGCGTTACTTTCTAGTGTTGTTCAGCATAACTGGGGTAAAGAAATGGTTAAAGATACTCCAGGTATGATTGAATATCTCCTCGACAGATCTGTAGAGAATGATAAAGAAGCAAAACATGCTAAATATGAAATCATCTCCATGCTTTCTACCTCCAGTGTATTTGATGCCACTGTTATAGTCAGATTGAAGAATTATGTTCAGGAGGGACCTTTCTATGTACAAGGATTAACCGAAGTTGCAGTTGAAGGAGACTAAAAAATATTTTACAATAATTACAGATTTATTCTTGCTAAGTGGGTTGCAGAAATATTCTAATATTGTCACATATTGTGGTAAAATTATGAAAAGTTAATGCAAAAGTAAAAAAATTTGGTCTGGCATGGAAACTTTGGGTTTGTGTATTCTTAAATTTTTATTCAAGTAAAAACTATTTTTGTAACATTTTGATTTATTACAATATATTATGTGTCTTTTGTCTCAACACTCGTTTTGTATTTGCTCCTTTTCCTAATATCCTGGTTTCTCGAAAGAATAGATTTGATTAATATTAAAATGATTAAGTTAAAACACTGTAACTTTCACTGAATAAATTTATTTTGGTGCCGTCAACTTAGAAACTAAAACAAAAATAGATTGACTTCAGGGGAGGGGGGGGGGGCAGTTACCCTCTCCCTGTGTAACATCCATGATGATGACACATAAATTACTGGCACCATAAGCAAATTTTATTTTGAAAAAGACACCCCCTCATTGATTGTCAAGAATTTATTACATATGTAATATTTTGACACAGTTATTTTTATAGGAAACACACATATTTAGTAATTAGTTTATTTAAATAATACCATTAATTTTAACATTATCTGGAAAGACATACCTATATAGTTTACAATAAATTTGCTTTTAAATGAGAAAAAATAAACACAATTAGTTCTAGGTTATTCTTATTTAGCAACACTAAACACAATATGAATACATACTTTTTAAGCCCAAAGAAGGATAAATTGTTGGGATAAAATAGTTATATATCATATATACTTAGGTAATAGTTATATAACTATAGGTAATAGTTATATATCATATGTACGCAGTTGCGATGGCTGGGTCACGTTCTCCGCATGCCAGAAGACAGACTACCACTTAGATCTTTGGAGGCTGTGGGAGAGGGCAGAAGACCGGTAGGCCGTCCTAGAAAAAGCTGGCAAGGGCAGGTGTCAAACTTGTGTGTTGAAAGGCTTGGTTTGGAGTGGCCAGAGGTCCTGGAAGCAGCAGTGGACAGGGATCTCTGGAGGAGGTACCTAGGCGCAATGGGCCCCCGACTTAACTAGGACAAGGGGAAGAAGATGTATGTATGTATGTACTTAGGAAACTGTCTTAGGTAGATAGGGGTACCTCGATTTACGAAATTGTTAGACTCCTTAAAGATATTTTTAGTTTTTTTATGCATGCATTTGTTTATGTGTACCATTACGATAAAAATAGGTAGGCACTACTTGTGCGCCAACCTGAACTATTCTTTTGGCGGGAGTCGATACAAAGGTAGGTATTCTTTTTTTAAAAGTTGATTAAGTCATTGGCGTAGGGGAAACAGATATATCGACATAAATCTAACCGAAAAAAATAAATTTGAATAAAAAAATACTACCCTAATAGATTCTTAGAAATAAAGAAAAACAATTCTGAGAATAAAACTTATTACAATAATGAGACAACTTGTTCTTGTTAGAAATCAATTTCGCATTGAAATGAAAGGCGAGTTGTTACCTATCACGTACTTATTGGATTCCATTATTGTGTTATTGGATTCGACTATATTTTTTGTCATACATGGGAAACGAAATAAATTGCGTAAATAATATATTATTATTTATAAAAACCATAGATAAATTAAATTTTGATTAAGTTAAAAGACTTAAGCTTTTATAAATTTTGGCATACTAAAGAAAATATCTCCATGCCTTACTAATTGTGCAATATTTTATCACAATTTTTATAATAAGCTGAAATCTCTGGAGATAATGAGATAATTTAAATAATATTAACTACTGTGTCTGTGACCTTTTATTTTGATAAATCGTTGAGACTGTTAGTAGGTACCTACTCTGCTGCTAGATGGGGATCAAACAATGGAACATTCATCCTTAATCCGATAATGATACTAATTAGTTATTTGGGTGAAAGGAAGTTGAATGAACATTGCTGGAAGTTCAGTAACATTTCACAAAAAGGTATTGATACACTGCGTCAAATTGGATAGTCAGAGGTCAAGGTTAGAGCGGTCAATAATACTTATGTAACCTTATGACGATGTGCAAAATTCATAAGTAAATTTTGTAATTCGTATTAAAATAGTTAATTAAATTAAATATGTATGAACTATTCAATAGGTACAATGATCCTTTATAAACATTAGCTGATGTAAAGCAGGATAAAACGGTTTTGCGCGAAAACCTTTCGTATTCGAACGAAGGTTGAATAGAAAAGGTTGTGCGGGGTGCGGGGAACCACCGGCACTGTACCGTACAATTTAATGTACATTCGTACAATATTCCCGTTCATCCATCCGCCCGCCAGTCGCTGGTTCACCGTGGTGTTGGTAGAGTCGGTCGCTGCGCGTTTCGCTTCTCTTTATGTTTATATGTCATTTCTTACGAAGTGTTGAATAGTTTATAAACTTTTATAAATAAATATTTCGAGTGTTTTAAATTATAATACTTTCTAAAACAAAATTTCGAAGCAGTGTTATATTTGAGTTGACGTTTTGGATTAGTTTTAACTAATTATTATAAAACAACCGGCTTACAGGTGTGTTTGTGTGGAATTTTTTTGACTTGTTTCAAACGTTACCTGCTCTAGCGGTTGTATATTTATTACAATAAATATGTGGCGGTCATTGTTGTTTTTATCATGTTTGGTGTTTACTTTCTTCGGAAGTGGACAGGCCAAGCAGATGTCGGTGGAGGAGAAGATAAGGGAAGATCCTGATTTATCAGAGGTAAAAAAATAATAATGTTTCACATTGACGTTTCTCTAATTGATTGACACAATAAAGGTGTATTATGTGCCTATGCAACTATAACTACTTAAATGCGTATATACACAAACTTGACACTATGTTGTACCTATTCGTTTTCTGAGTAGATTCATGCTAATTATCTCAACTAATATTGGAATGCAATATGAATTACCTGATTCATCCATTACTAGCCAAAGTACTTACAAAGTAGGTGCCCGTGTTATAGGTATGTAATGCTATGTATGTATATAAAATAATAAATGTTATTACACATTTTATGACTAATATATAGGTACTTAAATATTCATGTCTTCGCTCATGACATATTAGATATTTACGAGTTTTCTTGGGGTAAAGTTGTTATGTAAGTTATTTTCTAGTTGGAGAAATATTTCTTCTATTCAATTATGTAACATTCACGGTTAGTACTTTTATCGACGACTCTATCCTTTATACATAAAGACAAAAGTTTTATATGTATAGTTGATATCACACACTTGAATACTTACCCATGTATTTAGAAACTATTCGTCAAAATTTTTAACTAATGCCATTCACGTCAGTAATCTTGTTTTACCTATTAATTTATTTTATATTCGATTATCCTCCTTTGCTCTGGTGTAATTAATATTGAAATCACGTACCGTCGCTGGTGAGTCAAAGAATAAGTAGGTAGATACCTCCATAAAATTTTCAAAATCTATTCCACGCCCCGCGCAAAGTAAAAACAAAGGTTTACCATAGATTATGTAATTTTGAATATCGAATTGTATCACCGTAACTAGACGTACTTTTTGTATAATATATTATGTACCAAACTACTTGGAATAGGTATTCTGTTTTAAGTGGTTTATCTGTCGTTTTTTATGGTTTGTGACAAATTAGGGTATCAAATGGGGTGTTGATAAACAGCAATTGAAATTACATTGTACTTACACTACATATTATTATTTCCTCTTGATTCATTAGATATGGTATAGTTACATCTTGGCCATGCGGGTGCCATCTTTGTAATTGGATAATATTCTAGTATCTATGTATGTATATTTTTTTTTTTTTTTTTTTTTTTTTTTTTTTTTTTTTTTTTTTTTTTTTTTTTTTTTTTTTTTTTTTTTTTTTTTTTTTTTTTTTTTTTAAAAGATATATCTGGGTTTTGTTATAAACCCAAATACAACCTTATACACCTTTCACAGTAAGCTAAAAGCTTGTGTCGTGAAAGGGGACCTCCAGGCTACCGACGAACTCAATATCTATCCATAGTTTATATTACGTGGGGTTATCATTATTAGATATGATTTAAATTCAACTTTAGAACAATCTATGCATCATAGATATAGATAGTCATATGTTACATTGTTTAAGTTTTCTAGGAAAATCAATTAAATATAAGTATGTGAGTTTAACAGTTCGGGTTAGTTGGAAGACATCGCATTTTAGCTATAAACTCGCCCTCTGCACATTGCATTGTATAACTGATATTTATATGACACTGTTTTTTTTGTAATATTGTAATCAATGCACAATGAAGAATAAAATAAATAAATAAATAACATAAAAAAATGAGCTGACTCGCTAGTGTTGATTTCATGGTGGGGTTAGTAATTTAAAGAGGGCCTTATGGGTCTTACCAGAAGGGGGGAGGGGGTAAACTGGGGTAGCTGCCCCCTCCTCCTTAGGATCCCGAAGAAAAATGAAAAATGACAAAATTAGTGTTTATTTATTTGGCTTTTTAACAGGTTTTGACAAATATTTATATAAAAAGTAGATATTCCCAATTACCTATAGAAAAGCTTAAACATTTACACGTGAACATCTTTATTACATTACTAAGCATAATATTATATTAAGAAATGTCAAATCAATATCGGAGTGGAAGTACTACTGCCTACTGCCTTAATATCAAACTTAGATCTTTACAATTTATTATAGATCAATTTATTATAGATCTATTTATTATTTATCGTATAGATCTTTACAATTCTTAACACTTTCCGTAGATGATTTCTTGCGTGCATCCTTCTGTTGTTCGAAAAAGGTACCTACCCAGTGGGTGGGTCCTAGGGCAGGTGTTGCTATCAAGTTAATAGTCATTGACCCTGTTTTCAAAATTCGAGTTTGGAATATAAATATATTATTAGGTACCTATTTAGAAAATACCTTGGTACCTGCATTTAACTTTAATTAGTAGGTATCTACCTAGATTTTTTATAAAATAAAAACAAATATCCACTTCGTAAAAAATAGAAATAAAATTGACAATAATTGTAAACCAGTTTATCTTTATTGTAAATGTTTAGAAATTTGTAAAATTTTGTCTTTTAAAATAACACTTAGTAGGTCCTCTAGCTACCCCACTTGTGGAGATAATTGTCAAATAAATATAAGAAAATTAGTTGGAGATAAGTGAATACTTATGATGTGGCGATGATGTACCTACATACGCTTTATATTGATGACACATTTGACATTAACACAAATAAAATGGCATTCATTTATTATATTGGAGCCGACCTTTGCCAATTGTAGGGTGAAGTTCAAAACTGACTCAGTACCCTGCTGGTTGCCTTATTATTATTATTAAACTGATTGCTGAACATCGTAAAGAATTTATGAGCTGTCATCCGATGGTCAACATTAAATTGTTACTTCCTCTCGCATAAAGATGACCACAATAAAGACGGTTTCGTTAATTAAAACTTACGATAATCAAGAATTTATATACTAGGTCTATGTTTATGATCGTGGTAAATAAGTTTATCGTGAAGTTAACAAAATATATGAAAACAATTTTATTTTATATAAATTGTTATAGGTAGGTATAAAAATACATCTTGAAAATCTGAGACGCTTAGTAGCGAAGTGGTAACGTTTCAGACTTTTCATGTCAGTGTTAGAATTTCAACTCTCACATGACAGGACTAGTTTGGATGTTAAGAGATATACTTTTAAATGTATGAATTAATATTCATTAAAACAGTAGATTTACAATAGAGATGAATGAAACTATCAAAAGCATATACGTACCTACCTATTTAGAATACCCACTATGATAGTTTTGAAGAACAGTAATCGAAATAATCCAGTTGCTCTTATTTTACTGCCATCTTTCTTCATGCAGTCTCATGGTAAAAATATCACAATTTACATAATTATATTACTATAACACGTAGATTTTGAGGATACATTCGAGTCGATCACCACTCGATTTTCATTCTGAAATATAAAAATAATTCTTATGTCAAAGTTTTGAGGCATTTTGTCATAGGTACTTTTAAAGAGTTTCTACATGTAAAAGTAACTAATGTATCGAGGTATGTACCTATTTTGCCATTTATCTTATTCAAATATTTTTTCCACACTGTAGTTCCAAAACAAATTTATCATTTTACTTCAAAATATGGTAATAGATAAAACTTTTATATACTTAAGTATATTTATGCTGTGCTTTTGCTTTTATGTCTGAATTGTAAAAATATTATGTATGTTTGCATGGAAATTGATTTTATTTATTTTCTAATGTCTTTGGTCACCCTTGGGTGCTCACAACCCTTAAAATAAAATTTTATTCTTCTGAGGGGATGGTCTGGCTTACGGGGCAACTTGAAATTGAAAATGAAAAACTTTTTTAAAATATATAGATATTATATTGTGCAAGTATAGATATTTGTGATTTGATAACTTATTGATGACACGAATGTTTATTCATACGTTTTTATATGAAATTATCTTGATATTTATACAATTATATTATGCTGGCAATGCTTCTAATTTTCAAATATTTAACATAATTAAATCATTATTACTAGTCTCTCGATTGAAAGTCCGAGACTTTACCATCAGGCCACCGACCACTTCTAATATGTTGAAGGTATTAAATGTTTTCAAGGGAATGTTTTACGAACACCTTCCTTTTACAGGCCGCTCGAAAGCTTACAGAAAAGTGTGGAAGACCTATTCTTCTATCTTCTATTTTCTATCGTATAATGATTGGGGTTTGGTTCAACTACTTCTATCACATTACAATGCTTTAGATAAAATGGTACAGTAGCCAGGTTAGGTGTTCTGTATCAATATTCCACTAAACAATTTTATTGAGGTACCGTATGGTTGCATGACGGAAGCGTTGGATTTTTTTGTAGATTTTTTTATCGTTGTATACAAATCATAAAACTCATAAAATACTGACATGAAAACACAACATAGCACGGGATTATGAAACAAACAGTTCTGCAGGGGAGTGGATTATTTATTTATTTATTCATGAACAACTGTATATAAAACTAAAAACATAAGCTCAGCTCTAAATTAGCTTTTTACAGCTTTTTTCTCATTTTGTATTATATTATTTATTATTGGTATGTACATTACAACCACTTCTCTGCTTTTATTAAATTAACTATAATGCTTACACAGGTTCATTGTTTTTTTTTTAATTTTTGCTATGTATGGTTACAGTTGTACCTACTATAGCGAAATTTCATATTTGAGCTATTATTTATTTATTTTGCACATCATCATTCTATAACAGTGTTAACAAGGCAATACAAAATTTAAAATACCAAGAAAAACAATACAAAATTTAGAATTGCGAGCAGCAGCGAGATTATCACTATCAAGTGATTTCTTCCATATCAATTATCAATTTTTGCATTGTAATAATGTCCATTCTATTATATAAATGCCCATATATTTTTGATATTGAAAAAAAATCAAAATTAAGTATCTTATTTACAATAATTATTTTATGTTATTTAAATTGGACAAGGAATAAATTAACTATTTATTAGAACTTTTGCTTGCTAAAGTAATTACGCAGCTAAAGGTAATCAATCCTCTGTAATAACTTCACCCATAAAATTATAATTGTTTAGTTTGAACAAAAAAAGGTAGCTACCAACTTATTTCTGTTTGAGGTTAGTGTTGCTTGGAACGTTATTACGTCACACCATTCATAAAAAAATATTTTTAAAAATAGAATGATATTTATAATATTTTAAATATGTAATTTATTCCAAGTAGGTAAATACGTTCTATACTAGTGTAGTTTATGGACTAGCGCTGACGCGTGCTAAAATGAACATTTGAGTACAAAATTCATCGAGCACTTATAATGTGTAGGTACTTACTTAAAACGTTGCTATGTGAAATAAAATATCTAGTGCCTCTACATATTGTTGAAATAGGTTTATTTCTCGGATATTTCAGGAATCCAAGGACTCCTATCCTAGTGCCTCTACAAATAAATATTTTATTTTTACGCAAAACGGAATGAGAAATGTAAATTTAATGTCTGTTATGCGAAATCTCTATTTTTTCTACGTCGCCGTTTTGTTGAAAGTATTACGAAACGTTCAGTCATTTTGTCTACATGTATTATAATATGAGACTTTTTAGTCGAAAATTGCAGAAAAGTAACATTTTTTTTTAATATTTATCAAATATTTTGTAACATGTAGGTATCCAAAATGTGTATTCTGATCACAGAAATGATACGCTTACTTTAAAAGTGACATAACCCTTATAAAGGTATAGGTAACTGAAATAATAGTTGATTTTTTTTTTAAATTTCGGTTGCTCCATCTTGTAATCCATTATGAATGGATATATTGAGGGTGTATTAGGAGTGAACAGACAATAGAAGATTGGATTGGAGTACGACAGATAGAGGAGTTGTTCATGGTATCCCAGGATAGAAAGGTCTTCTCCATAGTTATTACCGATATCATAGAGACAGGAAGTATAACCATTTTTGGTGATTCCGATTTCATTTAATTTTTTTTAAAGAACGAGATATTATTTTAGTAAAGAACGAATGCTTATTTGAGACTTTGTGTTACACCTCTTTTCTGTTGATCTTTCAAAATGTCTTCATTCTGATCATTAAGAACAGTAGCATATCTAATTGCGATAAAGACATGTGAATTATAATATCGGCAGTTTTTGTGTTGGTACAATATTTGCAGTAAGGTATAATTACTAAGACAACAATATAAATTTTACAGTTGTTCTTGTTTTGACCCAGTTCGCGTGCTGAGAGACCCAGACATTTGATTATGTATTTTGATAAAAAAATATAAAAATGAAATTATTTATTATATCACGACGTGAAAACTGTATAATATATTGAAATTATTTTAAATTTCTGTCTCACACAATTGGAATTCTTCTACTTCTTTCGTTCCTTAAACTGAACACTCCTCTCGGGAGCTTACAGCGGAGACAAACCTCTTCCATGGAGAATTTGTGACAAATTAGTCACATTTTTCCACGGCATCCCTAATGTTGTAATGTCAATAAAACGATGTATTGTTAAAGAGGGTTGTTCAGGCCTTCGAAATTGTAGACGGCAAAATATTGCAAAAAACAGAAATATATGGCATGAAATAAAACAAACGGTGAAAACAAAAGAAGCCATTTATAAACTTATTATATAATACTGAAAACTTTTGATTTCTATTTGGAGCCTTCTTATTGTTGTTAGATTTAGCGAGATATCATATCAATAAGATTATTGTTTGAATCGCTTTTGCGGTACTTGTATAGGCATACAAGTAATTATTGACGGTACAAAATTAATTACAGTGCAATTTGTCACGGTTATTTTATTACCGTGTCACTACATGTGAAATAGATTGGTAATATTAATAATAGGTAGGTATGATTATTTTGTACCAGCTCTAGGTATTCATATTTTCAATTTTTAAGAACTCAGATTCCTCTTTCTACGTTTCCCTCGTTTGAAAACATCATGGCCAACATATTTAATGTCTTTGTTTATGTTTTCGGCATTAACAATATAACAATTTCTAGACATTATATGATTTTTTAGATTACTATGATGTTTTCGGCATTAACAATATAACAATTTCTAGACATGATATGATTTTTTAGATTACTATGTGTTTTCGGCATTAACAATATAACAATTTCTAGACATGATATGATTTTTTAGATTATTATGATTTTCATGCTTGCGACTTAGTTTTAGATTAACGCTCGTTAATGGTGGACGCTCCACCGAAACCGCGGTAGCAAATAAAAAGCTCAAAAAATAACAATAATTACATAGTAATCTAAAAAATCATATCATATTTAATGTCATTAACAATTTGTCTCATATTATTGAGATTCTCTGGCACATTCTTGCGGTTGCATTGAATGTACCTACTCTGAGTGGTCTCCTTCACTTGGTCACACCATCTCGTGTGTATTTGCCCTATTTCCTTTACTGCACCAGTAACTCTCAGGGTACCTAGACAAATTGCATTTGGTGATCGACTACAAACGAACTTTTCGACAATGTACATATAATGTTACCTATGGTACATAATAAAATAAAAGTTCGTTTGTAGTCGATCGCCAAATGCAATTTGTCTAGGTACCCAGGCTGAAATAAAATACCTGATTTATGTGCCGATTTTTTCTTGTATTTGCGAAAATTCTAAAAATAAAGTAAAAAATAAAATAAAATAAAAACTTAGACGTCTTAGTTTACTTATTTAATATTATTTTTTCTCTTGAAGTTGTCAGTTTGTAGGTACTTGTTTATGACCATAAGTAAAAATACCCAATAAGGCATCCAACTGTAGAACTCGAACGATTTAATAATATTTACTAACAATTATTCTTTTACATGGTGGCTTAAATGATTTCTACACTGTCTTGTCAGTATAATTGTAAGTAGGGTCTGCATTTGTTATCATTTATGATTAGGTATATAGGTAATTAGTCCGTGGAGTAACCGGTAAAGAATTGGTGTCCCACTCTTTCCGAAATTTTTCGAGTGTCCTGTAAAAGGCAGGTGCTCAAAAAAATAAAGACATTTTGTATCTTAAATTCAGCGATGAGGTTCGCTACCCATCCTGAATGACTTAATTTTTTGTTGGCATAAAGAGGACAGTTTGCATGTTTATTGTATATGCGGTTGCGGTTGCGGTCTGCTGGCTACTCCATTTGTGGGAGATGCCGTGATGGCTTAGTAGTAGTACCTAGTAGTAATTTCACAGTATGTAAATTGTTTTAATACATTCACTTATCCAAATAATTATGAAGGTTATGAAAGATTCAGCTTAAAATACGAATCATAAGGACTCTGTCTGAAATAGCTGTGATAAAAATCTAACAATATTTAAAAGTATTTTGAATATTATTTGTTCCATAAAGATATTTTGGTTGTTAGTTTGTTAAAGCACGCAAATACTCTTCTACACTTTGTATTAAGTACGTGTACTGTACATATTATTATAATGTTGTATGAATTGTGACGTATGCTTCCTTCGGGAAATTCACGGAAAAGCATTCCTTATAAACTTTCACCTTATAAAACTCCATCAATAATAGCTGGAAGTAACACTCTATTAGGTCCATACCACGTTACCAGGGTCGCTTCCAAAACCAGTCGGATACTCGAATAAATTTTGTTTGAGCATATAATTCTTAATTTTTTTGAATTCCGTGAGTCTGGTTTCCCAGAATATAGATACTCAACTACAAAGATAGAGGGAAATATTCTCGGTATATAAGCCTACTCCATTCAGTTACTTGTGCAATACACTATTCCTTACGCTACGATGTATTTATAATACAAGTGATGTAACGTAAAAAAATGTTATCTAGGTCGTTGAGACATAAGGAGCATTGTGGAGGCGTATATTATTCTCTTAATAATTATCTTTTAACAACATTTATGTTTTATGGTAATATACTCTTCCTGAGCGACTAAGCTTGTACTGCAGAGTAAAATCAGATCTTCTAACAAATCGGATACCAGTCGTCGATTATAATTTAGTAGTTTGAAAGGGGCTTAATAGGTGTGAAGGTGATATTATCTCCGTGCATGTATAATATGTATCTAGATAGAATGATATACAAAGGTAAGAACGTTAGGTAATAATATGTGGATATAAACATTCTACCTTCAATTTAAACAACCCCCGCTGCCTTTAATATCCGGCCAACTTCATGGCGCCGCTATTTTACATTTCCTTCCTCCAGGCGGCGCCAGTTTACCATCATTTCCCCGCGTGTACATAACCTCACTTAATACAATATTATGCAAACTCTCTTATAACAAATAATGAATTAGGGTTGTTTTCAGTATAACGAAAATTTATGTAATTTGACTATAACAAATTTCAGAAGACCCTTTAAATATATTCTCAAAACGAATTCTTATCATACATTGTTGATTTGGTCATTTTATTTAGAAATAAAGTGAATGTTAACATATGTAAGAATTTGTCAATTGCATTAAACGTTTTGACACTTTTTTATCATAGAAGAACATTGCAGTTTTTCAAATCTAGTGCTACGCGGTTCAATATAATATTTTAATTTTAAACTAATTCATTAATATTTTGAGGAAATTGTAATTCTGCGATTACATTTGTCCACAGTTTTACAAATTTCGTTATAAACAGATAAATTATTAGCATTTTGTTGCAATTTTAGTACTACAATTATTATCCTCTTCTTTGTTAGTTATAATTATTTGTGTTTTACATATATCATAATTATTTGTGCTTACGATATGAGTTTATTTTTTCACTGTGCTGACAAACAGTTGAAAATTGAGGTCATGAATTTACGAATGCATTTGTTCTAATTAGACCGTCATTTGTTTGTCATTTTTTTCCAATATCAATAAAGTTTTGTTCTGATTGCTTTTATTTTACATTGTAACATGTATGTAATCAAATATAATTATATTTATTCTTTTTGCGCATCATCATTGTATAACATAGTTAACAAAACAAGACAAAGTATTATAATGTAAATACACGTAATATAATTATATAAATTTTTAATACAGTGATGAGACATTCGAGGGGCTGTTCAAATCTGTAAACCCAAATGTTTAATAATCTGATTGGGGACATAGTACGCGGAATTCATAAGGAAAATAGAGAACATTTTGTTGTTGTGTCATCGAGATGTCTAGTTTAGTTCATTTTTTATAGTTATCTTCTGGAATCGCATTGACCCTCAGGTGTAATGATCTTAATAAAAAAACCTCTTGTTGTCTATAATAATAATAATAATAATAAAACATTTTAAAATTTCAAAATCATTGACTCTTTCTTTACCATCGTGTGAGAGATATTCCTCTATTTCTTTTGCCTTATTGAGATCTTCACTCCCCTATTGCCCATATCTGATCCTTAAATCTAGTAACATGCTTAGCCCGTGACCACGTCAAGACTGCCATTCTTTGTATGACTTTGGTAGTGGTAGCTCTCGACTGTCTTATATTTATATACAAAATTCCAAAAATAGCTGTTTTGCACAGTGCACAGTAATCTAATATATAAAACTCTCGTGTCACGGTGTTTGTTATCATACTCCTCCGAAACGGCTGGACCGATTTCGATGAAATTTTGTGTGTTTATCGGGTAGGTCTGAGAATCGGCCAACATCTATTTTTCATACCCCTAAACGTTAAGGGTGGTCTACCCCGATTTTTGTGTCAATTTTTTTTATTTTTATGGTGAGGCATTTAAAAATACATACAGCCCCAAATTTTCACCCTTCTACCATCAACCCCTATTTTTAATAGCGATATTAGTATATGGCAAAACAACGTTTGCCGGGTCAGCTAGTATCTTAATAAAATTATTATACATGTCATTTTGTGCATCCATCTACAAGCTATCGTCTTACTAATAGTAGTAGCTCTTACTAATGATAGTAGGTATAGTCAGTATTTAGTAATTTTTATTAGTTTATTAATTAGTTAATTAGTAAATGTGATGATGTATGTACATCCTTACCTATAAAATACCTAAAGACATCATATAACTACTCCAACATAATATTATATTGAGTATTATACTAATTATGATATACAGTTTTTGTATAAATGTTGTAGCTACAGAATCTAGATAGTCAAATATTGTTCCCCTGTTGTAAATTTAGTAAGTAATCTAATAAAATTTTTGAATATGTCTGTATGTGTGAATGTTTTCATTTCCTTTCTAGTAATTTTTATGTGAAAAGTAATGAGGAATATATTGTCATTTGTATAATAAAATTGTTCGATTGTGCAATTAAAATTTATTTGCCTTATTTATTAATTCTTTTATTTGTTTATTTTTTATTAAAAAAAATGAATCTGGGTTTTTTGTTATAAACCCAAATACAACCTTATACCTACACCTTTCACAGTAAGCTACTAAAAGCTTGTGTCGTGAAAGGGGAGTTTGCCGGCACCTGGTATCGAACCACGGACTTTTCACGAGGCCGAGACTTTACTTCCAGGTTACCGACGCACTCTGTACAAATGTCTGCACACATTTACAATGTGAACAGATATGAAATATAAATATAGGTACTTCAGGATATTAAATAAAAATCCAATAATTAACCTGGTTTTCCTGGATAACAATATTTGGATGTACAGTGTGTTTACCATTTTATCTATTATGTTTATAATTTCAAACAGATATTTATTGCATATAATTTTTGTGAAACCATTTCATTTGAACAGTGATTTTTTTTAATTTCTAAATAAGTAAATAAAAAAATTGATAATATTTTAAAAATAATTTGGACACCCCTCACTATTTCTGAAAAAGATTGCTGCATTTATTAAATTTAATTAGGTATTTGTTTTTTTCTTCTCTGTACATTGTTATAAAAAGAAAACGTGTAGCAAGTAATAGTGGAAACATATTACATACAATACTGAGTCGAAGAGTTTTTTTTACAGTATTGCGATTTCTGGCATTAACACATATCGTACCTAATTCCTTCCAGCAGGGTTACTCTTGACATAACTAAACACGATCTTAATCTAGTCTTGATCTTGATCATACGACGCACGAAGGGACTATGGTCAAAAACACCGCACTACCGCTAACGCGCGATCGGTTTGTGTGTATTTTTGGCCAATAGTCACTTCGTGCGTCGTATGATCAAGATCAAGACTAGATTAAGATCGTGTTTAGTTTTTTCAAGAGTAGCCCTGCTTAAAGTGAGGTTTGAGCTAGTATGTACGAGTATTATGTCTGGGCTGGTATCATTAAGTGAATGACACTGTTAAAAAGATGGTTTAGTTAATTTACTACCGTAGCCTCGACCTCCCGGTCTCAATATATGTAATACTTACTTGCTGTACTCATTGTAGTGTACACATATTATGAATCACATACTCTATATTATTCTGTATTTTAATATACAACCACATAATGTTTGGGAAATATTATACCGGGCGACAGAAAAAACAAATGGTCTACTACGGATGAACTGACTCTGATACTATTTGTGCAACAACAAAAAAACAAATAATTCAAAAATACGTTAAAGTTATACTAGGTGGATAACTGAAAATGCTAAGGAAGCGACAAAAAATACTGATTGAGCGACTGTATAGCTATAAAATACTGATCGAACGAATGACAGAAAATACTAAAACAAATAGGCACGTCAAATCAATTGGTGTTCTTAAATTTATCTATAAACCTATTTAAAATTGTGATTATTTCTTTTCTCATTTTTGTATTGTTTTGAAACAACATGAAAATATAAAAACATGATTTGCTTAATATTTCAAAACCTAAATTCCTCACATTAAGCTAAAAGGTTGTATTGCGATGATACGAAGGAATAAGTCGGCAGCGGGATTCAAACCCGTGATCTCCTGATTGGTTGTTTTCACGTTTTTTTGTTTATTTTATTTATTTATTTTTCGAAGGGAGCAAACATTTAACACAACAAATATTACAAAGATTAATATTAAATGCAATATAGACCACAAGAGTCCCCCTATATTACCACAGTATAAAAAATTCAATGCAACTAAAACAAAATTTAGACAAATACATAAAATCAACAATAGAAACAAGGAAATATAACAATACGATAAGATAATAGTTTAACATATAATCAATGATAATATAATACAATAAATAAAATAAAACACATCAATGAACAGTGAAACCATCAAATCAAACAATATATAAAATAATATTTAAAATTTATAAAAAAATAATAGGTTAAAAAATATTAATGAAATAATAAGATTCAAAAATAATAAAATAACATAACAATAAATAATGAAATCAATAAATCAGTAATTCAAATTAAATTAAATATAATATAATAATAGCTAATAAAATCATAAAAAAATAAAATAAAATTTAAAATAATAATAAGATTTATTTATTTTATAATCAAGTCATTTAAAATAAATTGCAGCTCTATTTAAATATATTGTCGGAGCATTATCAATTTATTTGTTTCCTGCAGTGCTGATACCTAAATAGTTATCGCACAAACTGTAAGTATAAATAGTCACTCATGTTAGTGCAATATGTCGTCATTCTGTATTTTTTTATTTATTTATTTATTGAACACAACAATAAATACAGATACAACATTATATACAGACTATTTAAATAAAATTATTAACGAAACATGTCCCCCTTACAGAGTGTATTTTTGTGTATTTTTTGTAACCTGTATTTTGATATTTCTGTCACTCGTTTAGATACTATCTATAATATACTTAATATAAGTACTAATAACGATACCAAACACTACAAACTTAATTGGATGCTCTTTTTATTAGGTACATAATAAGTCTAAGCCTAAGCACAGTAATAGGTCCCTAAATTAGGTATCCACTATACACACATAGGTAGTCTGTTGGTAAACAACAATTTTTTATTCACCACAAAGTCGTCAGAAATTTATAATTGAATGTCAAAATTTTTTTTTTTAGAAAAGATGTATCTGGATTTTTGTTATAAACCCAAATACAACCTTATGCTATAAACCCAAATACACCTTTCACAGTAATCTAAAAGCTTGTGGCATGAATGAGGAGTTTGCCGGTACCTGGGATTGATCTGCGCACCTCTTGTGCATGAGACCGAGACACTAACTCCAAGGTACTAACAAACTCTTTAAAAGTTTTTTTTTCTTGCACAGAGTGCTTTTTCTTTCATAAATCTTTGGCTTAACTTTTATTGACACAAAGAAAATAACTCGTCTGTTTGTCACGTACAGTTACTCCGCTGGCTACACGGGACATATTCTTTCGCTGTGCACTCCACGGATATGTTCATAATAAAGAACATTTGTTGAGGAAGTGAATTTCTTATTTTCAGAGATGAGGCGAGTCACCTATTTTATATTTTTTTTCACAACATTTTTTTTGAGTTCTTTCTATGATATGTACTCGTATGACTCAACCAAAATGTCGGTATTCGCACATAAGAAAATTTAGTATGATATTACAAAAGGAAATTATATTCATATAGGTACATATGTATTGAGAAATCACTCACAATTTATTCAAGCAAAATTTGTTGTTGGAAATGAAAAGAAGAAAAGAAAAAATATTATATACGAGTAGTTATATACGCAATAGTATATTTTAAGGGTAGGTATTCAAATCAAATCAATTCAAATGGTAAAGTTGAAATGTATGGTTGTCAAACCCAAAACTGTCAAACTCGAGAGAAAGTTGAATGATTTAAAGGTGGGTTCTAAATTTCATACGTTTTGTTCACTATTCGATATTGCCTCGTGTTTTGAAAACTACATCGTATAAAGAACCAAAAATAGCTTATATAATTTCTGATTTTCTATTACGGCATTTAATTTCTCAGAAATAGGCAATCAGTAAGTTTTCGGAAAGTTTGAAAAAAAAATCAATCAGGATATTATCTATTCAAAGAATTCTATTTATTCGAGTACTTGAATAGCAAATGTCAGCCGGTCCTTTTCTGCCTGCAGATGTCGTGTACAAGTTCGTGATAGATTCGTCGATGTGGTATGCCGCGGAGATGACAACCTGTAAGTTCATTTGACATCTACAATTATTCCACTGGTTTCTCCGCTTGTGGATGAGTGCGGATTGTATAGATAGATAGAAAAAGAGAAGACACCAACTTATATCTTCTGGATACCGAAATAGTACTGGTGGGTAGATATTTTCCACAGGGCGAACAAAATATGCATAGTAGGTGCATTTTTGAAACTAACATAACATAATAGATATACATAACATAACATAATACATAGACAATTCACACAGATCGAGCTAGTCCCAAACTAAGATGAATCTTGTATAATGGGTAATAACACGACGATTTACATTTTTGAATATTCTGTGTAACTTCCCTTCATTCTTTTAAACTTTTACATAATAAAAACTGTTGAACTTCATAAGTTTTGTTATGCATTTGTCAGGGGGAATAAAGTTGTAGTTGTGCTCATCTTTTTAAATGCAGTTTGACAGAAAGTGAATAATTAAGACATATTATGTCCTACTACATATATCTAATAATATAACGCGATGCAAGGTGTAACCCGGGATATATTATTTAATCACTAGGGGCAGACAGAGAGACAAGAGTGCAATGTTCTTAACTAATTGCATAGATTTATATTGTAAGTACTGAAATGTCTGCTGCTTGTTTACTACGTTTCTCGAAGTTACGATAACAGTTCTCGTGAAATAATCCAAAACCGAACCCCACCAACACTCTTTAATTCCATTTCCTCTCAAGGAGAATGTATTGCCCAATTTTAAGGTCAACATTCTACCTCATAAGATCAGCATCACGTTCAAATAATAAATTTAATATTTTCAATTCAGTGATTAGATTTGCCACCCAAAGTGAGTATCAAAATCTTTTATTCGCACGGTGAGTACAGCTTGCATGTTTATTAAATGAAGTTAGTCTCCTCGCTTGTGGTAATTGCCGTGGTGGCATGGATGGCCTGGTTAATTCTGCCTCATCGCTTCACTCCTGAAATACCTAGTATATTTTGCCATTTTGATATTCGATAGTTACATATTTCTGCATTTTGTTCCAGTTTATCTTAATTTAGCATAAATATTTTTTCAATCACTTTCATTTTACTTTTACCAGGGGGGCTAAAAAGGGTACTTTATATGAATAAAAAAAAAAAGGGCAGCGCCCGCCACATACCTCGTGCCGTACCTGGAGATATGTTTCTCCATAACGACACACACATGCACAAACAGGATTTAAGGTCGCATTAAAGCGAGAAATGCTGCCCCGAGGGAGCACTCTAGATTTAGTGGCCACACACCAAAAATGTTGGTGCAAAAAGGGAAGGGAAGAAATGGGAAAAAATGAATCATAATAGGATCATATTAGGAATTGTAAAACGATTTATCGGCAACATTTCACCAAATATGAATTGTAGATGAATTGCTCAATGTGGCCATTTTAGACCCCCTGGTCGTATATGATACTCTATAAATCAGAATGAAAATGTTAGTTCATGTAAATTATACGACGCGCACGACTTAACTGATAACCGTTTTTATTATAGGTACATACATTTTCACCATCTCGATAAATTCCATCGAATAATCGATAAATCCTAGTAAAATATCGTTTAGTGAAATTCTCATATCCTTGTCTCGAGAGTTCTAAAGTGACTTAATGGGTGTAATGTTGTATAATTATTTATATGCTTTTGTATGAAGAGTGTAATACACTTAGCTTAATTGATATTAATTCAGAGTTATACGTCTTTCTGAATAGGATGGCTGGAACTTCCTTTCAGTTAAATTATAAAAGTATTATTATTTATTATTATGCAAGTTTCCTTTCAACGGATGATATTTAATTTAAATTTAATGAGGTTAATATAAAGTTTTTATATACATACATACCTATTACAAAGTTAATTATGTTAAATAATTCGGATTCTTGACGGTCCGAATGATCCTCTTTTCAAATACACCGTTTCTGTATAACTGATTTCGAGCTTTGATTTCCATACCGTCGAGCAAACCGCAAAGAATTGGTCTCCACTCTTTTCTGTAAGTTTAAAATTGTGTCTTGTAAAAGGCAGGTGCTCGAAAAAATTAAAACATTTTACATCTTGAATTCAGCGATGAGGTTTGGCATAATTACGAATGTTTGGAGTCAAAAAACTTTACTAGTACCACTAAAAATTATTATCCGCGCGACCAAGGTTTCAACAGGTAACCTGTCATTCTCAAGCGCAATATTTGAGGTTACCGCCAAATCCATAAATAATATTATTGAAGCCAACACGGCTAAGCAAGGCAAAATGTATCACGTTGAAACCTTGGTCGCGCGTATAATAATTTTTAGTGGTATTAGTAAGTAAGTTTTTTGACTCCAAACATTCGTAATTATGTTTAGAAACTACCACAACGTTACCGCCAAATCAATAAATAATATGAGGTTTGGCACCTATCCTGAATGTCTTAATTTTTTATTGGCACGGGAGGGCAGCTTGTATGTTTATTACATACGACTGGTCTGCTGGCTACTCCCCTTGTGGGATATGTCATGATGGGATAGTAGTAGTACTTATTAGGCTAGAATTATTGTAGGAAGAGGTGATTGAATTGGCGCAAGTGCTCTGGTTGGAGAAAACTTTGTTAACTGGAGAAGTTTTCGTTAAGGGACGCAAAAAAAAACTCAAGGGTGAATGACCTTCTTTATTTTAATTCTGTTGTTTTTCTACAATCGGTTCCAATAATATGTCCATCCATTTCCGTCAGTAAAAATCCTATATATTATACATTAGATTTTGACTGATACCTAGTAATAGACAGATTATTGGAAACGACAGTTGAAGAATCGAACACTTCCTGAAATGCTATTAAAATCTAGCAACTTCCGTTTAACTCTATTTTGAAATTTTTATATTTCGAACAGAATAATTTGACACGGACTAACAGAGACATTTAGTATTTTTTTATTTATTATTTTTACGCTAGAATTACGATAAAAGCTGTTGAATAGTACGCCGAAATAGGATAAAAATAAAACATAAAAGTGAATAACTGCATACAATTGGATTATACGATTATGAAAGGTACCCCTCAAATAAAAATGACCTGTGACAAATGTATAAAATGTTGACATAACTATCGAGTGTTGCGAATTTGAATTTAGAATATTATTTTAATAACAAAACACCATAGACTAAAAATACAACCGAAGTGCGAAGCCGAAAGTAAGTACCCATTACTAATTTGGATAAAACGTTATAATTCAAGTAGGTACCTACTTTCTTTCTTTCTTTGCTCTGTGTATCTTTATTCATAGACAATGTTCCGTGAGAATCTCTTGAGAACTTGTGAAGGTATTTATATGTGAAAATGAGTTTCTTTTGTGCTAAAATTTACACATGACAAAAAAATATTAGGTTATCCTAACGCTTCCTAATGTAGGTCAAATTTGTAACAAATAAATTAAAAATATTTTTTCATATACCATATATTTACCTTCCTTGATTTTTAAGATTTGAAACAATTAAGTAATATTTCAGTTAAGGAAGAAATTACTATAATTGTTAATTTTATTATTACAATCTTGCCATTATATAAATATCATCATAATATTTTATATAATATACCAACCTATCTTTCCCATCACAGATTCTCTCCCAAGAGGGTTAGAAGGCGGACTAACTGGAAGCAACGAACATATAGCTTGTTCTTTCCGTGTAAAAAAATAAGACATTCAGGGTGGGTGGCATATACCATCGCTGAATTACCTAAAGATGATAAATTTAAACGACTTACTCGTGATAGTTTACGAATAAGTACCTACCTTTCAAAAATATAGGCACTCAAAAAGTTACGTATAAAAATGGAAGACCTATTCAGTTTTGAGGACTCTGCAAGCAAAACAACTTTTAGCCCTTATAAAAATTACTTTGTACTGTACCATTACGGTATGACCCGCAAACGGTGTAGCCAGTGGATCAAATGCAAGATACATGCAGATAATCTTCTCCGTGATAATAAAAAAAGTAAAACACTCTGTATGTGTGGCATGCCTCATTGCTAAATTGTAACTATACTTGTCTAATACGTGAAATTTAATGAACATTTGCCTGTAACAGGAAACTTAAACAGAAAAATTTGGTAGATCTATATTTTACCCGGGACTCCATGAGGCATCTTTATGCACAATGTGTAAATTATTTCGTCTTTTTTTGTCTGTAAAATATTTTCTTTTCTTGTTTTGATTTACTTAACATAAATCGAACAGTTAATTCTGTTTTTTTTTTTTTTTATTTTTTTTTTTTAAAAAGATATATCTGGGTTTTGTTATAAACCCAAATACAACCTTATACACCTTTCACACTAAGCTAAAAGCTTGTGCCGTGAAAGGGGAGTTTGCCGGCACCTGGGATCGAACCACGGACCCCTTGTTATGAAGGCCGAGACTCTACCTCCAGGCTACCGACGAACTCATAGTTTATATAGGGAATCTTAATATTATTACACAATCTTAACATAACACATTGTTATACAGCCATTGATTGATTTAAGGGTAGTATAAAATATAAATAACAACGTACTATTAAATAATGGTTAGGTATTATTTGTGTTTACATTATAAGAAAAATTATACAACACACTATTATAAGTATACTTTTACATTGTGTAAATAAAATTATACAATTTATGACAATATATAACATTTTTTATGCTGGCAATAATCACACTACAAGGCAATAAATCGATTATTTGTCTATGCTTTCGATATTTGAAATTCGAATATTATTAGTCCTTAGGTAGGTACAATCAAAGATACATTCTCTGGTACCTACCTATAATAAAACGATGGAGGGTCAACGACAATAGAAATAAAACATTGAACAAGATGTATTGGTGCATAATGTTGAATTGAATTCACGATCATATATTTTATTCTAGACGTTATTATATGTGTTGTTGGGCGTTGGAATGATCTTTAATGGGATTAAAAATGTTTTATTGAAAATGTACAATAAAAAATGTGGGTACTATGTTTCTAGAACGGAAGTATTTTATGGAGATGAATGTGTACACTTTTTATTGATTTTAAATGTACTATTATTATTATGATTCTTATCCTGGATTTTGAATAGCTGAGAGAAAAGTTTTGTAGTATTTGGTGATTTTACCAAATTTATAATTTTTTTTTTTTATTAAAACGCAGAAACATATTGTATATGGAAAGGGTAGTAAGTTTCATTTTAGGTGATATGTTTCCAGTATTCTAGTGAACATCCATTTTGTAAAATCCAATAATTTAGATTAATGGATTCTATAAAATATAATGTCCAAAAAACCTTTTAACACGGAAATTTATCAAGAAGATCTCTCTTTATAAAACAAAATACTTAATTTATTTATCCAGCTTTTAAAATAATGAAATGTACTTAATTCTATTTGAAAATAAAGGAATAGCGTTGGGCTTATTACCACACCACAATATTTTCTATTTAACACGAGTTGTGCGATAGCATGGTGCTATTTGGATGTCCTTCTTTTACAATTCACCGTTGTAATGAGCGTTAGGAATGTCGTGGGAAAAGGTTAGTCGATCAGCGCAATGTCGTTCTGAATGGAGGAGGCTGGTTTTTGTCCTGTGATTGAGTTGAGTTGACTAGAGAAACATGCTGGTCTTCAAATTTCAATCGAGAGTTGGAGTATTCTGTTCTTACTATATTGCTGCTGATCTTCTCCACATTTTCGACTGTGAATACTTGTTTTATTTGATGGCTTTTAAGGGTGTAGAGGGTCCAGAGTTATCTATCTTAAATCCTTTATGTATTGGGCTAGATATTTTCCAAACGGTCGGCTATGATATAGATTTTAATAAACAAAAAACGTTCATTTTCTACAAAATCAAATTTATCAATGACATCGTTATGATGAAAAAAAAATATTCAAAGTTCTTTAAAATATTATTGCAAAAAGAATCAAACGCTGAAAAATTCTTTAAAAAGCATAAAAAGTTGGTGTATTCTTTATATAACTGTGACCTTTTGTTTATTTTATTTTGTTTTTCTTTTGTTTAAAATGAATAAATATTATAATTAACTTACTAAAATTTCTGCGCGCTTTGTAAATGAAAACAAATTTAAAAATTTTATTAAAACTTTGTAATATGAATTTATTTTGTTTAGAAAAATAAAGTTACTTCACAAAATAGGGGAAAAGTACAACTCCTGCTTTAATATTGTCCAGACTTGTTCAGCTTTCCAATTGTTCTCAATTTTTTTATATTTTCTTATTCTCCCAGGAATACATCGCTAGAAATTTATGAGTCTGTTGGATAAAGTTATTAAGTATGTGTATGAAAAACTGTTCTTTTATAAGCTGTTAAAGTCTTACTTCATTTTAAGACTGTTAATATTTATAAAAGTGTTAACAACTCCACATTGTAAAACATTTGTAAAACATTGGAAAACTCTAGATACGCATAGTTAGAAGTATTATCAAAATCGATATTTTCGACCGACGGTTTTTGGTGAAAGTTCATGTTGAATTATTAAAAATAAAACACTAATTTAGTACATCCACTGTGATTTATTGGCTTTCAAGAGCTTTCATTCTCATCATCAGGCTAGCGTAAAGCTCTTGAAAGCATGCTCGCGACATATAAATTCACATTTGAAGTACTAAATATTTTTTTTTAAATAATTAAAATTAATATCTTTTATCCAAAATATGATATGTAATTTAAAATAATATTGCATGCACTTAAATTCGAAAACTTCCATTTAAAAGTTCGAGTCGTTGGCATTAGATTACTGTCGACCTTATATTGTAATATAAAACATTAAAATAATTAAACACCTATGATGTTATCTGTTTACAAAATTAATTTAAATATTTTGAGTAGGTATATACTGTATAATCGCGAGCGTTGCGTTGCTAAAGTTATTTAAAATAACATTTTTAATTACAAATTCATCGGATAAATGCTGTTAAATAATTCAAATTAAATAAACAATTTGTACAAATTCAAAGTATTTCGTGTTTTATATAAAATTATTTAAACAGCGTTTGTAATAATATTGTTATTATTTGGATTCGTCTGTATAAATAATTATTTTACAGTTATCCTTCGAAGTTACGCAAGTTTGAAGATAAATAAATCGAAATTATGCAATTTGGAATGAATACATACAGATTTTTTTTTTTTTTTATTCAATTTAAATTTATTTATAAATATTCTTTTTTAAGCAAATATAAGGTACTTGCTTGATTGAAGTCTTATGTACATTTAATCAAGGAATCCTCTCGTTATCGACCTACTCCACCTACACGACACAAGTATTTTGCCTATAATTTCAGTATTTGCGGTGTATTCGGGCTTATTCTAAACTCAGATTAATCTTTTAGAAAATGTGTGTAACATTAATAGAATCAGTTTTTTTAGCACATAAAGGGCAACTTGCGTATTCTTTATGGTCCGCTACCCCACTCATGCCTTATGCCGTGATGGTATAGATAAGTAGATTCTACTTCTTCTTCAAGTGCTCTGTCTCTGTCGGATCCCCCCAACGTTGGTGATCACCTCAGCGAACCTATCCCTATCCTGCGCCGCTCGGGACAGCTCCTTCACACTTCGGATGTCGGTCCATTCCCTTTTGTTTCGCAGCTAGGACATCTGTCTTCTACCGGTACCTCGGCATCCCTCAATTTTCAGACTGGAAGCATTAAAAATGTAGCTCCATCGCCGAATACTCAAAATTCCCTGGATAGCCATGATTACCAAAATCGAAGTCCTGAGGTGAACTAGAGTTGACAGGGAGCTGTTGTCAACTTAAGTTTCACATTTGGGTCGTGTACCTACTGCGTGGGGATTAATACCACCTTCTCCAACTGATGAGTAGATTAATCAAAGTTTTACTGTACAAACAACATTAATATTATTTTGCTGAATAAACGAGTTTTAGGGCGTGATGTTATTTTGTTTATTAAACCAAAATGAATATAATTATTATTATATATTAAATAAATAAAATAATATTATTTTCATCACTATTAAATATATTCTATTGACCATTTGTCAGTTTCACAGGATTTATTCTCTGTACAAATATTAGACATTATGTTTGAATTTAAAATTAACCATACATTGTTTGATTTACTAAGCACCTACCTACCTATGTACGTAAATATTGAATTAGAAATCAAAGTCAATCCAATATATTTGATTTGTTATTATTGTATTTAAATTGATGTATTCACGATAGGCGTATTCACAATAACGGTAACCACTGGATTAAAAGCATGTAACAAACTTGCTAGACGTCCTGTGTTTATCATTAGATATATCTACGAAAAGTATGTTACCTATGTATTTAGGCTTACACATTTGAAGTAGTTAGGTACTTATTTATTCAAGTATACCATACCCTCAAGACGTATCTTATGTAAAGTAGGCAGAAGGAATGAAACGCCATACGCTTCTTCTAAATTCATGCAATTTCTCATGTAGGTACTCACGTCAATTTTTCTTACTCAATGCACGATTATCCTTTAGAATTCGATACACACCCGCGCTTCCTCACACTCCCTATTTTAGATAATTAGTTTTATAGTTATTTGCATTTAGCCATAAACAGTGTTTGACAAAGACATTGCATGTCGAAACTCGAGTAACTTGTAATAAAGTATAATATGTAAAACCATTAATAATATATTATTTATTTATTTGTATTATAAATAAATACCAAAAAAAATCAATAAACAGTAGCCCTCAATTTATGTTTATTTAATCAGATAATATTTTCCACATAACCTCAGTCAATTTTTCCAATTAATTAAGAAAATAATTTACGAGTTAAGTTGTATCGTCGTTGTATATTCAAAAAGGGGTAGGTATGTGAATTTATAAATGTTTTGACGTTTTTAGAATAATCTCCTTATAATGACATCATAACCATTTTATATAGTGATTTTTAGTATCAAATACTAAAATTCAATATTTTAAGAATAACATCACATGCCAAGAAAAAGTCCAAACGACAATAAATTTTAATGCCCTAACGAACAGTTTTTAAAGAGTATGCCCAAATAAAAATGTTCGCACACACCTCTTTTTGAATATGAAACGACGATATTTTCTTTAAGGATTAATTCATGTTGCAAATTATTTGGAAAGTATGTGGGTATAATATTATCATTTTCGACTGATTTTTTCCAAGCACAAGTAATGGACGAGCACGAATTCTTATTATTCAGAATATTTCATATAGGTACTTATAAAATTTGCTCATTATGACTGCAGTTATTAAATCTTTACTGTACAATTCAATCAAATAATTTGCGATAACTACCCACCGCACAAATTTATCTGCAAGTTACATTATTTATTACTTGACATGTAATATTATTGATATAATTATAATTCACATTGGCGGAAATTAAACGACAAAGATTTATTATGAACTACTCCCCCCTTTATCCAAAATAATTGAACCATTTAGCACGTCATTTGTTATTATTTACAATAATCATAATAATGTTATTGGAAAATATTGTAAGTGCAAACCGAAATATTAAATTGAATAATTACAGTTGACGCATAATAGAAAAGTCGCCATCTTTTATGACGTAACGCGTGTTCCCTCCATTTTATATCGTATATTATGTATTTTGTTCCCAAATATGGATTCTGTGCATTTATCGATAAAACTTTATGCTAGGTATTATTTTGTTTTCAAATATGCGCCCTGTGCATTTGGCGGTGAAATTCAGTTATTATAGTTAAGTACCCCCCGCTAGTCGTTGACATGCATTTTTTCTATGCATTTATATTATTAATTTTTAATACACGAATGTTATTATTTACATTTTGTTATGAAACACGCACTATTATGGACCCCTGGATAGAATAATGTTATTTTACACGCTTCAAAGGACACTTTTACCAGTTTTTTTTAATCCTGATCAGGTTTTTATTTAAATAATGGAAAGATAACAACGGGAGAGTATACAATTTATTATAATGTTACCTATGGAACACTGAATATCAATATTAAGTGCATAATACGAACTCATTCGACATTTGAATATGTGAGTTTATTTAAAAAATATTGTTCTCGTTTCTTACATAGTTTAAGTACATATAATATATATTTTGACTATATTATGTAGATTTATAATGAGAGAAGACGTACCTATTTTAAATATAAAATATTATATCATACCTAATTTTATAAACTTGTACTGAACAACGTTCCTGTTTTACTTACTTAAAAAATATTATGATTTAGTATTGTGCTAAACTTTTATAAACACCTTCGCTGTGTAATGTGAAAGCACTCTAGCGGGAACAAATATAGAGTGTAGTTTTTAATTAGTCATATTAATCAATTTGTTTTTTCACTAAGCAAGTACACGAAAACTTGAATAATCCTCACTGTTAACAATATAAATAAAGTATTCTATTATTCTCAACCCTATCCGCTCGTTTACGAGTGATTTAGAATAGGTAAAAATATTTATGTAAATTTAACACATGAAACTACTACATAATGGTTAGAAAGACAACATCACCTTATTCGGTAACACCGCGGACGGCACTTGAAACCGCAACCCTACCTTTTCGCTAGGAGTGCTTTGTTCAATTAAGTGTCAGAAATATCCATAAATAGCAATAAAAACGATAAATAAGTATATATGTTGTAAGGCTTGAGTTGATTGAAAGAAGGATTGAAAGTAGGAAGGAAAGAAGAAAACTAACATTCGTGGAAAAGTTATGTTTTTTAATACTGGGTCTCATAAATTTATGTGCTAAATTATAATATTCGAGTGTTATAGACTGTTATATATAACACGAAACAGTCTGTTGTAAAGGTCAGAGGCAACTTTTCTACCACCACTACTACTACTACTACTAGTAACATATTAGGTAACATAACCTACTTTATTCAGTGTATTATTTTATATTACGTCATAGTCTGGAATATAAAGACTACACCCAAAGAGTAGTCACCAACCTAAAAGTCGATTTCGATTAGTTTCGGCCAAACATCGATTATCCGAAGCAGTTTCGACTAAAATTTAACTGAATTTTTCGCTAAACCTTTGGTCTAATAAAAAAAAAACATCCTTCTCATCTAGAAACACTTTTAGAAGGTTTTTATTCAATCTTATATAGTTATTGTGTCATTTTCGATTGTTCAAATTTTCATAAAAAAACATTAAGCTACTATTGGTAGGATTTCTTACTTTATTGTATAATACATTACTAACTTTAAAGCGTTATACTTCTTTTTATAGCATTTTAATGCTCCTTTCAGATGTACAGAGCAGAAAGCGGCCCCCTCCACTCAGAGCAACTATATACCTACAAATCGGGTCACCTCTTTCCACGATATTTCTGACAGCTTTTGTCAAAGAAATGGTGTATTGTACAACAGTTTAATTATTTTATAAAAATATTCTACAATACATAGATACTGAAATTCGGCTTTGGACGGATACTAATGGATAATAAACGATTATGTGAACATACAAAAAAATACCTTCTCGTACATATGTATGTTTCATGCCACTAGTTTTATAGATGTGTGTTTGATATTTTTGCAATAAAGTAATCTATAATAGAAGGTATAGGTTCCCAGCATTTATGAGTGATATTCGTTTTATACACCTAAGTGTCTCAGTTTTGTTTTAGCGCATTGCAGACTAAAATGATTACATAAACACTTAATCCCCACAAACAAGTGGTTCATTTATTGAATAATATTGTTAATTTTGAAGTAGATACTTTATGTCATCGTGTCCTAGACTTTAATCAGGATATTCTGACATTTTATTGCCGACTACATATCTTGAAGATGTCGCTAGTATAATATATTTTATTGAATACGTGGGAGATGAAACTTTCTCGTGTAGGTGTAAATGAACATATAAATCATTAATTGTATTATTGCATTATCCATTGTTTAAGGTGTTGTGTTTTACTAAAAGATTTTGATTTTCAGTTATATGCAGTCAGTAGCCAGCAGACTAACCGCATATAACAAATATACAAGCTGTCTTCTTTGTGCCAATAAAAAATAAGACATTCAGGATGGGTGGCATACCTTATCTCTGAAAGATGTCAATATTTTATACATAAAGTTTAACGAACACCTGTCTTTTACATGACACTCAAAAATTAACAGATTAAAGTGCCAGCAGGGTTACTCTTGACAAAACTAAACACGATCTTAATCTAGTCTTGATCTTAATCATACGACGCACGAAGGGACTATGGTCAAAACTACCGCGCTACCGCTAACACGCGATCATTTTGCGTGTATTTTTGGTCAATAGTCACTTCGTGCGTCGTATGATCAAGATCAAAACTAGATTAAGATCGTGTCTAGTTTTGTCAAGAGTAGCCCTGCAGTTCCATTATTTGCTGAGGATTCCATAGACCTTTATTAGATATTGACAAAAAATATATATTTTATTCCAAGAAATAGGATTTAAAAGGATATATGCTATATTAAACTTTTAGGAGAGAGGGCATCGTGCATAACTATTACACAACACTCTTCTCTATCGACCCGTTCTCTCGCTCTCTGTCTCCTTAGAATATAGGTCTGGGTCACAGACCGTCCTCGCACACGTATACACAAGAGTAGCGACATAAATTTCACATTTGAAAAAGGTAAAAATAGTACTTTCATTTAATTTATTTCAGGAATACGTAGTACCATCCAAACGAATGGATCGTGAAAGTTAAACCGAGGCAGATAAATTTTATCGGCGAATCGAAACTCCTGTCCGTTGTGAATTTGTATCTATATAGAGAGAGATAAAAAGTAATTTGTGGTTTCATTTAATATGTAAAAAGGCACAGAGTAAAAAGTGCTGAAATATCCGTCTACATATAAAATAATTTATTTTTTCATTTTAAAAAAAGGCAAACAAATAAAATTTTACACAATATAATATTAAAAAGATTCAACATACCTAATTATTGTACTTAATCAGCCCATCTTTGATTTCAATATTTTTTTTTCCAGAAACAATGTATATTCTGAAATAAATTTAGTCAGACATTTAATCGGAATTAATAAAAGTAACGTGTCATTTTAGTCACACATTACAGATGGAGTAGCAATATTTATTTAATTATTTAATACTTTTGTAAATAAGTATGTGAAGTTTAGGTTTTGTCAGTTTATTTTATATCTTTCAATTAGTATTATGGGAAACGGCTGTAGTCCTGAAGATCTGATTAGAGAATAACAAGGGGTTGTCTGTCTTTCCTTATTGAAGTGGAAAGATTGAAGCTGGAGTGGAAAGTTAATAAAATAACATGCCAACCGGAAGAACATTCTCATTAATTACACAAATATTAAACAAACGTTGTGTAAGTTGTTTATTAAAATGATTAGACCAAGCTTTTAAGTTTCTGAGTTATTTTATTCTATGTGATATACAAATATTTATTAATATTACTTTAAACCTAGGACACTTCGTAAAGATAAAAAACTGAAATAAGACGAAAATCTCAGACTATCAATAATTTAAAATATTAATTCTCGAAATTTCATGACATTATAACTAAGTAGGTACAGAAGATAATTATTTATTTCCAGTAGATGAAAAATGTGCTAGAATCTAATTGTTTATTTACTATAATACATACTTACTTCTCAGCTTTATTAAACAAGCAGGGTTACTCTTGACAAAACTAAACACGATCTTAATCTAGTCTTGATCTTGATCATACGACGCACGAAGGGACTATGGTCGAAAACACCGCACTACCGCTAACGCGCGATTGTTTTGCGTGTATTTTTGGCCAATAGTCACTTCGTGCGTCGTATGATCAAGATCAAGACTAGATTAAGATCGTGTTTAGTTTTGTCAAGAGTAGCCCTGAAGAAGATGTCATCTGAAGTTCATAAAAGGTTTATATTAGGTATCTGGTATGTTCTATAATACTTGGAATATTTATCTATTCAAATACAAGTCAAGAGTATCGAAAAGTTTCTTATAAGCTCAAATACATCCCTTAAAACTTAGATTGTGATACAAATATCTTTAGACATCAAAAGCTTTCTGACTACCACTTTTATTAGAATAAGTAGGTAAATACTTGATATGAAGTGGTTAAGAAAATTGATAAAGTTTAGAAGCATATTTGAATCCCTTATTATATATAATGTATTAAATAAGTTGTTACAAAAAGACATGAATGAGTCGAGATTTGTTGGCTTATGTCTAAAAATAATATTGCAGCCTTCGCTTTATATTGATTTTTATAACTTTTCTGTGTCAGGCGAATTGTACAAGTAATTTTATATTCTGTATAAAACACACATCTAGTTACTCTTTCCAGGTATTAACGTCATACACCATACTATGTACCTAAATATAATTATTTACTATGTTTAAATTATATTTAAGTCTCTTATAATGATTCCCATATAAATATTTGAACCACTATGTTATTATGTATTTTATATGTCCTTTTCCTTCAAAGAAACAAGAAAAGCAATCCTTTTTACGATAACTTACATCCTTGGAGGATGTTCTTGTGTTATAAAATTTTATAAATTTTCTTTAATAACGAAGAAACACGATGTCATTTTATAAATATTTTTTAACATTTTAAAGGAAAAGTCTCTGGCAAACAATAGGTCTCCTTTTTTCTGTATGTTTTTGAGCGTTCTGTAGATTTCAGGTATTCGTAAAATATTACTATAATAATATTTAAACACCTCCTATTCAGCAATGATATTTGTGTGCCAACCCATCCTGAATATATTTTATATATGTGGTTCTAAAAGGACAATCTGTGTGTTAATTACATGTGATTGATATACTGGCTACCCTACGTATTGGTAATTCCGTGATGGTGTGTAAAAATAAACGAATTTTGAGGAAAATCGTTTTGAAACCGTATTACACACGGTGCGGCAGAAAAATATTGAGACTGATTTTTTATTTACCAAAGTATTAATTTTTTTCAAAAGTCTATATTATCCCCTTCAAAAAAGTTTCTTTGGGCAGCTACACACCGATGGAGACGTTGCTCCCACTCCTGGTAGCAGCGCTGGAAGTCTTCAACCGGTGTGGTCTTCAGCATGTCCGTTACACTCTTTTGGATGTTTTTTAAAGTCTCGAAATGACGTTCTTTGAGGACATTTTTCAGTTAAGGGAAATGAAATAAGTCACAGAAACTGAGATCAATTGAAAAAAGGGGATAAGGAACCACAAGGATGCCGTTTGAGGTAAAAAATCTTGAGAAATCCTTCTGTTCAATTCTGAGGTTTTTCGGCACTATTTTGGCACAGACCTTTCGCATTTGTAAATGTTCAGCCAAAATTTGATGAATGGTAGATCTGTTCAACTTTATTTGTTCACTCCACATTCTTTATGTTAAACGGCGGTCTGATCTTACAAGAGTTGAAACTCGCACTGAGGTATGGGAGGATATTGCTACACGTGCTCTATCAAGGACAACAGCGCAGCATTGCCAGATCGCTTGCAGTGTTGCCAGTCTCATTACTTTTCTGCCGCACCTTGCATATCCTTAATTTGCGTGTTTATGGAGGTGGTTCGTTGATGGGAATGAATGTTTGGAGATGTGTGTGTTTGTTTTTTCATTGTTTTTGGCGAGATTGTGTTTCAATTTATGTGTTTGGGGATCATGTCTTCCCGATACGGACGTGTCTAGTGGGAAGATAAAATATGTCTAATCTTTGTAATATGAATTTATATTGTATGTAATTGCATAGAATGTTTGTAATGTGTACTTAAGATAAATAAATAAATAAAATATAATAAATAAATAATTTTTTTGTTTATCCCCTGAGCGAAGTTGGGTTTAACACTAGTTGCAATAATAATATTTGCATGCTGTACCTTTATAGGTAGATTGTTGGTTGTACGTAATGTATTACAAGGCAAAACACCCCAGTATGTTGTGTGTGTATCTATGTACCTGTGTACACTTCCAACATTAGCTTAATCATAATAATATGACCTACAATAAGCTATATTATGCTGCTTTATAATCTATGGAATGCAATCATACAATGGAAATGTCGTTCCGGGTTTCTACATAATATTATGTATGTCGACAAAAATTTTGTTCGATTGGATACTATGGTGCTGTAAAATTACGTAAGAGTATTATGCAATGAAAATTTCAATCGATTCAATAGAATTTCGGTTTTTCTCTGATGTTTGCATCAGAAATCTAAAGATGGAATTCTAGAAAACGGAGTCACCTTGTTAATGTATGATTCACTATGTTTTATCGAAAGGTTTAAAATCGAATTCGAAATGGCAATATTTTGAATTAATTACGATTAGCTAACTTTGACTACATCAATGCGTTGTTTTTGGCTCTTTGAAAGTTATGAGTTATAGCGTTGAGGAAAATATCGGATTGTGAGAAAAAATGTTTTGTAAATGTATCGTTTTGGTGAAGTAATTATATTTGAATGGCGTTTTTGAGGATGAGGATGATTCCAAATGATTTTGTTTGGTCTTCTTTATCATTTTTTAGACTCTTAAAGGCGTTGTTGAAGAGTGCATTTCTTAATTTGCTTCTGAAGCTGTTAACAGGTTGCTTGTCCTTTAGTGGTGTTGATAGACAATTATTCCATCTAATCGTCTTAAGAACACCAAAGGTCCTGTTGAAGTAGTTTTTAATATTAAGTATTACAATTTTAGTTTTTTGGACGATGTTAAAAATTGACAGTTTACGAGTCGTGAACTGCAAACGATCGAACTGATTAAATTTTTTTAGTGGAAACCGTTATCGATCGTTCGATCTTGGAAGATGTGAGCACAGCTACGAACATATCGGCATTTAAAAAAAAAGTTTACTTCCATATTTCTCAACATAAGCCTTTTCAGTGATATAATATCACTCACGTGTAAATATAAAGGGTGGGCATTTCACGGTACTTAAAAATAAAATTAATGTCATCCGGAACAGCAGTATGTAGAGGTCCGGAAGCTTTGCATTCTCTACAAAATGTCGGTTTTATAACATATTTACCTTCATTTAGTTCATTTTGTGTGTGGGAAATGAGATTTCCATGATGGACAATGTGTGTTTTGCATTATAATTTCATTACATAGATAGTAACTCCATGTTTATATAAAGTAGGACATTCATGTCATTAGGGGGTGTTGGAATGGCCGGTGTGACCACCATCGCTTATCTCAATACTGAAAACTGTGTCGTATATACTCTTTGTACAGAGGTAATAAAATACTCGTGTCCTTGCGATTTATTATTCATTTTATTGTGATTGTTAACGTTATGTGTGACATTTTATTGATAGTAGGTAATTATTAATCCATCGTACTTAATTTATTCTTTATGTATATGACGATAGTGGAATAAATGCGGTAGAAGTGTGATCACTGAGAAGAATGGTTGGTAAAACGTTGCGAGATAGAGTGAAGAACGAGGATATCAGGAGAAAGAGCGGATGTGAGAGGAGTGCCATAGATTGAATGCGTATAAATAAGTTGCGATGGTTTGGAAATGTGGAGCAAATGGACGATAAAAGGATGACGAAGAGGCTATATTTATCTGAAAGAGTTATGTGAGATTGAGCGGATGTCTAAGAACTACGTGACTTGAGCACGTGGATCAAATTCTCAAGGACGGTCGCATTTTGAGTAAGAGAAATTAGCGTGCATGTATGAGGAACTGGATGAATGTGAAGGAAGTGAAAGAAGTATGTAAGGATAGATCAATATGGCGTTCCGTTCGCTCTGCCTACCCCACGGGACACGGCGTGAGGGTACAGATAAATGTAATAGATATATTGAGTGTAAGTATTAAAGGATGTTTTTCCATAAGTTTTCGAGTGTTCTTTAAAGGCAGGTGTTCGAAATAATAAGAACATATTAGGTACATCTTAAATTCAGCTATTAGGTTTGCTACCCGTCCTAAATGTTTTAATTTTTTCTTGGCACGTAGAAGACAATTTTCATGCTTATAACATGCAGCCGGTCTGCTGGCTACCCCACTCGTGGGATATGCCGTGATGGTATAATAGTAGTTGAAAGTAAATTAACAACAATGACTAACAAAATGCCCATTCGAATAACAAGCGAGCATCTTATCAATATAAACAGTATTCTGAAAATCCACGAGTCGAAATCGGTTGAATATTTTTTATGTTAAAAGTCAACATTTTGAGAAAAAAAAACGAATTAAAGTATTTTTATTTTCACGCACATGTAAACTAATTAAATTTCCTTTCATCTCTTAGTTATTTATTATAATAACTCATACCTCTTTAAAAAACCATTACACGGATAAACGTTGTATCTTATATGAAATATGTATGAAAATTTAGGGTTTTCCACGAAAATAATACTCCACACTTTATTCTCATGCATTAAGAATGAAGGTAAATTTGTTTTTCATTAAATGGTTGAATACATTATGTATGTATGTTATTTACCGTGTGTTTCATTTGTGAAAAGTTATGAACATGTTTTAAATACTTACTTATAATATTATCATGAAACTCGTGAAAATAGATTTTACATTTAAAAGGTTGGCTGATATTTTTTGTCACTGCTATTTTCACAGTGTACTACTGTAGTGATTCAAATAGATACATATGACCTGAAGCTGCTTTGACCTGGACCCCACTGCCCCTTGAAGACATTTTTTTAACTAACATAATTAAAGCGGATAAGTAGAATTCCCCTGAAGTTTTAGATATATGTAAGGTGAAAGACTTAAATGCATGTCGTGCATTGTATTAAAAAAAACTGTTATCGCCATTAAGACTTTTCTTGAATGTGATATTTAGTGGACTTACTTTAGCATTATAAGTACCTACTAAATTCCGTCACTTTTTGGTAAAGCGATAGTGTATTCAGATTATGTTACAAGCCTCATCGTAACAATCTAAATTTTGTATAGGTATAGCTTAAGATAAATTGCAACATTTGTTAAAGTATGTATATTAAATCTTATTAATTGTAGTAGGATTTATTAAAATAGGCTTTATGTTAAATCTTCAGTGACATTAAGACAGAGATGCGTACCACATTTTTGTTTCAGTAAACTGATAAAAATTTCTTTTAAAGATTTAAATCTCAATTTGACTTTCATTGATAGAAATAACAGGAACGTTGTTTGACAAGTAAACATCTTCTGTTCTTCACATCTTCATTCAACCCTATTTTTTTATTTATTCGATTCTCTTTTTATTTCAACTAACTAAAGAACCATTTTTTATCCTCTTTGATTATCACACACCCCCACCTTAAATACATATATTCACCCCCGTAGGCGTTTGATCGTATGTACCTTCACTGTGAATCCAGTGTTTTTCACTTTCCAGATATTTAACACATACCTACAAATTGTTTTCTCTCGATTTTTTTTCTCACACATTCCACCTTTTTACGTACCTACGTAGGTACACCGAAGTTTCCAAAGTTTTGAAACATCACATGTCACAAAGTCAACAATTTTGGAATAATTGAAAATACCCCACGTTTATACCGATATTACCAAAATTTTTGAACCTTAACAGGGAAACTCAATTACCAACTTTTTAACATTCTATTTTTGGGAAATTCATTCTACAAATATAAAGTAGGTATTTTAAAATTCATTTCACTACATGAAAATGTTTTGATTATTACGAGAATTGATTCTTATGATTGAATTAATTATAATATATCAACTTTTTTCGCTCTTTTGTTCCCTTCGGACTTACAAAATTAATATGTATGAGAATAAGGATCCTGTGGGGGTTAAGAAAAGGATGATGATGGGCGGGGGGGGGGCTATATTCAACCGTCCTTTTTCTCTGGTACTATTCTCTTGGTACCCAGTTAAGAGGATATAACAATATGTATATGTAAAGGAGACAATGATATCTCTTCATTTGATGAGGGTACGGAGCATGGGCGTATATGTATGTAGTACTCATAACGATACATTGAAAAGGATTTAAGTATGAAGTACATACCTAATACAGAAATTCCCATGTCGATGTCATTGTGTTTACACTAACTTTACAAATGTTTTATTCTTTCTTAAATTTGTTCATCTTTTTGTTAGATATAAATAATAGTGAATTTAATAGTTTTTAACCACATTCGTAATATGATGTAGGACCGATGATAATTTTTATTTCTAGATTAAGAAATACACATCTCACCTTCAAAGTTTTTTCTTCAATGAATCTAAAGGATTCTTAACATTTATTTGATAATTTTAGACAGTCTTTGCGCCTTCACTGTTGTTTCCCTTCAATTCTCCATCACATCCTGTTGTAGAATTGAGTCCTATAGCCCTTCTTCCTCCTGCCTCCATTAACACCTACTGCTCTGTGATCTTCTTCGTCTCTATTCAATCTCAAACAAGGAAGTGGTATCTACATAACTTCCCTTGAATGTATGTAGAAATTCTCTCATACATATTTACATCTTTATTAGGATGATGCTTAAAATTCTATTTTTGAATTTTCAACGGGTCATCTTATCATTCTGTAGCGCGATAAAAAATAAATTTCCATGACTTTTTTAGATTCATCTAAACATCTAAAAAAATGAAAAATAAGTGTAAATATATTATAAGTTAGAAAAACTACCACTACTTTTTGTGTAGGGTAGCAAGTAGATCAGTTGCATGTTATAAACATACAAGCAATGTCCTCTCCGTAGTTAAAACGTAACTTTGTAAAAAGTAATAAAAAAATATTCGAAATCACTGAGTTCTCGTGTTAGATATAAAAAAAATATGTTAGACGGCCAACAAAGCATACTGCTTTTCTTAAGCAATGTGAGTAATAGTAATAATTGTAGTATAACCTTAATAAATTTTAAATTTTATGAAAAAAAAGGTGTAAACTAATTTGACCCATTCAAAATTTAAAAAAAAAAATCTTTTAGCATTATCCTACTCTCTATCCTATATTATAATAATGTCTTACTTTTTGAATACGTTCTCCACATCATTAGTTACAACGTTCATTTTTTCACATCTTCATTTTATATTCACAATGATCAATAGGTAATTTGTGAACACGTCTGAATAACACCAAAAAAATTCGCTTTTTTGATTTTGTAAATAATTTCACACAACAATTTTGTATGCACTTTATAGACAACTAGATAAAATCAAAACAGTTTAGTCATGCAAAAAAGTGTTTTTTTTTTTTTTAATGTTGCGTCTGTGAAGTAATGACTAAAAATTAGTCTAGTGTCGCATTTACTATATTGCAAAAATTTTGTGTTACATTCGTTCAAATTTATATCATATCTAAAACTTCGATTTACATCAAACGTTAGGTAAAAAACTTCATTGTTTCAAGATATTACATACATTATTGTCTCACAATTTTTGAAGATTGACCAGTTACTTCTAACTAATATAAGACGTATTATATTTTATTGTATAAATTATTAATAAATGAGAATTTAACATTGTGGAGTCTTCGGCTAAGAATAGGTTGCCCACTCTTGCTTGTTAGTTTTTGAATATCCTGTAAAAGGCAGGTAAGCGTAAAACATCACGTTTAAGACATTTAACATCTTCAGTTCAGTGATGACAAGGTGTGCCACCCATCTTGAATGTCTTAACTTTTATTGGCACTTCAAGGACGATCTGCATGTCTGTTACATTGTGGTAGTTTGTCTGCTGGCTGTCCCTCTTGTGGGACACACCTTGATGTTATATATAGTTGGATAGATTAATTTTTACAAGCTGAAAAAAAAACACTCTGGGTATGTATTTTCACCTCTTTTTGTTTGAATTTAAATAAATAAATTATATATTATTACACAAAGTAAAAAGTCAAAGTTATTCGGTCAAAGCATTCAAAGCTTCCAACTGATTTCTTTTATAATATCCACGGTTAGAATAATAATAATTCATCTCCTACATTACTAAGTGGCTCATTAGTGATCATTATTCCCTCACAAAAATGTGACGTAATGCTTCAAGTGTTGGAATTTGAAAAAAAAGTAGGTCAGAAGAAAACCGTAGGATTATCAGGATGTTATTTTTGTTTTTGCCCTAGATAAATATTTTATTTAGTAGGTTTTTATTATTATCATTGAAAATATAACACATTTTACTGGAATCATTACAGCTTTTGTTTGATAGTTATTTATTTTCCATTATAAATAAATATTATCCATACTACACCATTTTATAATCCGATGGGATCTGCCCTTTTCACCAGCGCTCTAATATCAGTAAAAAGATTGTAAAACGGTGCCAAGGAAACAAATCAACGATTGCATTCAGTCATATCTTCAAATTTTATTGATAAACCGACTATCTTGCCTAAAATCTTTCCATACTTGTTTGATTTGGACTTTTTATATGAAATTTCAATGCACACTATTTCAATGTGTTTTATAAAACAGGAGTTTTTTCAAGATTATTGCAAAAAGTTTTTTTAGCTTAAGATTTCTCAATGTTCCTAATGAAGCTACTTGCGTTCTCGAACAAAGGGTCCAATCAGTATTAAATATATTTTTACTCTTTCCTCTTTTCCTTCAGTATTAATATTTCTTCCTGCTTAAATAGCTTCATTGTTGTATTATATATTTCTTATTCTTGCTTGAGAAAAAATTTAAAACTCAAAGAAGTTTTTTGAATATATTATGACTATGTAAATTGATCTTTTTAGGTTCATCTTTTGCTTGTTAATTTTTTAGCCGTTTTTTAGCATAGCTGTTTCCTCGAATAATTATTTTCTCCTTTTTTAATTGGTATACTTAATAAAATTTTAAAACCTCACATTTACCGTCAGTTTGTTAAATTAAACGCCGAATATTAATTTGTAACTAACTTCTTCATTATGTAAGCGAGACTCAGAGAACCTTTTTTATAAAAACAAACTTGGGTTGCTTGCAAATAGTAGGTATTAATAAAATATAAGAATTAATAAAATTTTTAGTCAAAGCCTTTGATGTACAACTGGTGGAATTGATTATCACATTTTTTTGAAAAATAAACATAAACCAGCAGGTATATTATGTGAATAAATGGCTGAAGCGATTTTATCGTATGAAAAGTTGTCTGGAGATCACGGTCCCTAGCATTAAGGAAAATATTCAGAGAGAATAAATGATTTTTCACCCTTTATCATTTCTTTTGGGAACACAGTTATTGATCCTACTTCTTTTTTTGAAAACACCAGTCAAGTTTGAAGAGTTCTACTTTTTCGGGAAAAATCAAGTAAGTAGCAGTCAATCTACCTCCCCCGTAATATTCATTTCATTTCAGATACTTAACTATGAAAAAAGTAGTAAGTAAATTATCTCTTCCTACATCATTTTCAACTTCTGATATTGTTATCAAAACTATTATAAAAGGTTTTTCAGATAGTTGCAAAAAAAAAATGCACTTAAGGCCAACTATCATTGAATATTCTTACGATGTGCCCCCAGTCAGTATCATCTTCTGTCAAAGAGAAAGAAAAAGAGAGAGAGAAAGAAAGAAAAGCGGCAAAATGTTTAATAATTATTCCGCATTCATTAGGAATGTCGATTATTCATTCCTTTTCGAAAGTAAGAAGGGTGCGAAGAAATATTATTATAAAATACATATATAGGTACTAACTAATTATTACAGAAAGCTTTTAGTCAAATTACTTTTTGAAAAGTAACTCAAAGAGATAATAACATTCCCCAAAAATAAATTAAAACTTTAGGTTCCTCGCATAAATGTTTCAGTCCGTCTGTTTATATTTATATATATTTGTGTATATCATTCAAAGCTCATATAATAAGGCAAGATGTAGAGAAATCAATGTATCCTTTGAAAACTTGCATCCTCTAAACGTGTTTCTCGATAATAAAGTTGTATAATGTTTCATTATTTCTTATGATCAATATCACCGATTATGTAAAGATATTTCGTTTTTTTTTTAAATTAAGAAATATTTAAACTGTCTTTCGTAAAAACTTCCAGTTTTTTAAAGTGAAGAAATTGTCATTTATCTCACAATTTTGTTTATTTCTAAACATTTCTATTTCCAATTTGGCAATTGAAGTCGACATATCGGTGGTTCAGTTCTATTATTTATTTATTTTCAAAATTCAAACTTTTGTGACATTCTTTCAAACTCCATAAATTCCACCAACAAAAAATTATAAATATTTGAATTAAGAATACATATTTGTTTGGAGTTTTAGTTGGATCGCCATACTGTTTGAAAACTGTAACGTGACATAATATCTTGAAATATTATAAAATCTAATATTGTTGGTTTATGGAACTAGAGGATCGAAATAAAAATTGATGTTACATTTCTTCAAATATTTACTTTTTTGCATGAATGAAGCTATTATGTATAATTATCACTCTATTAGTTAATCAAAGTGTATCAGAAATCTGAGCTTGGCAATTGATAAAAGTGTTATGTTTATTTTATTTATTTATTTTTTCTCTACTGTAGGTACATTGATAACTAGGAAATATACACAAAAATACATATAAATCAAGTAGAATCAATCATAAAATCAATATACAGAGGGCGAATTTATCGTAGAGGCGCGATTTCTTCCAACTAACTCAACATGACGTGCTCTATTTTCTATTATCATACTATTCAAAACTTCAATCGTGAATAAATCAATACTTTGTTAATATCACATAAAATCTTAACCTTTTATGTTTTAAATTATTTCCCGAGTGAAGCCAGTTTAAAACTAGTGCTTAATATTATTATTCATAAATGTCTTTACATAACCGAATTTGATTTTGGGATAACGTCTCACTCAGCTGTACCTCCTCTTAGGCACACCAGCGACTTATAATAATAATATTTGTTTAATATTACTTTTCAAAGAATAGAACGAATGTCTTATTTTTTGTAACGGACTTGGATTACAATTTATTCTCGCCATCACATTTTTCATCTGTCTTTTTATATTATTACAACCAGCTTTTAATCCAATTTCGCTCGATATTTAAATAATCAAATTGCCGACAATTAGAGAAGATATGGCAAGCAGCCATCGTTTTTTATGTCGACCTGAAAAACGACGGGAAAAAGCATGAGTTATTCCAAAAAAAAAAATATCATTTCAGTTTTTTTTTCTTGATTGCATATATTTTTTTATCTTTATCTGTCTATATCAACACGGCGTATATCTTAAGTGGGGTAGTCAGTGGACTAACTGTAAGTAAGTAATATAATGATCGGCCTTTATGTGCCATAAACAAAGATTTACTTTAATATTATGATTAAATAATTTTATGATTCAAATTTAAGAAAATATTAGAAAGAGTGGGAGCTCTATTCTAGTACTTATTGGGGAAGACTCCACGAGAAAGATACCTATAGGTAATTCAATTTTTTTTTCAAATAATTAATAACACATTTACGCCTGTAAAGGGGCACAACATTGTTCATATTTCCTGTATTATTGTATTTTTTAAAATGTATATGTTGGGTCTGTTGGCGTATGTTTGATTGAAATAAATAAATAAACTGTACAATTTGAGCAAAGCTTGTATTTTGGGGGATTATATCATGTAAAAATATTTTATCAACACTTGTGAACTTATAGAGAATGTATATGTTGGGCCTGTTGGCGTATGTTTAATCGAAATAAATAAATAAACTGTACAATTTGAGCAAAGCTTGTATTTTGGGGGATTATATCATGTAAAAATATTTTATCAACACTTGTTGTGAACTTATAGAGAATGTATATGTTGGGCCTGTTGGCGTATGTTTAATTGAAATAAATAAATAAACTGTACAATTTGAGCAAAGCTTGTATTTTGGGGGATTATATCATGTAAAAATATTTTATCAACACTTGTTTTGAACTTATAGAGAACATAATAATATTTCACCTACATTATGATATAAATATTTACGAACAGTCTCGAATATGATTGTATTCACGTAGATATTATTTATTAGTATGGAGTAGGCGGGTGATTATTTGAAATTTTGACGGTCGGAAGTTTTATTACAATTTTTTTTATTTAAATACGTATTATTACTGTAAAAGTATTAAACTTTTAAAATATCATACGCCGTTATTATTTTATTTACTTTTTCGCACTAGAATCTTAACACACTCGCAAATTCTTATATTATTATACAAGCTAATAATAGTTTATTAATTGTGTCGGTGCACACATAGTAGAATTAATTAATTGAAACAAGTGTTTCTTTCTACTATAATCTATAGACAAGTGTTTCTTTCTACTATAATCTATAGTAGAAAGAAACACCTTGTTGCAATTACATAACTAATAATAGTTGTTACATGCAATTAGTACATTGGCTACCCCATTTTTAGGACAAGCCATTATGATATTAAGACAGAGAGAGATAATAGACATTAGATTTTCAACTGAATGTTTTAAAGTTCCAGATTTTATCATCGATATATCGATCACCTTAACTACATTACTACTTTTTTTTGTTAACCTTTAATAGCTCCCACTATCATCATTGAGTCAAACGCGTCGTAGAACAATTTATTCAGTGGACTAGCTAGCTATTTTTTTGTGCCTCAAACAAACTTCCACAAAACGCTGCCAGCCTATTTTTGAAAGCTATGTATCATATCTTGTAAGAATAAGAGCCTAGTTAGCAATCAATTTTTGAATAAATGAATGTTGCTGCAATTATCAACATTGTGTGAGTTGTCCACTACCCTATTTTTGAAAGCTATGTATAATATCTTGTAAGAATAAGAGCCTACTTAGCCATAGACACAATCAAATTTTGAATAAATGAATGTTGCTGCAATTATCAACATTGTGTGTGTCCACTAGCCTATTTTTGAAAGCTATGTATAATATCTTGTAAGAATAAGAGCCTACTTATCCATAGACACAATCAAATTTTGAATAAATGAATGTTGCTGCAACTATCAAAATTTTGTGTGTCCGCTAAATTATCCGCTGATTACCTCATTTGCTATCATGAAGTAGAAACAAATTCAATTTCTAGACATCGCTTTAAGTTTTTTCCAGTAGGTACAAAAAGCTTTTTTTCATTTACGTAATAGTTTTACCTTTTTGACTCAATCCGTTAGATACATATAACATACAACTTCCACCGACGTGTTTCGTGAATAACGTAATGGAAGTATAAACACAATATTACATTTTATAAGGGTGTCGAGCGTAAAAGCTTTTTGACAACGATTTTTTGCTGATTTAACAAATCCTAATCTAAAAAAGCGTTTGTGTATCGTCCCCTCTAAAGTAGCTTATGTTAATCCGCTGATTCCATCGATCCTAAGCTCACATATATACAGTGTAAATTGCTGTTAGAATGAAGAGTCATCTTTTTTGTATCCATATCTATTAATCAAACATTTTATAACATTTAATATTAATATCAAAATATACTCGTACTAAAATGAAAACGACAAACACTAAACACCGCTCGTTACAAAATCAATTAGAACTGTTTTATGTATATTTTTAAAGTTTTATATGTGTCAAAATCTTCCACAGAATATTGAATTATATTAATTGTTATTTGAATTATTCTTTTTCATTTTTTTACAAATCGTCTGACCTGCAAAAACTTGTATGCGTATGGAAATATATTAAAAAACAATCTATCTCTGCCTCTAAAACGGTTAGACAATCACAAATCAAATAAATTTATAACGTAATAAAAACTATCGTTTTATACTGAAAATTTTATTTATTATATAGGTATATACTGTATAACCAACAATGAGTGACATGACAGTTGTTACCTTTGCGTCACTCAAAGTTTACGACACACAAAACAGTTTCACAAGGATACACACATTGAAACAAACAATTATCAGAGAGAACATTCCAATATTTAAATCTTAAATCTATTACATTAATTATTAAACATACTTCTTTGAATCTGCACGACACAAGAATCGTCGAGTTCTGTCATACATAGGATACAGAGGTACACGATCAAATTACAAACGTAGCTACATTCACATTATAAAATATTTAGGTTTGATGGCTTCTCACTCTTTAAATCATTACTATTATGATATTTTTATTATTTTTCTCTACGATTCATTGTTACTTAATTATTAGTTGAACATGCCTGACAACCAAATGGGCTCTGATAAAAAATATTTGAGTCAATGATTATTGTATGTAACACAGTCTGTTGTGTTGAAAACTGGATTTTCACTTACTCAGAAGTGTGGATGTCAATCAAATTACATAAATCTGATACATGTGACAAGCATGATATAGAGGAATTGGGAATGTTACCCGGGTTTAAAGAGTACTCTTAACCAGCCTGTGTCGATTCGTAAGCATCGAGACTCTGTATCATGCTATCCTTAAGGAAGTTCACATTGATATATCACCACGTACACACGGTATATATAATATACCTAACTAGTATGTAACCTAATTCATTAGGTTGGACTAGTGGTTAACACACTCGCCTTGCAAGCGAGGGGTCGTGGGTTCGATCCTCAGTCTGGGCAAAAATATTAATGTCCATTTTTCTGAGCAATTCAATGTGTGCGAGTCATCTTTAATTTGATTTGAGTCAATACTTGTACACTAATAAATAGAACATTGCATTGTGTACTCTTTGTCATTATATAATATATTATGTAATTGTGGTCGATTTATGTTTTCTGTAGTGTTCTGTTGATTGAATGAATAAATAAATAAATTGCATCTTTCATATACCTACCTATAAATATATGGAAAATATTATGTGGTGTTATTTACTTTGCAAATTCTGTTATGTTTATTTGAAAATATTTTATTATGTTGTTGTCCTTGGAATATAAAATATCGTGTTTATTATTTATTATAAATCAGACATTTTCTAATACTTTGATGTCTTAACAGGCTTCTTAACTCGTGGGTTTCGTCCCAGAATCAATAAATGTTATATACCTACCTACCTACACAATATTATTAATAATATAGGTTGAATTGTGTACGAAAATATTTGTTTTCAATATCCATAGTAACTTGTACAAAATATACAAAAGTTCTCAAATTTATTCAAAACATGTAATATTAGCTGAGTGAAAACCTGAAAATCTGGTTTTCAGGTAAGTCTTTCATATTATTTTCTTGTATTCTAGCAACAGTTATAAATAGTATTTCTGTTAATTGGAAGATATCGCATCCCTGTGATAAACTCGCCCATTGTGCAAAATATTTGTATATTATACAATGTTGTAATCTAATTATTTTTGTTTAAATATTTTGTACAATAAAGTTTATTATTATTATTTCTTTCATCTTTCACCATTTTCTGTAATCTTTCGAATGGCTTGTAAAAGGCATGCACTCTTAAAATATCAGGTATATATTTAACGACGATGAGATGTGCCACTCATTCTAAATGTTTATTGTGAATTAGCACGAACTAGATGACTCGCATGTTTATGAAATGCAGTTAGTCTACTGTAGGACTAGTCAAAACACATTTAAGCGTTACGTTTTCGTTCAAACGTTGGCGACGTTGCGAGAACGTATCAATTTTCATAGCTACTTGTGTATTTTAGCTACGAAAATTGATGCGTTCTCGTAACCTCGTCTTGTTTGAACGAAAACGAAACGAAAACGTAACGCTTAAATGTGTTTTGACTAGGGACCCTGGTTACACTACATGTACGAGATGTCATTATAGTTTATACCTCTCTCTCATTCGCCATTCAAAGTTCTTTCTGGGAGCACAGAAATCAGCCTCCTCCATTCTAGTGTACCTGCGGTAATATTGTCACCTTTTTCCACTACCTTCCTAGTGCTCTGATGTTGTTATAGGAACATTGAAGGACCCACCGTCCACCCGGATACCGCAGAAGTCTGGGGACTTCCATTTATCCGATTATAGGAACAGTGTATTGTGAAGGATGGTATCTGCAAAAATTAAAATAAAACTAGCAGTGTATAGTTAGTTATAGTTAGCTATTTTTGCAGTTAAGCCAATTTAGCATTCTTCGCACGTCACAGCTTATGAGTATTAAATATAATGTGTACACTGTACATACATACACATACATTAATATCTAAACGTATTATCTATGTAATGTAGATGTACCTATGTATTATAATCTCATCAAATAAAAGTACTTGCCTACATAAAATACCTGTATTATAAGCTTAATATCATTTCAACAGATTGAAGGTTCAGGGTAAACAAATATATATTGTATCTATTGATACACAGACGGTAGATATTATATGTTAACATAATGTATAGATGTTTAGTGATATATTACATGCAGCTGGTCTGCTGGCTGTCCCACTTTTGTGATATGCCGTGATGGTGCTGAATTTTATTCGGGACCTTAGATATAGACGTTTAATTAATTAATTTAATTATCTTTTATATTCCATAAAGGAAAACATGAAGGATGTTGTAAGTTATAAATCTTGAAGAAAATTGTTCATGCTTTGATAGCTGTCATTATTATAGAAAAAGTGTTCCAAAAAAGGGTGTCTCAAATCACTCCGTATTAAATAGCATCTTTTGAGATCAATAATTATCGTAACTACATTATGTGGCTCAATTAGATTTTTTTTTGCTTTCTATATTACGACCACAATGTCTTTGCAAAAATCATAATCAGTGAGTTGCTCAGATTTTTCAATTTACAGTTTCCAAGACTGAGTTTTTATTTTATGCTCCTAATCCTATCGAAGTATTCACTTTGACCGACGATACACCCTGTATTGATTAAATGACGTATGAAATCCTAAAAGTTGTTTCTGATGAAATAAAATCTGTTTTTAATCTCAAAATCATAGTCATAAGTCGTAAAGTCACGTTGTAATTTATATTAAAAGAAAAACCAATGATTTATTCGCTAACCCTTTGCATTCTTCTAAAGAATATAGGAAATAAAATAGCTAAAATAATGTGCCATTTTACGAATTATCAGTCTCGTTTAGGGCATGTAATGATTCGTTGCGTTTAGGTACATAAATAAACAAAACATAAATAAAATCATTTCAAGTCGTTCAGCGATGAGGCGTTAAATTCATTTAAGGAAATTAAGGAATGTTCTTGATGTTATCTATGAAGTTTCTAGAATAAAATTAAAAGTAGTTTTCGAGTATCCTGAGAAAGGCAAGGAATCGTCAAACATCACGCAAAAGTAATTCTGAATTTAGCGATTAAGTATGTTACCCATTCCGAATGTTCTATAATTTATGCCACAGAGAGAAGAACCTGTAAGTTTAGTACATGCGGTTATTTAGATAGGTTATCTTAATTGTGAAATATTGATAATAAACATGGATCTTAGATGTTCGTGTAGAACTGTAGAGTAAATCCTTTAGTTAATATTTTGAGAGAAAAAAGGCAGCTGAATATTTTTTGCAATTTAGGTATTCATTTTTGAAAGGTAAAAAAATGTTGATTAATATTTACTTACCTATTTTCAATATTGTTACTTATCTGTTTTTGAAGCCCAATATTTCAGTATGCGCTTAGGAGAATCCTCATCCTAAAATATCCCTTAATTTTGTTAAATTTGCTTTTACATCCAATAAACTTCAAGATTTTTAACCAACATGTTAGGGACAGATAGAGTGACCTTCAATTATACGTAACACTCCTTACATCCAGGTATTACAATATTTTTTAATCAATATAAACCAGTGGTTCCCAAAGAGGGCATATTGCCCCCCAGAGGGCGCTTCAGCCTTCTAAGGGGGCAACAGATAACCGAAAAGAGAATTGAGAGACGCTGCTTTCTTAGAAGATACGCCGTGTGTGGCACTACAGTTTTGGTTATCTCACAAAGTGGGCTGTGATCGAAAAAAGTTTTTAACCAATCAGTCTAATTTTGATAAAAATGCTAAAATACCCAGCCATTAATGCTATTAAATATCACTTAGGGTCACTATCAGCCTTTTACATTTTGGTGTAAAATAGGTGTCCAAAATTAAGAATTTTTAGATTTCAAATAGAAAATTTTCAAATTAAGGACTATTTCAGGATAAGCGTCAACCTAGGGGTACGTTGAAATATCGGGTTTAATACTCTTACGTAACTATCATTCTATTATTATTATGCGCATTATAAACCCTTTCCAATAAGGACAGACACGTTTCTATTCTCCGGCCTTTATTATTATACTGCCGTGGTGAATATAAATTGTATTAGCGGTTAGAATTGGGAATTTATCAAATCCTTTTAGAAATGCTAGTAAAAATTTATCTTTTCAAACCATTTTTTCATCGATAGCTCATATTAATTAATTATATTTTTGTACACAGGGGAACAAGATTTAAGATTGTCCTAATATTTTCTTTTGTTCCTAACAAATTCTCGATTTTGAACCAGCTGATTCAATTCACGTGGAAGAACTATGTATACAAAAGCGTTTCCTTTTGTTGAATTGGGAATTTAAACTGAGACTATAGATCTTAGATTCAGCAAATTCAAATTGTAGTCGGAAATCTGATTTTAGAATCGCGGTTTATCAATCGAGTGATCTCATGTTAGAATCCTCTCACTCGCGCTACTGTTCTAATCCATCTCAATAACACAAGCATATTGCTAACTGTTAGAGTGTTCGCGGTATATATTATTATGTAATGTTATCTATTTCAAAATCGGCACAAATCATCCTTGTAGGATGTTATGCCACAAGTGGAAGAAAAAAAAAAAAAAAAATCTATTTCAAAAGCAAAAACTTCTTGGCATCATGAAGCCAAAAATATTAAATATCTTTTAATGTAAATAACATGGTTTATAAAAGAGAATCATGGAAGAATATGGAAAGAAGAAGAATGCATACACAAATCATGTATAGACAAATCACGCAGATCGAGCTAGTCCCAAAATAAAATATGAATCTTGTATTATGGGTACCTACTAACGCGACAATATACATAAACATGCTTATAGTTACAATACACGAAACACATAAACAATTTACACTCGGACCCAGAACAATTTGAAAAAGTTTATTCTTCATTTTGCTCTGACTGGAAATCGAACCTGGGACTTCATGTCTCAAAAGGAAAGAGCATAACCTCCGCGCCACATATGCAGTTATGTTAAAATATTACCCGTTTATGAACCAGTAACATTTTAATAAGATTGAATGTTTGTTTTCAAATCTAGTTCATAAAACATTTTTAATATTGTAACGGGTTGTTCAACAAGAACTTTGTTTTTTAATTGTGGCAACACCAGCAACATGATAGTTTTGACATTTAATTTTTTGACGTATTCGTAGTGGATCCATTGGCAATTGTTGCAATGAATTCAATTTCGCTTGAAAATCGCATTAAAATAATTAAAATCCATTATGAAAATGGTGGTTCTGCTAAAGTGACATTTCGTCAAATTCGTGATATTTTCGGACAACATAATCGTCCTTCTGAGACCGCTATTAAGAATTTGGTCGCTAAATTTGAGTCGACAGGCTCGATACAAAATGTGTTAACACCAACGCGTGTACGACCGGGTCGTTCAACTGAAAACATCGCAGCCGTGAGCCACAGTGTTGAAGCAGATCCAAATTTGTCAATTCCTCGACGTTCTCGACAATTGGGGTTATCCAAAACCACCACATGGCGAATTTTGCGTAAGGATTTGGCTTTGAAGCCTTACAAGGTTCAACTGGTGCAGGAATTGAAGCCGAACGACCATTCAAATCGCCGTAGATTCGCTCAATTCATTCAGGAACAACCCGCTGGTTTTTCTGAAAAAATCATTTTTTCAGACGAAGCCCATTTTCACTTGTCAGGGTACGTCAACAAGCAAAATTGCCGCATTTGGGCTTCTGAAAATCCTAGAGCAATTATTGAGAAGCCGTTGCATGCTCAGCGTGTCACTGTATGGTGCGCTATGTGGTCTGGAGGCGTGATTGGGCCGTTTTTTTTCGAAGATGAGACTGGAAATGCGGTAACGGTCAATGGATCACGCTATCGCAAGATGTTGACAACTCAATTTTGGCCTATTATTGATGACGTGGATATCACTGACATGTGGTTTCAACAGGACGGTGCCACATGTCACACAGCCAATGAAACGATCAATTTATTGCAAACCAAATTTCCCGATCGCATGATTTCACGAAACTCAGCTGTTAAGTGGCCAGCCAGATCGTGTGATTTAACGCCACTGGATTATTTTTTGTGGGGCTATGTTAAGGACAGAGTCTATACGGAGCCAATCGAATCGATTGCAGCCTTAAAACTCAAAATCCGTGATGTGATTAGCGAAATAGTCCCGCCATTTTGCCAAAAAGTGATTAAAAACTTTGATGAAAGAATCGACATCTGTCAGCGTGCTCGTGGTGGACATTTGTCAGATATCATTTTTCATGCATAATTGCCAAACTTTTCTCTTTGTAATTCAATAAAAATTTTAATCATCTTCATCAAATTTTTTTGTATTATTTTGTTTTAAAAAACAAAGTCCTTGTTGAAAAACCCTTTATTAGGATAACATTGGCGTAACGTAAATATTTATAATCACAAAATAAACAAAAATATACCATTGTTATTATTTTTATAACAGAATGAGGGTCACGATTGTTTGTATGCCCATATACATAGTATTGTTGTTGTACGTATGTAATAAGCCACTGGTATTGCTTCTGTACTTTACATTGTGACAACGTGTAAACAAATATTGTAATAGACGAAAAAAATCCCTTTAATCTTGTCCTCTTTCAATTTCGACTGCAGTTAATCTGATAGCCCTTCTCAAACTTTAAACAATGTTTCCGAATAAAAAAATTGTTGATACAAATAAGTATTGTTTTTTTTATTGATAACTTAGATTTTTAATTATAATATTAAATATATTTTTATATTTAAAGAGTATTTAAACAATTTATTTTCTGTAACTTGATTTTGATCATAGTGATCGATTTCGGCGTACTTACACCATAAAAAAACGTTTCAATACTGTATTCAATACAATACAATACGACATTAATTTTTGAATCAATGCTGTATTCTATACAATATTGTATTGATTCGTTCGTTAAAGACATAGGTAGGTACGCCGAAATAGATTGCTACTATTTACATCAAGTAACCCAGAACTCATTGTTTAAAACCTTTTAAAATATAAAAATACCTTTATTTAAAAAAAAAATCGTTTCGTTCCTACAGTTTATAAATTGACGCCGCTTATAACATAGTGACGCGAAAGTTATGTATGAGAACAAATGTGTCAAAATATGGATAACATTTGAGAAGTATCGTATTGAACAGTGCAGTATCTACTTTGTAACATAAAGAGAATTTAAATAGGCTGACAGTGTAACAATAATATTTTAATCTTCCTATAAAGTAGACAACAATAGAATATACATCCACCCTACATGGTACAAAATAATGATAATAATAATAATACAGTGTGTTGGTACTAAATAGTATTATTATACAATACCTTGTAGTAGAACTTTTGTAGTAGTGGAATGTACATTATACCAGTTGTCTCTAATCCCCCGGTCCACGGACTGGTACTGGGCCTTGGAAGGAACAAACTAAAACTAAGTAAAGCAAATTTGTGGAATAATCCTTATCAAAACTGAGGTCATGGAAATATGAAAATCTGGCGACGAAGGATTACTTGGGAAGGGGGTAAAAATTTGAGTGAAATGGAAATCATCAATTCTGAGAATCTGGGAAGGATAACAATTGTCTCCCCCTCAGCGAGCAGCGGAAAAATTATTGAACGTTGATCATTCAACGAAAATATTAAAGTTGGAGACCACATCCGCTTACGGTACAAAAATTTAAATGTTGCATACAGTACGCATTGTATCATACTCTTTAGGTACTTACGTCAGATATAGATAAACTTTTCATGTAAAACAACAATTTTTTTGAAGTTGTAAACTGAGTCAATAATAATATTTGATCAATTTTATTTAATATACACATCAAGGTAATCGAAAAATGTTTGTCATTTACTTACGCATTCAATATAATATGTATTTGGAAAAACTGCACTCTTGAAATAAGTAATTGATACACGGATTTGAGCTGTGTACTTCATAAAAAATGTGGTTATACTTTGCTTTAGCATGTCAGGAGTTCAATATTTGATCAAATTAGGTATACTTATTTTTAATAATAATTTGAATTTTTACCTACCGTATCGAACGTAAACCAACGGTTGAACACATAAGAGATAACTGGAATCGTCAGTAAGCTCTTAGTATTGAATACAAAATGTGTGATGTATGTACTTTCTGTGGAACAATCAATTGGCGTTAGACTCGAATATTATTATTATTGTAAAGAGCCTACGGGGCGAATGGAAATAAATTAGGGCTGATAAAATAAATTCGATGTTACCTATTGGATAACATCACATTAAATATTAGTTATCTTCCAAAGGAAATACGTATTTTAAAAGATCCCATCTTAATACGTCGACTTTTTCAATAATTTATTCTATTTGTTCGATAAAACGATATTTATTTACTGACTTTACTTTTTGTATGGCTTCAACTTGAGTTGATTTTCTTAGCTAGATTGCTGGGTTCAATAGTTACCTATTCCAAATCAAGTATTTGGATCCCTTCCAGGAAGCCACTGCACCGCCTCTGGGGTCGACCTATGATATCCACCTAGACTCCCTCATACTTTCTTCCTGAAAACTCCTGCACCAGGTGTTTTATAACGATATTTTCTAATAGAAAATCAAACGTTGAAAGCTATGCAATTTTCTTTTGCTGTCAAATTTCGCGAATTTTCCGTAAACGGGAGATAATTAGTGATGATACAGTCACATATTCTTATCTCCATAAATAATTTTCATAAATATAGAAATCTATTGTATTTTTTTTCTTTAATGAATAAAATGACAAAAATTTTATTAAATACGTCAATTTTAAAGGTCAAGGAGACTTTAAATACAGTCTGTTAGTAAACTATTTCCAAAAATATAAAGTATGGATCTTTGTCAACGACATATCACAACATTCAATTTACTAGGGTGTACTTTTCAACCCTTACGTAACAATGCAACAAGCATGTAAATATAATCCCATTATATAACAATAACAGCTAGGTGTTCTGTGTTTGGACCCTTCAAGGGCACTTTAATAAGATTTATTAAATCACAATAATGTGACTTCATTGCAGGGGTAGGTATATTGTTGTATGAGTTGTTGTTAAGACAAAAATGACGATTCTTTGTAGTCTTCTAGGCCTGTATTTTCGTTGCGTTCAGTTGATCTACTAGCTATCCCAATTGTGAGAATTTGTGCCATGATCGTAAAGATTGATTTCCTTTCTTTCATTTAGCATCTTTCTTAAGAGCGCAACAAGTTTTTTTTTCATTTAGAGCTATATTGTTCCAACTAAGTTTTAAATAAATCATTCTGAAATCTCGTTTTGATAAGCGTAGGTACCTAATTTTAAACAAGGTTTCCAGGTTGTGGGAATATTGTGATAAATAAAAATCACCTATGTCATCAATAAACATACAATTTGATTACATAATTTCTTGTTATCAAACATTGAATAAGGCAAAAAAATTCATATTGATCAACGACGAGGTATTTATGATCTTGATCTTAAATAAATTATTCGATTCTCGACAATTTAAAAGACACACGATGAATAAAATGTACCTAAATGAACTTTCATTTAATATTTCTTTATCAATATTTGATTTCAACTCAGTCTACATACAAATCAAAGAGGTACATTTTTTTCAATTGCCCTTAAGCGTTAACGACAACTTTCCTAGGGTAGCAGAGCACCGACATGTGTTTTTGAAAGGACTTGTTATATAATTGTTATTATATTATATAATATTTGTAGACTGTTCAGTTGTTATGTTGGGACTTTGTTGTTGTATTTTTCGACAGTTTGGACTTGCCCAGAAGGCATACACGGGTAATTAGATTACCCACTCAGTTGTCAAGAGTTTAAAACATTACTTTTCAGGTTTATATTCATTATTTTTTAACAAGATATTTAATCTTTTTATACTTCGATATTCATTTATGAATATTTGAGTAAAATCAGGTCGTTTAGCATTCAAGTAACGAACGTCATAATTAGATATTTCAAGCTGTCTATTTTATATTTCAATCATTCATACCATCACGGAATTTCCCATAACTGATTTAACTATCGAACTAACTGCAAGTAATAAATATGCAAGTTGTCTTCTCCGTACCAATAAAAGTTAAAATATTTCAGATTAGAGGCATACCTCATCGCTAAATTGAAGTTGTAATTATACTTTTAATACGTGTGTTTTATGCAAACCTGTCCTTTTAAAGGACACCCGAAAACTTACACAAAAGAATAGACATACGTTCTTGCCGGGGACTTCGCGGATAGTATGTTATATTTACAGAAAAATAATATCTTCATAACCATAGAGTAAGTTTGATCTTTGTTCATAACCATAGAGTAAGTAATAATATACTTGATCTTTGTTCATAACAGACATAGAAAATGTATGTTGTTAGAAACGACATCTTTCTAACCCGTCTCGAAATATCATCGATTTGTAACTATTATAGATCTTCTTCTATCAGTGCCATATCAGGTACCCCCGACGTTGGCGATCACTCTGGAGAATGCCTTTCTGTCTCGCGCTGTGCGGACCAGCTCTCCCATCCGTGTTATTCCGGTCCATTGCCGTATATTCCGCAGCCACGACATCTGCCTCTTGATAGATACCTAAAAAAATTAGAAGAAAAAGTACCATCTAAATTCTCGTAAAAATTGATTAAGGATTGTTGTATGAATTGTAATAAAATGTTTCTGAAATCCTATATTTAATGTTGCATTGTAATAGAACGAGAAGAGTGTACATTTTTCTTCTGTGTTTTTTTTAATATATTAAATTTCAATAATGTACTGTATATTTCATATTTGAAAACTTTCTCTTGCTCATATATGAAATATGAGCAAAAGTTTCAAAGCAGCAAAGTTTATTTTAACAAAACATTTCTCTCTTAATTATTTATGGAACTTAAAATCGATTTGTTACCAAACAGTATAGCCGCATATAGCAACAATAATTCCGTATCAAACTTTAAAGTTAATCAAGGGAAATGATTCGGTTGCATGTCGGCTCTTTTGTAATTGTTATTGCTAAATAAAAGTCTGTTAAGGTTTCGAGTTATATATTTCTCATTTTATCGAAAATGATTTTCACAGATATTAAAACAAAAGCAAATACCTACATGTAATTATCTATATATCTCTACAGTCACCGACCGCCGGGAAACTTTCGTCTAATAATATGACAGGTTATAGCGTCAAAATAATAATAATAACAATAAAGATAATTTATATTTGGCGCCGTTTAATGATCCGTGACCATCTCAAGGGCGCCATGGTTTTTCGTGAAAAGCAGTGTTTTCAGCTTACTCTTGAACAGCTTACTCAAAAACATACTTTTATTACTACTACTATACTGTCACGTTAGTATCCCACTAGTGGGTTGGCTAGCAGATCAGCCGCATCTTATAAAGTTAGTTGAATAGTTGTAAACAATTCAGATTGATAATGACCTTATAAGTTGAAAGACGTCTCTCTGCGAATTAACAAACAATAGTAGAAAGGAACACTTGTTTCAAATTGTATTATTATGGAATTTTACTACGTGTGCACCGACACAATTAATAAAATAAAGTTAGTTGGTAGACATCGCATTTTAGCGATAAACTCGCCCTCTGTACATTGAATTGTATAATTGTTATTTTTATGACATTGTTTTATTATGTAATATTGTAACCAATATACAGTGAAGAATAAAATAAATAAATAAATAAAAAGCAAACAAGCTGTCTTCTCCGTGTAAATAAAAAAAAATAAGACATTCAGAATGGGTGGCAAACCTCAACCCTGAATTAAAGACGTAAAAAATGAGCCTTTTACAGGGTACTCGAAATCTTACTAACACTTGCTTATTTAATATGTGCAGGAATGAAGCTGGTTTCATTTTAGTCGAAATTAATTTTATTGTAGATCTCGAGAAGTCAATAAACAATAAATAATACAAGTAAGTATATCGCTCTAGATTTGGTTTCTTTTAGCTTTCTGCACGTACCTACCTAGACGTGTATGTAATCTTTATTTAATACATAAACTTTACGGCAAAGTTTGTTCGACTAAGTTCTGTGCAAGTTGAAAGAATGTATGCTTATAGAATTTTATATTATTCTATTTCTCAGAACAAAGAATGTACACAGTCGACAAAATGTCGAACCTTACTTCTTCTTAGTACTCAATCACGCAATTTCCATGTTAGAAGCAGGCACAAAGTATATATGAATAAGTATTTCTCAAGAATGCTTCTTACAAATTAGAGGAAATCTTGACTTTGACCTCACAAAAAACTTACATTGTGAAATTAAGATATGTGGAAGAAGATTGACATAAATGGATATCTCCTTGAGGTCTTGAAACATAAAATTATCTTTTTCGTAAACATATTTGTGTTTTCTGTAAAAAAAACTTACTTTTTATACCGTGGAATCACTGAAGAATAGGTCCCTCACTCTTTTTTAAAAGCTTTCGTGTGTCCTGTAAATGGCAGTTATTCGTAAAACATCACGTTTGGGACATTTAAAATCTTCATTTCAGCGATCAGACCCGTCCTAAATGTCTAAACTTTTTTGGCACAATGAGGACAATTTGCGTGTATATTACATGTGATTGGTCTGCTGGTGCTGGCTACCCAACTTGTGGGAAATCTTGTATTGGTGTGTGTTGTCCAGCAACTTTTGGTTCTTGTTTTGGGAAATGTGATCGGGGATTTGATATTTAAAACACGTTAAAATTGGAGAGAGAACATACTTTATTCACCAGGAATATCGTTCGAACAGAGGTAATTCATAGATTCCAATGGTTTATATAGATATCACAAGATACAACCACAGAGAATAAATAAATTTATAATAAATCAATCACATAGAAATTCTTAAGGTGGAGTCCACGATCATCTCCATGTGTTAACAGTGTGATTGCATGATCAACTCTGTTTATAGTAATGATTATGATGAAAAGTAATTCAACTCATATTGTGATGCATTTATAGTTCAAATGAGTTTATTGTCTTCATTGAATACAGTTGATGAACTCTATCCGTCTGTAGATTTTAAACTTCTTAAGCTCCTGGTAGTTAGTTAAAGCTTTAGAATGAAATTATTTCTAACCGATGTGTTGCTGTGAAAGCTAATGTTCGAGAATTTGGTACAGTTTTTAACGTTATCTACAGTTTTATAAAACGACACAAAAGTTTGCGCCGTAATGAAATCTACTGTAGTAAATATTTGAGTCCGTTTGTATGTAATTATGATTGCTTATGTCATCTTGAAAAAGATGTTATGACGTAAGTATCAAAAAATTACAGTACTTGAGATATTTTATTTCAATAATTTGTTTTAAGTAACAGAAATAAAATATAGGAATATGTATTTTAATTGTGTCGGTGCGCATAATTGGGAAAATTGAATCATTTTTTCTTTCTACTTTAGATTATAATAATTACTATTGGACAACATTATCACAAGTGTCGTTTAAGTGACAAAGCACGTAAATGTATATAAATATTAATCGCAATAGAGACGTTTTTCGACTTATCAGTTCATTATCAATCTGTAGTAGTATAATCAATTGGCTAAGATATTCAAATAATCTATAATGGGTAAAACTGCGTGCCACCCATTCTGAATGTTTTATTTTTTCATTGGCACATAGAGGAAAATCTACATTTTTATTACTTGCAATGAGTCCGCTGGGTACCCCCTTTGTGAATATGCCGTGATGGTATAGCGATATTATATATAATGAGTTACAATCCATTGGATTGGTCTGCAACGAGTTTTGACTTATTTCTCCACTCCTCTCTATTCTCAGCCAGTCTCTCCAGCCAACTCCATATAAGAGCCACAGCTCATGTCCCTCTTCAGTTGGTCCATATAGGCGTCTCTCGGTCGACCTCTGCCATTTGTGCCTTCGGTCCTGCCCTCTGCGATTGCGATGAGCAGTCCTGGGTGCCTGATGTTGTGGCCAATCCAATTAGCCCGTTGTTGGCAGATTCTTTTAAGGAGTTGCCTTTTTTCGCCAACCCTGGTTAACACTTCTTCGTTTTCGACGTGTTCCGACCAATGAATCTTCAGCATGCGTCTATAGCACCATATTTCAAATGCCGATAACCGTCCGCTTTCCCTCTTGCTGATGGTCCAGTGATATTAAAATAGCAAAATATTTTTCAAAATCTATTGTGGTTTTCAAATAGTTTATTTACTAACTTTTCGTGATATTCTCCTATAGAGATGAATGCAATTTTATTTTACCTATTATAATAACATTATACATTTCACTGCACAACCCTTGTGTTGTAGGTATATAGGTACATAAATAATAAAAATAGGGGTGTGTCAGTCAGTTAGGGTAGGTACCGCCCGGGTCTCGGTAGCAGGATGACTGGAAGATAATAATAATTATTACTTTCGATAGTCACATACAGCAGTAATGTTATCGAAAACATTAAATAACAAGGTACACGATTGCTGGGTACCGCCTATGGTGTATATGGGCGGGGTATAAATAACAGTAGGTTATATATTTAAATAAATTGTTTAAAGACAGATGTACATTCAAAGTCTTCTGCATTGTGTTTTATGTGCATTTTTAATTCAACGTTATTTCTTTTGATAATAACATGCAACGCAGGTACTTTTTATAAATGTTTAAATTAATAAGGGGGTCGTACCTGCATAACATAATGTGTTATAAAATTTAGTAATGTTTCTCGTAATATTTACTTCTCAATATAAAATAAGATTAATAATGTTTTGTGGTAAATAACCATATTAATTGAATTTTGGACTTCCAAATACATTATCTGGAAGACGTTGCTCAGCAACAAGTCCTCCCTTTGGTCCAGATTATTTTAGTTATCATGTTGTGTATTTCTTGTATATTTATTTTGAATTTGGCCAATAAAGATTTATTTATTTATTTATTGTCGTCTCTCAATTTTAACGTATTTTATAATGGTTAACAATAAATAAGATTTTTTACTATATTAACAAATCATTGTTGGTAATATCTTAAAAAATAGTAAATTTTTGTTGCCGTTATTAAAAATATCTGATAACTATACTACAATATCACGGCATATCACAAGTGGGGTAATCAGCAGACCAACAGTATGTGATAAACATGCAGATTGTCCTTTCCGTTGCAAAAAATTGTTACTTAAACCTCAATGGGTACAAAATCGTCTTGAATGGATGAGGTTTGTTTCTTTCCTCTCTCTTTTCCACAAAGGAACTTTAATGGGCGCATCAAGAATTATATTGATTTTATGACGATAATAAATTTGCCGTTATTTATTATTGTAGGCATCTACCTACTAAATCTAATGAAAACCCTTTGAAATTTTCTGTTAACCAAACCATTTAACTCTTTGATGTTTTTCTTTTTTCATATCATTGTGTTTCAAACTCAACGGTATTCTATAGATGTGATAAAGCGCCCTCGAAATTAAAGTTCAGGATCCACATTGTGACCCAGATTTTTGCCTTGTAATCGAATTGGCAATTTAAATTGAATGAAGCGAATAATTGAGCGATATATACCTACTGTGGAAAATTTCAGGTATTCAAAAAGGACATAGATCCCTCAAAAGAGTTGTATGATATCCCATATTTATTTTCATAATATTTTTTATATTATATTAACCTTTTTACGGGTATATTGTAGTATTACGCCTTACGAGATCTATTGTGTCCCTAAAAGGAGCTTCTTTTATTAGAGTAAGGTATATAATATATATTGATTTTCAGTAAGTTAAAAATGGCCAAACTGTTGTAATAACGAAATATTTTTACAATTTTGGTTTCAGTTTATTCTTACACAACTATATGTTTGTTCAACTAACCTTTGACCTTCATTAAAATAGTGTATCGTTATCTATCACAAAATCTCTTACCTTCGCGAATACAAACACTGTAATGTATGTATGTATGTAAGTAAGTACCATATTTCTAGTGTTCCCACAATATCAAATATCTTCGAACCATTATATAAATATATTGTGTGTAATATCTATTTAAATGTAAGAAGCAGAATTGTTAGATGCATATTTTGCCAATATATACAATTATTACTAAGAGCATTATTATTACTTGAGAAGTTAACCCTTTTTGTATAAAGAGATTTGTATCGAATACCTGTCGGATACATCACGTTCCTGCTACCAAATTGAACACGCAGTAGTTCCACTTTGATTTCAATATGAGTATGAGATTTTTTTTTTAAATTTGCTGTGTTGATTAATAACAAAACAGATTTTGTACTTTCTTGTGTATTAAGCTATCTATTTTTTCAGCTGCACTGTGTCCATTTTTGGACAAAAGGCTTCCCCTTTTTCACGTGCATTCAACACCCACTTCTTTTAGAGATTTGTGTTAAATAGTTAGACTATCTTTTCTGAGGTTAGTTATCATAGCACCTTTCGGTTGCCATACTAGAACTATTTTCTCCACTTTGACTCGTAGTATCTGGCAACATTAGCCAACTTTATATTCAACATTAGTCAACTTTATAATCAACGTAATCGAAGCGTTATCACAGTTGACGCTTCGATTACGTTAATTATATAGTTGACTAACACAGTTGACGCTTCGATTACGAAATTGACTTTGGTTTATCAGGTGAGCAACTCAAAAGTTATTTATGTCATGAAACCAATTGTCATAACAGCTATTAGTTGAAAACTGGTACATATTATGAAGTATGAATATCATAGTGTGACTGGGGTTTTACTGTAATAAATTGATGGGTTTTGGTATCACAAAAGCTAAGCAAATAATAACAAGTCTGTAGCAAGCCCGTGGGTGGGTTTGAAGATAATAATATATAAAATAATGATACGAATTGGCGTGGGCGCAATAAGGGTTCCCGTTGACAGAGGTATAGGGTTTATTCAGAAGATGGAGACCTTCACATATCATATGGTATATTTGATATACAGTATACACCTACCTTACTTGTGTTGACAGTATCTACATAGGTATGTTAAATAATCATAGGCACAACACATACATGTAGTCTTATGTTACCTTACAAAAATTAAACTTGTCATTTATATTTCATAATCGTAAGTATAAAGTTGTTCTACTAATTGTGGAATACCTAAGTACAACTTTTCTTTGAAATTAATTTGAATAAATTACCAACTGGCAATTAAACTGACATAATGTTTTATTTATATGTATTTGTTAACAATGTAAATACGTTTAAAAAAATTATAAATAAAAAAAAAATAAAAAATTTAAAATTTATTTTTTCTATTGTTTATTTTATCTATTTATTTTCTTCAATATTTTGAATATTTTTTTTATTTGATTTATTTATTTTATTGAAACATAATGAATCAATTTACAAATTTGCAGTTGACATTAAATTCTATTTGTTGAAACAATTAAAAATATTAATATTATAAAAAATAAAACATTTTGAATTTCAGTCTTGACAAATGTTTACAAGATGACTAATTGTTTTTATCCTTGAATATCTACAATAAAACAATTTATTTTCGTTCATTTGGAAAAAATAGTAACATAATAAATTGTCCGGAAAATTATTGTTCAGAAAATATCACTTCAGTTGACATTAAATTAATTGGAAATCATTACAAAGTATTAATTGTTCAAATGTCAAATTTTCGAACAGAATCGTTGTAAAAACATTGTCATTTACCTTAATTGTTTTGTTTATATAGAAATATCTATAAGAAAATATTATTATTAGTTTCCTTTATGAATTCAATATATAATAATATTATTGTATGTCATAATATCAGCTATTTATAGGTGAATCGAACAAATCATTGTATAGAATACATTTTGAAACTATTTTTCAAGTTAATCCTCAAACTGAAATAATCGATATCAAAACCATCACGGAATCTCAAAACTGCACATCGTCCTAGTTTTTAAAATTTCATATCATTTTGTTAACACTGTTGTGTAATGATGATGTGCAAGAAGAATAAATAAATAAATAAATCTCCCGTTAGTAGTGCAACCAGCAGATTAACTGCATTTAATAATCCTACAGGTTGTATTCTGTGTACCATAAAAAAATAATATTTATTAAGGATGGTGGCATACTTCATCGCTGAATTCGAGATATTAAATGTACCTCCCTAGTGAATATGTTTTCATTTGGAGTTTAATATGCAATTGACACTAACAGCTATTATATGGGTTGTGAGTTAACTAATGGAGGTATCTCAGATGAGAGGTTAGTTTTAGTTGATCAAACTGGCGTAATTAATATTCTGTGTGGAGATAGTACTTAGTCATATAGGTTGTGATCTAACAAATTATTGAAATGAAAGGTCAACTCTGGCTGCTAAATTATTTTATCACATTTTATTGTTTATTAATAAATTGCTTTTTCTTTTTGTTACAGGTGAGACGATTTCTTTATTACTAACGTTCGAGAAGTATCAGTAAGTACAAGTGTCTTCTCTCTTTCACAATACACAATTCCTATGACATAACACCTGACATTTTTTTTTAAAACATAGGCAATTCACACAGATCGAGCTAGTCCCAAACTAAGATGACATTTAGAAATGTCTTGGAAAAAGGAGACTCGATTGACGCAGTTCCGCTGTATAACGGAGGCTGGTTTGCGCCCTGTACGCCAGTGAAGAACATTGAAGAACGATTAAGAAATAATATTGAATTTGTCGATTATTTCATTTCGATTTTTTATAATGTGTTCGTAATTTTACCTTTTATGTAGCATTCTTGACAATATTAGTGAGCAAAATGTCGAAGACGAGAGCTGAAGATTTTTTATATGATAAAAGATAAGAAAAAATCTTCCTCTTCACGCACGTAATCGTTAATCTCAGAATAAACATATTTCTTTCAAGGGAATAAAATATATCAGGAAATCAGATGAATCAAGGGGTTGTTTTTTCCGTAACAGAGAAACTCATCTTATTATTAGTTTTATTCATCGGTCGGGTAAATGACTTGTAAAATATCAGGGCGACATAGGATGAGCCAGGTGTATTGATTTGATAAATGATCCAGACCTTTTATAACATAAACTAGTAAATTCAACGTAATACACTTTTGGGTCTTATCATATTTATATTCTGCCAGCCAAACTGAATGTTACTTCTCTTTGACCTTTAATAATTTCATTACGTTGAATATGCTCACCACATCAAATTCTGATACTTCCTTGTAGTTTGCTGTTTGGTCAGTTTCTTTGATTTGAGTTTATTATCAAAATGTGATTATTTTTAATAATTTAGAAATAAATATGACACAATTTAATATTTCACTGAATATTTGCTTCAAGATTTTTATGTATGTTTTCTTTTTCTATTTTTATGACTGTCATATATTTTTAAAAGGCTAACGCCGTTTATTGTTATGAAATAAGATTAACGAATTTATCAATGCACAAAGAATCGACTCATCAATGAGTTTTGATATATTTCGATTTGTTGCCCGTGTTCAATTCCTTGGAGTTCCAAGAAATGAATAGATCTTATAATAGGTGATTTTATTTGGTTTCTAGTATTTTGGGATTTTTTATTTTTAAATTTACTTTTGACTTTTTTTAGAAAATTTTAACTTTTGCTTTTTTTTCTCAAGACTAATGAGACTGTAAGACTGATTTCTAGTATTTTGGGATTTTTTATTTTTAAATTTACTTTGACTTTTTTTAGAAAATTTTTACTTTTTCTCAAGACTAAGACATTTCTGGTAAGAGTGGAATCTTTGCTGATCCACATGTTGAGTGTATTAATTGTTAACATGTTATGTTATGACTGTTTGATTCTTTAATATTGTTAAAATAAAAATAAAAAAAAAAAATCAGTGTAAATTTTCGAGTGACCTGTAAAAGGCAGGTAAAACATCACGTACGGGACAATTAATATTTACAATTTGAATTTGAATGGATGTCTTATTTTTTGCATCAGCACGGAGAGGACAATCTGTATGTCTATTACGAAGTTCGTCTGCTGGGTACCCTACTTGTAGGATATTTATTTGTTTATTTCTTCATACGGCTAACGCCTTTTTACAATAAACACGAACAAGAAAATTATACAGAAATAAATAAAACAAGCATTTCATTCTACTATTGTTTTATTCTGTGAGAGAGACGTCTTTCGTCTCGACATTGTCAATCCATCCATTGTCAAGGAGATTGACAATGTCCTTATAAGACGAAAGACGTCTCTCTCACAGAATAAAACAATAGTAGAATAAAACGCTTGTTTTATTTATTTCGATATGGAATTCTACTACCTAAACACCGACACAGTGAAAAAATTATACAGCCTTCAACTACAAAAATGTAATTAACCAAAAAGAACCAAGGAAAACCGGGATGGTATTGTAGTAGTCAATTTGTTGCCATATTACTACACTTTCAGTACAATAGCATATTGCTTGCTGCGAGGGTGTCTGGTGGTCTGGAATGTAGGTATTTCAGCTTATTTCCAAATCGAAAATTTTCTTTTAAAAAAGAATACATACTCTTGTCGTCGAATACAAATAATAGATTTAATTTTCAAAATTAAATTGGTATTTGAAAATAACTGATCTTTTTTATTTGTTATCCTATCTCCATTTTAAAATGATTATTAGTTAATGAGTGAGCGAATTTTTATCGTGCAAAACTTAGGTATAAATAAGTTTATAGAGTGATTACAACCTTGACTATAAACCACAAAATTATAATAAATTCAACTACTAATATATCAGAACTTATCTCAATTATTAATTTATTAAGGTATTTATATACTCGACGAAATGTTTATTAAGTAGCGAGAGAATGTGATGAACCAGTTAAAAGTTTCTTTATTGCTTTTGATAGCTTTCATATAGATGTTTCCAATAGAGAAACTATTCGAACTGCTGGAAACAATTCGGTTACCTGAATGTGATAGCAAGACGACACGTCCATACATTAGTAGTACACAACATATCATTATCGTACATGGGATGAATGAGTGTGATCCAGTAGTCTTGTATATAATTAATTTAATTAATAATATTATTCATCCATTCATACCGTCTTTACATCAGCTAGCCAGTAAATAAACAAGTCGCCGTCGTCTCCCTGCCAGTAAGAATAATGACATTCAGTATGGTGGGCATATCTCATTTCTGAATCAAAGATGTTATACATATATCTTATACGAGATGTTTTACGAGATACCCGGCTTTTACAGAACACTCGAAGATTTGCTGGAAAAGTAAAAGAGACTATTTAGAGGCTATTAACTTCTGTAGATAACTTAAACTGTTTTAGATAAATATGTGTGTTATTTAAACAAATGAGACACACAATTTTGATTTTAATATTCAAAAACAGAGATGATGTTATGAGTATTAAAAAATGAAAATGAACAAAAAAAAACAAATTTATTGTTTTTCGTGCTAGGGTCCAAATGTTTTTGATTTAAAAATTATAAATTAAATTAAATTTTAGGTGGTAGGTGGTGTAACTAGCCGCAACAGTTTATATTATAAGAAAAATATATACAAGATACCTACACGTTGATAGTTTGAAACATTTCGTAAATAGTAATTGGAAGCCTGCCACTCCGTTATACAGAACTTTGACCTGTACTAATTACAACTTGTCGCATATGTTTGACACTCAAAGAAACCTCAAAGCAATAGTTTGGACATAACCACCGCAAAATAACATCAAACTCGTACGTACAAATTTGGTTATCAACATAATTATGTATAAATAACATAGCCCTATATGAATTTTGACAACATTTCAAATACCAGTATCATTGATACTTTGACAGTACCTACGGTATGTAAAATAGTTAAAAAGAAAACCATCTATTCTTTTCTTTAAAAGTTAATGCAATACTGCCATTATTGAAACAAATTTTACATCAGTAAGACATTTTATATATTTTTTTACGATTTTACATCTAAACTAAAATATAAATATCAAAACAGTGGTCGAAAGTTACTCTTTAATTCTTCTGGGTGAAGAAAATGTCCGGATGTTTTCAATTAAAACACGGAGCGATTCAAGAACACAACTCTTTTATTGGGTCATCTTTTCAAGAGAGTTATGCCAATACATAGACAAATCATACCGAGTATTAAGCATAGACAATAATATCTACAACATAGAGTGGTCCGAATTCGGCTCGCTCTGTGACGCCGAAGTCCTGTGTCAAAAGTAGCGAATGTAAAGTTTTATTTGAATTTAAAAGATTATTTATTGTTATTTGCGATAACCTAGCGATTAACATTTTTTTTCTCGCATCAATTTTATCCATCATTAATGATTTATTTAAAGCGCAAAGCAAGAAATATTTACGTAGCCAAAATATACAACAATTATAGTTAGTATAAATATAATATAGCTGGAGCAATAAATTGTTCAAATATATTTTCAAAACTCTGTTTGAATACCTAAGCAGTATTATGTTCTTCTAACTATCGACTTCTCATTTATCTTGATTATTAATAGCATCAAATAATATTAATTAAAAGCGTGTTAGGGAATGTTACAACTTAGACATTAAGAGCTTTAGTATATGGTAGAATATTACGTCAATCATTATACGGTATGTTATTGCTACGTAGTACATAAATAACCTATTAAAATCGAAATATCACACGTCTAATTGTCACATAGTTTTCATATATAATTTAATTCGTGTATTATTCTACTTACAAAAGAAAGCTTTTTAAACTAGACGCTTAGTAATAATTGTTTTAATGATTTTTCATTATTTAACTACATAGGTATATACGTCTGAAGGTCATTGACTAGTGGTTAATAATATTAGAAGGTATCAGTGGTGATAGATTTTTCCATTTATATGTGAACCTATAATTTTTTTTTTATTGTATCACTTGTACACGGCGTGAGCCTTTTACACGTTAAACATATAACAAAGTAGAAAAAAAACAATTTGACAGACAACAACAACAAAAACTGATAAAAAATGAATTGGTACAATGGTAGCCTAGGTACTCTTTGGTAGCCTAATATCCCCTTCAAGTAACTAGCGATACTGCATAGAGAAGAAGGCATATTCCCATTTCTTCCCTTCCCTTTTTGCACCAAATTTCTTTGGTGTGTGGCCGCTAAATCTGGAGTGCTCCCTCGGGGCAGCATTTCTCGCTTGCGACATTAAATCCTGTTTGTGCATGTGTGTGTCGTTATGGAGATATATATCTCCAGGTACGGCACGAGGTATGTGGCGGGCGCTGCCCTTAAAAAAAAAAAATTGGTACAAATTTATAAAAACAAACATTAAGATGTAACAAAAATGGTAGTAATTAGAACAAAACAGCAATAGTAATAGAATAAAACAATTAAATTAAATTATACAGAGACTGGACAAAATTTGATTAATGCAAACATTAAAAGACAGAATGAAATGTTACGATTATTGGTATTCGCGAATATTACTGAATATTTGCATAAGCTGCATCACCACACACCAATTGGACGATCCGAAAGAATGTTCTTTTTTCTTACATTGTAAATACAGAAAAATGAAAGAGACCGAATCAATTGTTTTCTTTCTCTTTGATTTTCTGTATTGTCAAAGAGAAGAAAAAAGATTGAAAAAATATTATTGTTCGTTCTGTCGTTTGGCATTTAAGTGTTGACGCAGCTATTAGTAGATATTGACAAATTCGCATTTGCGAATATTAAAATTATCTACATATATTTGTAGTATCGTTATTGTGAAATTACTAAATTTTTTATTAATTGTGTCGGTGCACACGTAGTAGAATTCCATAATAATGCAATTTGAAACAAGTGTTCCTTTCTACTATTGTTTGTTAATTCGCAGAGAGACGTCTTTCAACTTATAAGTCGTTTCACTTTATAAGTCGAAAGACGTCTCTCTGCGAATTAACAAACAATAGTAGAAAGGAACACTTGTTTTAAATTGCATTACTAAATTTTTTGTTGGTTGGAAGAAGTCGTAGGTATTATTTATTTATTTTTTCCGTAGGTACATTGATTGCAAACAATTTCATAGAGAAAAACATTCAAATTAAATACAATCATTATGCAGAAGGCGAGTTAAAAAAATATAAATCAGGTAGGTATTTTTAAAATTAGCTACAAAATAATAATGTTACATATTTCCTCGAAGTTTTGAATTCGGCATTAAAGCTGTCAGACAATTAAAGTTTAGATATGGTATTTCAAATTTAAAGTAAAACCTTGCACATAGTAATAAATGTCTTTAATAATAAATTTTCTAATTTTACCTTTCTAACAAATCGTTGGTAATTTTAGAAATATACAAAATTTAGCGCAATTCATTGAGCACGTAGTCAAATCATTAGCTGTTCTAGGTATTTATTAATTCCATGTTTATTGAGTTATATATTCTGCATAGAATATAATATCTGCGATCAAAGATGGTATTTGGAAATGGTGAACCGCATATTAATTATCGACGGATTCCATTTTGTGAGTTAATGTAGAATGTTTCGTAGAAATATCTTTATTAATACATACTTGCCTTAAATTTGAACCCGTTCGAAGAGTATCTACATAGAAGTCATCGCCATCAATAGATAAAATCTTCATCTAAAAAATATAAAATCTACTCGATCTTATTATAGCGCTACATATTTTTTCACAAAATAGATTCTTAAAAGTGTTCTATGATTTTTCATATCGCTTTAGAAAATAACAATATATTTTACTCTTTAGGTTTTCACGATCTTTCTTTAAAATCGTGTTCGGTGAAGAAATTTCTTCACACTTCGCCGAAAGCTAGAGTTAAAAATTACCACAAGGAGATCCCGAAAACCACCGACAACGAACAATATAGGTATATATTTTTTTTCGAATTTTTCGGTACACATTATTGAAATATTTTGTTTAGAAAACTTTGTTTTCGTGAAAAACATTAAAAACAAATTGTCAAATTAAATATATACAACAAAAAGATTTATTTACTCACATTTCTGCTTTAAAAGCAATAAAAAAAATTAAATTTCTATGGTTGATGGAGTAGGTAAAAGAAACTTGCTAATAAATGTACAAAATCTCGTATATAGAAAACATCACGTTTATTTTTCATGTTAATTAGACGAAAACGCTTGAATTTAAAAAAAAATAACAGTGTTTAAAATAAACAATGCTTGTTCTCTGTACATATCTATAAATATAATTATAATCATGTGAATGCACAAAGTCTTAAACACGTTATACCTAGGTATGTATGTTGTCCCGATTAAACGACATAATATTATAAATAAGTAGGTATGCATATTAACAAACGGAACAAAATATTTATGCTGCGATAAGTTATAGTATAAAATTAATACTAGATATTATTATGTTATTTCAATGATTCACATCCTTTTGATATAATTCATATTACATATTCTGTGTTAGCTGTCATTATATCAGCTAAATGTGGTTTACATAGTACAGCTAGCTTTGATATACAATATAGTCGGAATAATTAAGATGTGGAGTTTGACTAATGTCGGTTTTGTTTGAAAGATCTGCGATTAAAAGTGATTCTGATAGGTATTTGCTTACATTTAAAAGGAATCAGCGATGAAAATAATTACTTACATATCATTATTATTATTATCGTAGGAAATAATGAAGTAGGTACGTAAATAATGGTTTAGTTGAAAATTATATCGTGAAGTTAGTGAAAATATTATGTGACGTCATTTGTCACCAACCAATCAATACCACGTTTTCCACAAATGATGTTGCCAGTAGACTAATAACACGTAAAAAACATACCGATTGTCCTTTTTGTCTTTTAAAAAAGAAGTCATTTGGTTGGGGACGGTTAACTTTATCGCTGAATTTAAAATATTGAAGTCTTAGACAAGCCAATCCAAATAAATCGTTCCTTCCAGGATCAGAGGGCAAAAAACAATTTCATGTATTTAGTTTATCTTTGCGCATATTGAATCAACTTTTCGAATGACTCCTTGATATCGTTATTTAATGAAGAGTGTATAGGATATCTAGAAAACTGTGTGGACGAAATAACAGTGTATGTTTTGAATCTGTTTTACGTAATGTTTAACGAGAATTGCCAAAAAATAGTGGAAGCTTTATCCTTTGCTTTAATTCCATGGAAAAACTGTTGCTTTAAATTTCTGCTATGTATTAAGTGAAAAAAAATTTCATTGGTCTGTGGAAAAATAGTATTTTTTTTGTGAAAAGACTTGGTAAAATTTGGCACTGTTTTATGAACCAAACTGAAATTCTCGCTCTACAATAGCAATTTTTAGATTGTTTAATTTATTTCATTGCGAGTTTAAGTCAACACCCTTTTTTAAGGGAGGAGTTCCCACCACTTACCTCTGGATGTTTCAAGAACATCAGTTCTCATGTCATCCAGTCAGTCTGATGAGTTTTTTTTTTATTATCAAAGAGCGGGCTTGAGGTTGACTTTATGGGCAAGTACCTACAGATGAAAACACACTCGAAAATTAGGTAATATTCCCTTTTGATTAAATAAATATTACCAAAAAAATAATTCAAGTTATTTAAGATGTCAATAATTATCAGCTAATTGTAATTATGTCTGCAACTCATCTATTTTTAAGATGTTACTTAGTGTTGAATTTAACGGTTGTATAGTTTCATTATCATTGTTACAAAATTAGTTTCATAACTCCATTTTAAGTACTTTTGCTAAGTAGGGTAGGTAGTCTGATTCTAATATAGAATGAATATTATTCGTGAACTCAAACTTCTTATTACAATCAAATAATAAATAATTTAGTCTGTTCATATGTATGTATTATGTTTTAATGTGTGTCCTCGATAGATTATGTATGTAACATAATATACGAAAAATGATCGCGCCTTTGCGATAAACTTGCCCTCTGTATATTGATTGTATTTAATTTGAATGTAGGTATACTTTTTATGTAATTGTTTGTAATCAATGTACAGTAAAAATGAATAAATAAAATAAATCAAAATCAATTTTTCTTCTTCCTCTTGATGTAGATCATCGATCTGTTAATTCAGAAGTTGACGCCTCGTGTGATGATGAAGACCAGCTGTCTTTCCATCTTTTTGGTGGTCTTCCTCGGGGACGTGAACCGACTGGTGTTTCCTTAGCAGCTATATCTACGGTTCTGTTTCTAAAATCAATAATGCTATGTAAAAAGACACATTCCATAACCGGTTGAGCCAGTAGACGAACAGTAAGTTATAAACATGTAAGTCGTTCTCTACGTGCCAACAACCAATTAAAACATTCAAAATGGGTGGCATACTTCAATGCTGACTCAAAGATATTAATGATATATACAGGAAACTCTTTTACAGAAAACTTACTGTGAAAAATGGGAGACCTATTTTTTGCTGAGGAGCCCACAGATTTTTATATTCTATTCTGTTCCCTCACGCCGTATCTCAAGTGGGGTAGGCTGAGAGAACGGAACGCCATATAGATCTGTCCTTACATAGCTACTTCTTTTGCTTCTTACACAGTCATACAATTTCTCATGCACACACGTCGATTTCTCTTACTCAAAATGTGTCAATCCTTGAGAATATGATCTACATGATCAAGCCATGTAGTTCTCGGACGCCTGCGCTTCCTCACACCCCTCCTTTTAGACAAGTATATATCCTCTTTGTCAACCTCTCTGTCATTTTTTTTATTCTGTTTTATGTTTGTTTTTTGTGCGAAGTCGTGTAAAACTACCACACTACGAGTAATGTATAATATAGTCCTTTAAATTATTCTAAGCCTATGAGAGGTGTGGAGGGTGAATTTGAATATCTATTAAATTCATTTTATCGACGGGCATCACAGAATTATTATTCATTAGTGGAAATCAATAATCTCAATAATAATCACGTGTAATCACAATCACGGAAAAATTAATATTCCAACTGTTATGCCAGGCTAAGTGACACAGTAGAAACTCAATAACAGAGAAGATTACAATTCTTTTAATTTTGTGTCCGACTAAAATTATTCTAAGTTTTCAACAATTTTTATCTTTAAATTATGGAACAAAATTTATACCCATTGATAAAAATAATTTTTGGTATAATATTGAGTTTTCATTGGATTGATACGGTCACGAATGTAGACGTGTTAAGAAGAACTGGAATGTACAGAGAACTCCTGTTGGATGTCAAAAAGCGTAAGATCTCGTATCTGAGTCATATTGCGCGAGTATAATACGCGGAGAAAAGTAACATTTATTCTACAGTTGATTATGACGGGCTAGGTGACAGAGGGACGTCAGGGGGCTGGCTGAAGGGAGATATTGTGGCTGCTCAACATACGATACTGGACTGGAATGGTGTGGAGGAGTTGTTCCAGACAGCGTAGGACCATGAAGTCTATGTCAGAGTGATCGCCCATGTTGGGGGACCTGGTAGGCCAATTATAGAAGAAGAAGCTCAAACAAACTGTATTGTAGGCAAGGTCTTAGTTTAATCTCGAATAAATAGGGCTAGTAAGCCATAGGTATTTTTGTGAGTACGGGTGTATGTGAATTAAAATAACCCGTGGAATATCTACTATACAATATTCGCTGACGTAAATCTTCTGACCCCTTGGTAAAATTAAATATATTTCATTATATTTTAGACACCTTGCTTCCTTCTTCACTTTCAGTAAAGAGGGATGAATCCACCATTGTCTTTCAAGTAAAGTACTTGTACCTGCTCTTAGAATGATCCTCTTATTAATTAATATATAGGTACCTACTTCTACTAAATTTATATCAAGGTAAAGAACGAATCGTTTGTTACGCATTTTATTCAGATGGCAATTACTACGCTTAGTATTGATAAATAGATATTCGAAGTTGTTTTTCGTATAATCTGAAATTTTCACTCCTACGAAAGTGTTTACATTATATTGTAATTACGATAGGCACGTTCAATCGCAAAATATGGGTTGCTGGGTAGATATATATTTAAATTCTATTAATGTTTAGGTTTATTGGAAGTCTCAAGGCAATAAGTATGCCTTTTGTGCAAATTTACATTGACAATAAAGTGTTCAAATTATTATTTTTAATATTCGTGATTTTATTGAAATCTAAATTTGATAAATTGTTTTTTTTTTGTTTTGGAGTAGCTTACAGACTACGGTTCTGTTTCGGTCATATTTTGAGAGAGTGTTCAATGATAGTTGACTAAATATAGCAAATAGGACTATTTTTCATGCAAAATGTTCCCAGCTATCTGCTCAATTTTCTAATCGAAACTCTATGACAATTTAATCTATAGGAAGAAGTGACAATTGTCGCAGAGTTATTATAAATTAAAAAGGCTCTTTGGACTGAAAATATTACATAATGTTAAATGAAAATATCGTCAGAAGTGGTCGAATAAACTATTCTTGACTCCTCTTTGTGCATTTTTATAAATAACATTTAGCATTCTTATGACATGCGGTGTTATATCATAATTCATTTATAAATAAATTGTACCTTCTTATCGGCACTCATAATTATAATAAAACGGTAACAAATTACTATAAAAAGGTGTACGAGTAGAGCGACTGGCTCCAGTATGTTTTGATAAAATGTTTATATAACATGGTGCATTGCAGAGTACTGAATACTACTAGGTGATGATATAACAGTTTGCCTTACTTTACTTCCACATACATATTGTGCTATAAAATTACATAGGTACCAGACTTATAATTAGATATGCGATTATATGCAAGATAAAAGTATGCACGTAAATATGCATAATAAACCTTGTAAAAAAGAGTAGATGACATTCATTTCTGTTCTTTTGTTTTCCTATATGTAGGTTTTCTCTTACTTATTTACTAGTTCTTCACGTGTCCTGCCGGGTTTCCTAGACTGTGACGACCATTTGGAGGAAATATTCTCTATTTCTTATTTATGGATCATTTTATTCTTTTATCGTTTATGACAACCATATTGGCTCTTGTTATTAATGTCAAAATGTGTACCCGTGTAAATAGATTGTCTGTAGTGTACTATTGATTATGAATATAAAAATAAAAAAATATATTAAATTTGCAATCAAGCACATTGTCGTTTTATATTTAAAATAACGCATGTGCAAAAAAATATTTATTTCGAAAAATTTTTCGACATAAAAGTCAACTGATTATCTATATGTATCAAATATTTAAGGTTAACATTTCAATAATAATATCATATGGCAATATTTATGGTTTGAATGATTTTAATGTGGTTATGAACGGGTTTTGTAGAGTAGCACGTATTTCATCTATAGCTTTTTTCAAATTATAATCAGATATAGCGAAAACGTATAAAAATTGTACATTTTATACAAAAATCGATGACTTGACCTAAATATGGACCTATATTATATGCAGACATGCAGTTGCATATTTAGTACCTTTGCTTATAATAATATTTTGTTCTTGTGCCTCCGTTATACTGGACTGCAAAGCTAACTAGGGTGAGTTATTGACTGAATTGACCCAGTTAAAAACATAATAAATATTGGTTTCAGTTTCAATAGTATTTTTGATTTCACTCTTTGTCTCACGATTATTAAATATCTCCTTATACATATGTCTAGTGACTATTTCAAACATTCATTATTTACACCCTTTTTAGCACTTTAGGTTTTAGTTTAGCTTTCGGATATAAATATTCTTTCAGACAATATTTTAAAGCATTAGCTTTTAGCAGAATTATTTTAACAACAAAGAAAATCACCGACCATAAAGTTCGTATTAAAACAAAAACTTTGTTTACTTTCACCATTCATAGTAATAAATAAAATGTTTATCCGACATAGTTTTTACTTTGTAATTCAAAAAATTAACTTTCACAAAATTGTTTCATTGATTTTCAATGCTTTTTATCTTAGTCACTTCAAACTAAATGTTTTAGCGTTTTTTACATGTTTGAAAGGTATAACCTCTTAGTTAATAATATTTAATCTGCAACAAATATCCTAAGACCCTGTGGAGCACCCGGTAAAGAACAGTCGCGCTCAGTATATTTTTAAATTGACCCATAAAAACATATAACTATATAAACATATATAAATTTGTCGTTTATAATGTCAAAACTATAAATTCTGTAAGAGTAGGTTAATGTTAAATCAACATATCTCTTGTTTTTTAATGAGTGCTTGTGGGAGAGTAAACAAAGCCCTCTCGAATTGGTTTGTCCTTACCAACGTAGTAAAGCAAGTTTGTGCCATGTCTCCGCGGCTGTTCAACTTATTCTCCGACTACTGTGTGCGACCTGTGAAAGAGATGGATGTTGGTGTCGAATTGAATGGAACCGATGTGAATTCATTGATGTACGCAGATCACTTGGTGTTAATGGCTGAGAATGAAAGAGATCTGCAAGAGATTGTTACGTGTGTGTATTACAGCTGCAGTTTGAATGGTTTAAAAATTAATGTTACGAGAGCAAAAGTCTTTGAAAGAGAGAACCAAAGATCGATTTGAAAATGAAGGTGAATATTTGGAGCAAGTATATGTACATTTGGGTGGTTTGATTGCGAAGGATGGAAGATGCGATAGGCATACTGAAAAAAGGAATGTGACCGGTGCTAGAATTAACGGTGCATATTGACCCCAAGCTGTCCTCTACGTTCCAATGAAAAATAAGATATTCTTAAATGTCTTTTTCTTGATTTGAGGAACATCATCCTTTTACAGGACTCTCGAAAAAAGGAAAGAGTAGGGAATCCATTTATCGAGTCGAATTTATCGCTGTATTTTATTTCGATTTAATCTTCATAATAACTCGGTAAAAGCAGTCGTGATCTCCAATAATCTTCTCCTAGAATAATAAAGGAAACTTTTAGGGAGATGATAAAATACATATAATTTTAATCGTTACTAGATTAAGCCAGATGAACGGATGTATACAAAACACAATGTAGTAAGTACATCTTATAAAGTTGATTATAATGGTAAATTTAGCGATGACGCATTCAGTAAGTAGGTACCGTGATTTAATGTATTCACTGAAACACAGAGAAATTAATTTGATTTACTTTGATATGAAAATCTTTTAATACTACTACATTTGAATAATTTGTTTGTGCTTTGTGTTAATTATTTAATATTTCTACGAAACACGCAAAGAATATTTTACAAATAACTGGGGGTCTGCTTCTAAAAGCGGCAATTGTAAAGAACGTATATGAAGAATTCTATTGAATTCTTAATTTATTCCATTGGTTATAATTCAATTATGATATCTTCTTTTTAAGTATTGAATAAGAGAGCAAAGCAGTTCCTTACCTATAAAATAAAAATATTCTGTATCATCTAGAATTTTTCATAACTTTTCATTACAAGGAAAAGGGAAAATAATGTTTACTAAAACAACTTACATTCAAAAAGCATATTTTGGGTAACACAAGTTTATGCAGTTCAGAGAGAACAGCTTGCATATTACATATGTAATACATGCAGCTGGTCTGCTGGCTACCCATTTTGTGAAATATACCGTGATGGTATAGTAGTACAAGAGTGTGTCAACCATCCTGAATATTTCATGTTTTTGGCGTAAAAACAACGAACGGTTTGTTTAATACATGCAGTATGTAAGTTCCACGTTGCCCCACTTCTAGATTAATAATTTGAAATTCTTTCCCCAATATGATTAGCGTGGATGCATTCGAAAATGTATTTAAAATAACGATAAAGTTTCTCTTATATACTAAAGATTACCAAGTGTTTATATCAGTTGCGAGACATTTTTATGATATATAGTATTTACACTACGTTTTATCTGTTATTCCATTTAAGATTTGCCGAAATCGAAAGGGATTTCTTTTAATCAAGTAACAGATATAAATACTTTATATTAATTTTCATGTATTATGGTACATGATAATGTAATAATCTTCAAACGAGGTTGTGTTTAAAGTTAGAATAAGATTGAGCTTAAGTATTTTTTTTGAAGGATTAGAGCGACAGTGAATGGCTGTCTTTTGTGTAGAATGAGAATGAAAGAAAAGAAAAGAAAAAAGTATTAAGGTGTTCTGCCCTTTCTATTGACACCTCCAATTCATTTTTGTCACGGTTTCAATGTTATGTAGATTTTGAATAAAATTCACTGCTTAAAATTCAGGGAAAAATAATAATAATGTACTTTTACTATTCCATTCTTTTCCATTTCTTTGTCGAAAATTTTCATAAATTGCTATACCAAGTTAAGAAAGTCGGGGATTCATAACAAAATAGGTCCTAGACTTGAAAATGTTAGGTATTTTTTTCGGATTTCTATATCAATATTCAGATATCTGGTTCAAGATCGCGCTGGGATAATTGTTATCTATCCAAATCACTAACCGTTACATTTCTAAAAAAAAATCAGACCCGATGTAAAAGTACATTATTATTATTTTTCCCTGAATTTTAAGCAGTGAATTTTATTCAAAATCTACATAACATTGAAACCGTGACAGAAATGAATTGGAGGTGTCAATAGAAAGGGCAGAACACCTTAATACTTTTTTCTTTTCTTTTCTTTCATTCTTATTCTACACAAAAGACTTAAATGTTAATCTAGAAACGATCTCTTTGTTGGCTCAACAAAATGGCTCGTTCAAATAAGTTTTTCGAGTACAGTCTAGTATGTACTTCAAATTATTGCTCGGATTAGTATAATTCTTATGCTTTGTTAGAAGTTTGAGAGTTTTATGTAAAAGGTAGAGATTCTCAAAAGTCGTGCGTAAGACATTTTTTTTTCATTTAATCAATCCTGAATGTCTTACTTTTGTATGGTACTAAGAAGACTACTTGTATATTTATTACATTCAATAATGCTCTGGTTATCTCATTTGTGGTATACATTTACCGTGATTGAATAGATAGGTTCTATTATTATAATTCAAGCCGGCTTTTCCACTTCTGAGATATGGCGTGATGGTAGTACCTACCTAGTGGTAGTTGAATATTTGTTTCCATTTCTTTTAGTACTATTTCTGAATTTGAATTATATAGCTTTTCTTCCATTTTGGGAATATTATGTTTACTTCAAGTATTCCCACAAGTGAAAATATTCAGAATTGCTAATGAGTTTTATTCTGACTTTTATGAAACTTGTATGTTTTTGAAGTAAAAAGATTTTATTTAAAATGTATAAATAAAATTCTTTCGAAACATTTATTATTAATATCTTCGTCTAAGTATTTTAAAATCAATCCTTTATATTCAATTTATATTATGTTTTATTTTTACACGTTTTACATACAACAGATGAGTACATTCTCTTTATTCCAATGAATTTAATAAAGTTGAAGTTATAAAATTATGTATTTGCTGATGCTCTATGTCAGCCAACTTTAAGTTTCGATGTTTTAAATGATGCATTGATACAAATGATTGACTGTTAAATGGTGCGTATATGATTCATCTTTAATCATCATCAATCCAAGTTTAGTTGGACCTCCTTTAGAGTACGCCTCCATGACTAGCGGTCCTGCGTTGCTGCTGTTCGCTTATTCTCAATGGAAATGAGTGGTGTATCGTTATTCACACAATCTAACAATCGAGACTTTGACCTTTCTGGTTTTTTTCGACCCCCGGTGTGCCATTCAAAAGCCTCCTTGCAACGTCCCCCTCACTCATTCGTTGCACGTGTTTGCACAATTTTAGTCTCCCAATTAAAAATTGCAGTACTATGATAATACAGTGGTAAATTGATTCTATGCCTTGTAAGGTCTCGGTTTCGATTCCCACTCCAAAATCAATGGCACTCTTAACTGGTATCAAAACTGGAAACTAATTGATAGTAAACTTTATGACATTCATAATCCAGTTCTTCTGGAAACATTAGCAAAGATTTTGTTCAACAGTTTCTTTTAATGCCAACTTTATTACCAAAATTATTCAAGACGGCATAGAATGGACACCAAGAAATACGACCAGCAACGTGAGAAGATGATTTAACATGGTTGGTTAATTTTTGAGTTAACTGGATAAAGATGTAACAGAATTGGTCAATATGAAGAAATTGTAGAGACCTTCGTTCGGAAACGAGGCTAAGAGAAATAAATACAATTTTGAGTAGGTAGGTACTTGAATATTCAATTCATAAAGCTTAGTACTGGAATAATGAATGTTGTAGGGTCGGCTACCTTCTATTATTAAATTTTCTTTTTTTTCTTAGTTTTTGTTCACTAAAGAAGTTTAACAATGAAAGATTCAGAGCGGGTTGGATCTGAAGAATTACTTTTAAATATTTTCTCCTGTAACACGTGCAGTGACCTTTGTTCAACAGTTTTATTTTTAATCATATATTATTATTTCAGTAAATAAATATCTTAAAATAAAAAAATTCAGTAATCTTTTGTGGAAGAGTTTGAAAATATGTAAGTATCATTGGAGGATAACTGATGTTGTGTGGTACAAGCATATGTAATAATTGAGATCCTGGACTGTTGTACTTTGCGAAAATTTGAAAGGTGTGGAAAAGGCAGAAATTACTATAATTTTGACTAGTTTAGTAGTTTCTGACTACTTTATGGGAAATTTCCTTTAACAGTGCGCCATTCCTACTACGACAATGATGAGTAATTTTGTTTACACTGTTATGTAATGATGATGTACAAAAAGAATAAATAAATAAATAAGTTGTTGGAAGAGATCGCCCTCTGTATATTGATTGTATTTAGGTAATTTGAATGTATACCTTCTTTGAAATTGTTTGTAATCAATGTACAGTAAAGAATAAATAAATATAAACATTTGGGATATAGTGAAATACGCTCATTCACTCGCAAATTATTTTTAATGTTTTTTTCCTCCTTAAGTTTTTTAAGACAGTCTTTTAAAAAATGTTTTTATAAAAAAAAAACTTCGCCTGGTGATTGTTTTCGCTTTAAACAAGTTTAGTATTACGATGGACCTCGTTAGCTCACTGCAATTCATGAATTATTTATTTAATTACAAAATGTTGATTATTCAATCAATCAAATTAATTATTACAAAGTTATCCAAAGGCTCTTAAATAAACACTGTATCTCTAATATGTGTTTGAAATCATTAGGAATATGCTCGTTGATAGTTTAATTAATTCATATTTGTATTAATAATATGAGTAAGTACCCATTTGATTCCGTTTGGGTATTATTAGTACTGACTTTGTCATCCACTTGGTTTGTTTATGGAGATGAGCCGATGACAGGTCTAAGTTCATTAGTTACGATAGCAGCACCACTCCACGCATTAATGTCACCCTGGAATTCAAGAGGGAGAAACATCCAAAATCGTTATGTTAATAACATAATAATGTGCTATTGATTGCTCAAGTGGATAGATTATGTTAGGTTAGAAATTCAAAGACCGACCAGCTGATGCTATTTCTGTTTCAGCGGCCAAGACCCGACAGAAATAACACATTTATTGTGCAAGTTATACTTTAATTTTGTGGTTTAGAATTATTTCAAATTTTATAACAATATAATGACCGATAACTGTTTAAAAATAGTAAACATAGTTTAGGAGCAATTAGGTATGTTTTAAAAATTGTAATATTACTTTAAACTTTCATTACTTAATAGGTTCTTTTTACGGTAAAAAGTCAATTTTTGGGTGAAACAATTAATTACCTACCACATACCTAATAATTCAAGTATTCATTAATTTCGGTTGAACTAGAATTGATTCCGAAATTCGAATTCGGGTTTTGTATAATATTAATTTTCAGTCGAATAATACACCATAATTATATATTCATGACAGTTATAAGTTATAAGTGATGTCGTCGCATGCATTGATTATGTTTGTATTTTTATGAGTCATTCACCACAAATTATCTGAATCGTGAAGAGACTATGTCATATGTTAAAAAAGTGAACTATCGTTTCTTTCCATGTTTTCAGGAGGAATGTTCAAAAAGAATGAATATTTTTTACATGAAATAGATTAATTCACTCACTTTTCAGAAATTAATATTTGATATGGAAATATCGCGAAGTGTGAGAAGTTGGTATAATTGTGTAGCTAATGATATTTTTTAACATAAGTTTCAAAATGGTGTATGTGCAATATATGACATTAGATAGTATTTATTAAATTGTAAATATTTTAATGTCTTGTTTATGCAGAATGTTTTGTAATTATAAGACAAAAGTTTAAAATGTTATTATGCAATGTATTGTACAATTTGTGTTTGTTCATTATCTTGCGCTTTGAGCTAGAAAAAGAAAATATGGTTCATAGTATAAATCACAATATACAGTATCACAGTTTATATTATACATTGCACAGAAAACAATGATAGCCCGAAAGGATGATTGCTTGGAAGTAATAATTGTTTATGATAGAGTAAATGTTGTTAATCAAAAGCATCGTAATTCTGTGATGATGTTTATATAACGCACATCGTAAAATTCTTTATAGTAGTAGATACGCCGTTATTACCATGCGCTTATGAAATGTGTTACTTTTTACGTTCCTTTGTACATCCACAAGTCGATTTATCTTTATAAAGCCAATGATAATACATCAATATGTTGTGAGTCGTAATTTTACTTTCGATTTTTAGTATATTTTTTTTAGAGCTATCCAAGCCAATTGACGTGTTGCGATGAAACATTTTTTTCTGTATATATAATCACGGCATCCCCATAATAAACATGTTAGTCGTCCTCCACGTGCCAATAAAAAATAAGAAAGTCAGTATGGGTGGCATACCTCACGTGAAGATGTTAAATGTCATATTATACTTTTTTACGACATTCAAATAGGCAGTAAGACGTATAAAAGAAATAAGTTTTATCAATTTCATTTTTGTCAAGACTTGTTAGAACACCCACTATTATAGACATACAATTCTCCGGCAAATTGCATAATGATTAGGAATAGTGAAATTAAAAAAGAAATGTTTTTTTATTGAGAGAGATGTCTTTCGTCTTGTAAGGACATTAACTTCATTATGGAATTCTACCTAAACATTGAAACAGTGAATAAATTGAAATAGTGTTTCGAACCTAGGTTTTACAAAATATATATGATATCCATTAGAGGAACAAAGCGGGTTTTCATCCTTCAATTACATGTCTTATTTGACAAATAAAAATAACCCGTGCATAAGATGAAAAGAAATCAAAGTATTTCATATCGGTCGGCAACACTTTACCGTTGTACGTGGTTACATAACGATATACTTACTAAATGCTTTTGATATCAGATATGATCGACGTGATTCTTCCAGATCTAATACGATTGTTTGTGAAATACAACGAAAAAAAAACATATAACAGAAAAACCCAAATATAAAATCGATTTTGACGACATTTTGTGAATGTCAGACGACTCTACAACGACGTTGATATATGTCAACAACGACCTGCCAATCAGTCGATTGTGTGGAATAAAAGCAAGCATTTCATGTGGGTGATATATTTCAAAATCTACCGAGATAAATAGTTGGAATCCAATATTCTCCATTTATCTACCTTTTCAACCCTTTTTGATAAACAGACATCCAAGAATTTTGCTAAATTCAAAAGATATTAAGGTCATAATACGAGTATAATATATCGTTTTCCCTTTGTTTGAAGCTTACGTATCTACTTATATTATTGTTATCTTGATATAGACCCTCTTCTGAAATCTCATACATTTTATTCAGTGTATTTTATCTATCTCAGAAAGTATTTTCTTTTAGCAAATTAGACAACCTGTAACTTGGATTGGACGTTGGGCTATCGAGAAATAATAAAATATTTCTCTTTTATTTCCTTCTACATATAAGGCTTTCTACCTCGATTAGAAAGAAAAAATGTAATAGATTAGGTATACATTTTCAATCGTAATTTTCTAGCCTACTTACCACTATTTGGATCCGGAGATATAAATATTTGCGAAATATAATATAATGTGTGATAGTTTCTTAATTAGTATAACTATAATCATCGTAATAACTCTTAAGGAAGTTATAATAATAAATATTTTTTAACGGAGCAGTATAAGATAAAATATAATACATGTGACGATAAACTTAATATAAAAGTGTAATTATAAATAAATTATTGTTGTTGCAAAAAAAAAATAAGTAACTCTTGCCCTGAAGATGCCGCAAGGCGAAAGCACTCGGCAAATAGAATTTAGTCATTATAAAGTTACTAAACAATCATACGTGAAAATTAAACAGTGTTTATTTAAAAAAAATTAAAACTCATTAAAAAAAGTGTTTAATTAAAATGATAATGACGGATGAAAATAAAATATACCTACTGGAAATAATAATTATAAAAAAATTACTACTCATCTTCTTCTTCTTCTCTTCTCGTATGTGTCTTGTCGGGTCCCCCCGACGTTGACGACCACCTGGGAGAATTCCTTCCTGTTATGGACAGCACAAAACAGCTCCTCCGCACCTCTCATCCCTGTCCTCTTCTGAATGTTCTGGAGCCAGGAAAGCCGCCTTTTTCCAACCCCTCTACGGCCCTCAATCTTCCACACTCATACTCGACAGTAATGACGGTGTATACCCAAAAATTAACTCAAAATTGCTGCTTCTTTATATTTTTATGAATTACTATGAATACGACATTTCTAATAGGTATAATCCACTCTAAACACTGAATGAAACGTTTGTGATCCCTTTTAAATTATTTAAAGGTTATTTTTCTCATCGATGATATTATTATTGATGTTATGATTTTCTTAACATGGGAACTTTTTGGTCCATGATCCGTGTAAATATTGCATTGTTTTTTTGTGTTAACTGTTCCCAAAAAAGTTATTAAATAAATAAACCAACTATTATATACTACACCATCACGACATATCGCATAAGTAAAGTAGCCAGTGGACTAGTGAACACGCAGAATATTCATTTAATTATTAATTTAATGTTAATGTAAATTATTTTTCATGTGTATTTTTATAAAAATAAACCTAGATTAGTAGGTACCTATTATCCACTTGTACTTTTTTACCAAATACATACATATCCAAGCGATAAGTTGGTTAAAACTTTTATCCGTTGAAAATATTATAGTATAATCCTACCCTCATCTTCAATAGGATTATCTAATACTACTTCCACTTTACCTTGTTCGCCTGCCTTTACAAAATTTAATATTATAATCAAATTTATAAATCTATTATTCTATTTTCAGTAATACGATTCTAGCATTATTAGGCTAACATTTTTAGGCTTTTATAACTATTACATTAAAGATAATATGTTATATTTTTATTAAGTTATTTATATTGTATACTATTCATGTTCATAATGGATGTGGTGCCATTCAAAACTCATTCATAAATCTCTAGTGCGGATCTATGTTTGCTTCTGAAACTGGTGATGGATTGTATGTGATATACTCGTACATTTTATACCTACAAGAGTAGAAGCCCTAAGCAACTCTAGACCACCACTATATAAATTATTTTTTTACTTATCTTTATTAATCTCTTGGTGTACAATAACTTACAATGATGAAAGATATCTACTCGTACAACTAAATTCTTTGATTTAAAAATTAATGTTAACTTTTCGCTGTTTCTTAAATAAGATTTTTTTAAGTTTATTGGAAAGTAAAACCTTTTTTTCCACGTTTTCTTTTGACTACACGAGTACATTAGGTTAGTGTTATACTAGTACATTGCTGACATGAATTATACATAAGTTGGATTGCCAGTTGACAGTAGGTACATGTAAAAAACATGCCTTTCATACATATTTAGAACAGGTAATACGATTCATTACTAAATTTAAGATTATACCTAAACGTGTCATAAGTTATGTCTTATAAGTCTATATATTCTATTCTATATTTCTTAAGACTGTCCACTCGTTTGCGAGTGGGTTAGGTGTCCAATAACTCTGTAATTAACGGTGTTTAGGTTAATATTATTTACAATCTATTGAACAGATATATGTATAGCAGAATACTTAACTCGCAATCTTAAATGAGGATAAACAAAAAAGACAAATAATCGAATACCGATCAAAGCAAAATCTTATATTTTTATCATCTGATTGGTGTTTCATCACTTGTGTAAGTTGACTCTCGTTTATCTATACTAATATTATAAAGAGGAAAGATTTGATTGTTTGCATTGAATAGGCTCCGAAACTACTAAACCGATTTGAAAAATTCTTTCACTATTGGGAAGCTTCACTATCCTCGAGTGACAAAGGCCATATTATATTTTCAAAAAAATTAGGGATCCTTACGAAAACTTTTTTTAAATGCTTATCTACCCGTGTGAAGCCGGTGCGGACCGATTGTTCGTTAACTAAAACCGTAAGATAGTGTCCACAAATATTGACAAGTAAGCTACTCGTATGTATATAATATATTAAAACAAACTACGCCGTAAATAGATTAAGGGGTTCACTAATACTTGTAATAATTATCAACAGTATACACATAACCTCTCTTGTGATGTAAATTATTATCAATAATTATTATTAAATTAAGTTTATAACGTATTAATATATTGATAATCGTCCCTTATACATAACATATATATCATATCCCACTATGATTACATTTAGAAGGTAATACTATGTTAATCAGGTGATGACACTATGTAAAGTTTATGTAAAGTACCTAAAATTATAGTATAGTTTATTTTGATTGGGGCACTAAGCCATTACGCAAACTATAGTTAAAATATTATACCCATATATTATTCAGAGACAGTCTTAGTTTTAATTAGATTGTAAAAATATCCTTATCCTTTTATCATATAATGAAACTAAAAAGATTAATCTTATAACTATTAAAATGATTTAGTTAAAACACTGTAACTTTCACTGTATAAATTTTATTTTGGCAGATGCCTTTCGGACTTAGTCCATCTTCAGCGCCGTTAACTTAGAAACTAAAACAACTTGGGTGTGTTTTCATATTAGTTCGTTCCTGATCATATGTTTCCATTATGATTATTCGATTTTTCTGTTTTTCTAACATTAAATAATCTAACTGAAGTTTTCCACACTGTATTTAATTGTTTCCAGTTGTCACTCTAGAACTTTTCACGTCCATTAAGTATCGAAACACTCAACAATGTATTATCTATGTTCGAATGAACTTACCTAACTGAGAAACACTGCTAAATACAAAACTCTATCGTCAAAAAAGAATGTGAATTTATGTTTATTACAAAAAAATTGATATGTTATGTCAAAAAGTCTTTTCGAAAATAACTTGATCTTAGTTTGGTAAAAAGTAAAAAAGGATATTTTTTAATATTCTTCATTTTTCACATACTTCGTTGAACGAAGTGAATGAAATCATTACTGAGTATATCGGTAGATAAAACATTCTAACATTTCACAAGAAAACAATTAATTAAGTGCAGATTGTGTCTATGTTATATAAAATCACTTTTATAGAACCCGTAGTTATTGCCTGATCTGAATTTTTCGAAAACCGGCTCTGATTGTATAACACGTTAACCAACTGAGTAAGTCTCTAATCAGTTAATACCAAAATATTTATTCAATGATTTCTATCAAACTCCTTATTGTTAGGTTATGTAGCATTAATGCTAGGCTGCAGATAATTGCTGATTATTAAGTTATTCTTTAGTTTCTTATCTTGGAAGTATTGATCCATTAATTCTACATTGGTCAGAAACGATGGTCTTGGCTGGGTCTCGTTTCATTGAGAATTTTAAAGATAGTTGGTGAAAAAGAACTTAATACTTTCGTACATAAATTTTCATGGTTTAAATGACATTTTTTCACACTACGTGGTTCCTATATCAACGAGATCTGAGCGTTTTTAATGTTATGAAAAGAGTTAATTCGTTGGGGCGTGGAAACACTCTAAATAGAGAAGGCTGGTTTTCAGCAGCAATCTTGAAGGGCGATTGAATTCGTGTTACATTGTTTTCGTAAAGAGTATGTAACTACATTACATTTTGTGGCTTGTGATAAAGTACTTGATTCATTGAACCTGTCGGTTTATCAACCTATCTATTAGTGATGTAACGAATGTGTGATTTTGGATATTCGCGAATGCGAATGCGAATGCGAATAGCGAATATTCAATTGCCTAGATATCTACAATATTGCTCAATCATTAAAATTAAATCATTAAAACCCCCCCGTCGCCGTTTTTCCAGAATGGTATAGGAATTTAAAATATTTCAAAACTTCTCGGTTTTCTTAAAGAGTATTTTCTTGTAGTACCTTTTTCTACAGTTTACCGGGAAGTATCCGGTACTTTTACCGAATATCCGATACTTTATTACCGGAATAATATTCGCAAAACATTCGCATATTTTTTTGCGAATACGAATGCGAATGCGAATACGAATATTCGTTACATCACTACTATCTATACCCTCACACCATGTCCCAAGTGTAGGTAGGCAGAGAGAATGGAATGCCAATATTTACATACTTGATAAAGTTGATATTTTCAACCGACGGTACTTGGTGGAAATTCATGTTGAATTAATTAAAATAAAACACTTATTTGTAGTATATCCACGCTGACTTTTTATTGGACGCGAGCCGGCTTTCAAGAGCTTCCGCTCTCGTAAAGTTTACTTTTCGCCAGCCTGATGATGAGAGCGGAAGCTCTTGAAAGCCGGCTCGCGTCCAATAAAAAGTCACCGTGGATATACTACAAATAAGTGTTTTATTTTAATTAATTTACATACTTTTTTCACATCCCCCACATCCATGGAATTTGTCATACATGCATGCCGATTTATTTTACTCAACACACGGCCATCATTGAGAATTTGATCCAAGTCATCAGGCCATGTAGTTCTCAGATTTTCACACTACTTACTCTTTCGGACAAATGCTCCCTCTTCATCACCCATTCGCTCTACATGTGCAAACCACCGTTATTTATTTACTCGCATTCTATAAACAATGCTACTCTCGTATTCGCTCATTGTCCTGTACAATTTTGAATTGTAATTATGACTCAGGTGTCTTTGACATTATAATGAAATTATAAGTACAATAAATTATTATTTAGGTATGAGACAAAGGAGATTGTATAATATTTAAACCTTAACATTTGTGGTCAGATAAGAATATGAAGAGGTATTTATTGTTTTGTGAATTGTGGTCAGAATATCAATACGATTTAAGAATGAGTTCAACGGAAAATGAAATGCAAAATGATTCATATTCAACAAAGGTTTTTCCAAGAATCTTAACGAGGTTAAACTTTTGTAGAAATAAAGATGGCGTTCTTATTTTCCAACATCCAGTAGAAAGGAAACCCCGTGTATGCTTTTTCTAGACATTAAAACATAACATCTATTTTATTTACTTATTGTCTAAAAGCATAATGGTAGACTCTTAGTATGCTCAATGACGGTTTTCTAAACAGAAAAATTAATCTGGGTTGCCTATATTTATATATCTCAAAGAGTCTCCAGTAAAAAAAAGTTCTTCTACTCTTTTCTGTAAGTTTTCGAGTGTTCTGTAAAGGCGGGCAATTCAGTGATAAGATATGTACACGATATGTATACCTACAGTATTTCATCCTAAATGTCTTGTTTTTTTATCGGTACGGAGATTTTTTTGCATGTTTATCACATGCTGTTATTCCACTGGCTACTCCAATTGTTCAATACGCCGTGAGGGTATACACTGAGAAAAATCATCATCATCGCCCTCAACGCTCCTCTCGGTAGCACAGGGCAGAAACCAGCCTTTTCCATTCAGAGCGTCTCTGCGCCAATTGCGTCACCTCTTTCCACGACATTCCTTGCGCTCTGATATCGTTGTCATAGGAACGGTGTATTGTGAAAGAGGGACGCCCGGGCCGACGGAACCCCTGCGGATGGAAGAACAGTGCTCTTTTTGGCCAACTATAATTGGGCATTCTCAAAACATGTCCCAGCCAGGACCATCGTCTCTCCTGTATTACGGAGATTACAAAAATATTAATAATGAATACTGAGAAAAATACTAACGAAATTTCACAACGAATCATTGGTACGTACTATCAGATTAGGACCGGAGATAGTACCTACAAACGATTCATTAGTACGAATCTATAATATTAACTTTTTGCAAACAAGTCATTGGTATCTCTGGTCCTAATTTGATAGTACGTACCAATGATTTGTTGTGAAATTTCGTTAGTATTTTTCTCAGTGTAGTAGTAGTATTAGTTGTCTTCACGGCATCTCTAATAAGAAATGTAGCCAGTAGAACAAGCCCATTTAACAACTAACCTACAGGTTGTCGTTGAATTGAAGATGTTAAGTATCTTTTTACACGTTATCTAGATTTGTAATAAACTAAAATGCACCCCTGGCAACTACACAATAAGCAATATGCTTATGTCGTGATGTTGAAGCAGTAGGAATAATCGATCCCAGGATCTTCCGATTCAAAATCTAGAAATTATTAATGTTTTTAAAGGAGTATCCTACAATGCACTTCTGTTACTTGATTATATATAAATCGCAATTAACTTCAGTAAACTGTTGCCATTGACGAGTGAAAATATAAGTCTGGAATTTTACCACCAGGCTACCGGCCTCCTCATTTTTTTTTTTAAATTTTATTTTATTTATTCTTTCAAAACACAAAACAGACAACAAGTATTCATTATCTTCCATCAAACTGTTTACTTATTTAATTGTATATTGCAGACTGAATTATCTTGAATTAATTTGCTGCACGTTTGAATTCGTGCTTCCCGTCAATAAATCGGCAACATCACACACATACACAGTAGCTGATACAGTTATGTATGTGTAATGTTTAATTAATTTATTATCTACACTTAATTAAAAATAAGTACTGCTCTGAGTAATCTTTCTCATACCAGTATACCTACAAATACCACAACTTTAATTGGCAAAAAAGAAATATATTTTAATCCTGGTTTTCTAGTCTAGAATAGTTATTCCTGGTAAAACCAAAACATTACTTACAACGTGGTGCATTTATACAATATCATTCCAAAAATTAGTAATTATTATGTTATTTAAATTTTCTTCATTTAAATTTTAAACTACTTACAACATTACTAGTGGAAAATATCTTATGAAATAGTCTAAATTCTGTGGTATACATAGAATTTAGACTATTTCAATTAGCAGTTTTTGTTCTATCGGTAAAGAATGCACTTTCAGTCAGATAAGAAATCGGAATAATGTTATTCTCTGTTTGTGTGTGAGGCATTACTTAGCCTGATATAACATACGGAATAACCACAGTGGTTGTCTTAGATTGTTTAGGTAGGTACCTATATAAGTGTATATCATGCATAAGAAGTTACTCATTGATGCTATGCAATAATAAAATATATGAAGTCTTATCAGTATTTGATACATGTCGTGCAATGATGTAATGTAATGTATTAAGTTAGGTATATTGTTAATATTGAGTGTTCCTTTACATTCATAAGGCAATCTTTGCTGACTAGCAATAATATGAATGCGATAAATATGAGTAATTTATCAACGTGAATTTAATATTGAAAATTTTCTTTATTCACTTCAAAACACAAAAACAATTAAACTTAATTTACAACTGAAATTAATATTACAGCGTCGTGGGTCTTGAACCTATTCTAACCAGCTCTTTCTGTCAGCAGCAATGCTTTTTGCATTCTTGGGCTTAAGTCGTCTGTGGAGAAGGTCGGATTCTATGTGCTTCAGCCATAGAATCCGACCTTCCGGGGGGCACCCACTGCTGCATTTAGGCTCCGTCCACAAGCACGACCTTATGCAGGGAAGGCTCCATAAGAAGAAGAAGACAATATCGTACCTGCTTTAAAGAGATATCTCGTGATTCTATAGGTACATTTTTTTTTAATTATATGTAATCTAATATGATAAAAATAATACATTACAACACTTTTAAATATACCTCTACAATCAGGTTTTTCTTTGCGATGTATATTCCTTCTCACATTTCCCGTATTTTACATACCTATTTCAATATTTAACACAGTATGAGTATTGCAATTGCGCCACATCTCATCTACGTAAAAGAACGGGAAATGCATTTATAAGTCTTAGGACTCTGATAGATCCATTTATTTAGATACATGTTGGCCGGTGTGGCGCAGTTAATTGTATATTATGTGTATCGTCGCGATAGTACCCATAATACAAGATTCATCTGAGTTTGGGACCAGCTCGTTCTGTGTGAATTGTCTATGTATGTTATGTTATAATATAATATGTTGAGATTTTTATCAATTCAAATGTCCGCTTATTATCCTTTTTATTCTAAATTTTCGTATTTGAGAATTGAAACCATATAAACAAAAGTTTACAGTCAAAATATGAACTTCATACAATTTAAAGATTGCCCGATGATGAGAACGAAAACTTTATTAAAAACTACGTTCATGAAAAAACGAAAGATTGGAAGAAAAGACGGAAACGTATATTATATGAATTCTGAATTCAATATTAACTCTGTGATTTTCGATGAGATATATCTTACTATATGTCCAATAGATATATCTACGTTATAGCATAACCATCAGCTGATAGTAATCTCTTAGTTGTTGAGATTACGTCAGGATATGAATAGTCTTCTGTCACCTCTTCCTCATTCTCCACCCACTTCTTCTCCATATAATATGACAGACAGCTAGGAGCACCTACTTCTAACAGATACTGTAATAATAATAATAAAAGCTATGCTAATAATTCTAGCAGCAGGAGACAATTCCAGAGTTGGCAGATACATCATTATCAGTAATTTAGTCATTAGGACCCACAATGCCACCTCTTCAATTCATTGAGCAAACAATAGTACAAGATACAGCATGTTTTTATAGTGATTGAACGAGCATTGTTTTTAAGAGAGAAGAAAAATTTGTAGAATTGTAGAAGATAGCCAAAATTTGGAGGGTGAACCGTATGTTCATGACATGGAGCAGATAGTTTTAGAAAAAAGATATCAATATAGTGACAACAAAAATTACTAAAGATATAATTATTTTTCTCTTAAAATATGCATGATAATAAGGTGGGAAAAAAACATTAAATCTTGTACGATGCGTGCATTACATAGTAGTATCATATCAACAAAATAGACTTATATATGTAATTGAAACAAGTGTTTCTTTCTACTATAGATTATTGATTCCGAGAGAGACGTCTTTCGACTTATCAGGTCATTATCAATCTGATAAGTCGAAAGACGTCTCTCTCGGAATCAATAATCTATAGTAGAAAGAAACACTTGTTTCAATTACATAATTGTGGAATTCTACTACGTATTCACCGACACAATTAATAAACAAAATAGACGATACTTGGATTAGTTGGAAAAGATTGCGCCTCTTTGTTTATAAAAACAGGATACACCGTGTGTCTTTCAGGACATATTGTAGCTCAATACATTGGTATATATTTGACGTCTTAAAGATTTGTTTCTGTAGTGTCCATTGAATACAATCAAAGACCGTTGTATAATAAAATAATCACTCGACAATTTATTAATTGGAACACCGACTGTTTGAAAAGGAAGGAAGATACTTATACCTACTACTTAATTAGTTGTAATAAACAAATTAAACAACCATTTTCAACTTTTTGAATATGTTATGTAAGATAGTTGTCGGTCTATTTTGTCATACATATTGTCTAAAATTAATCTTTGAAAATACAGTTTATATATTCACTGTAGCGGTGTTTAAGTAGGTTGTAGAAGTTTATATATTCACTGTAGCGGTGTTTAAGTAGGTTGTAGAAGTTCATATATTCACTGTAGCGGTGTTTAAGTAGGTTGTAGAAGACGTTTCTCTCAATAAATACAGTTTATATATTCACTGTAGCGGTGTTTAAGTAGGTTGTAGAAGACGTTTCTCTCAATAAATAAAAAAAAATAATGATGATTCTGGATGATTTTATTTTGACGCCGTTTAACAGTCCCTAGACCGTCTCAAGGGCGCCGGTGAAGAGTTCAGTTTTCAATTTGCTTCTGAAGCTGGTGACAGTATGGATTATCTCTCTATTATAAATATGTTTTTTTATTGATTTTTTCTACTATATAATAGTAGAAAAATACATTGTTTCCAATTTCATTTCATTACGTTCGTTCGTATATAGTAACCTTTCGTATGTCTCCGAAAGTAACATTAAAAAAAGAATGGAGAAAAACAGAAGAAGTATTTAATTTGCGACATCTTCAACATGAAAAGTATGCCATTTTATAAATTTTGCAATAAGGTACTACCTATAAGTAGAGTCGTCTATAAACCGAATTTTAAACCACAATGTTTGATGATAGATATTATTATACACTAGGTAAGTTCCGCACTACTTGCGAAATACAATGGATATCCGTTTAATTCACGCCCGCTATAAAATATTTTATAACTCGTGTTATTTTCACCAAGAATAAACAATAATTGAATATTCGTCCGTCCTCTGCTGGAATGTTACATCATCATTATTCACTGTCAGAGATGGTTCTAGATATAACATAACCAATTCATGATAATAATAAATATGTCTTCGGTTGTAGAACTGCCCACTTTTTTCTTTGTCTTTATGGCAAAACATCTGATTTCCAGTGAAACGTGAAAAATTTCAAGATATTTAATTTAATTTTATTCGAGAAAGTTGACATTTCTCATTGCTTGCAGTTTATGCAAACATCATAATAATCGCTCTTTTTTTATTGACGATCAATCTTTATTATTAAAGACCCTAATTTTCCGTATATTTCTAATCATATAGTATCAGACACATCCTTTTTTAATAGTTACAAATTAATAACAATAAAAAATAAATTTAAATTAATTTCATATCGTATTTTGAACACCTACTCAATAATTTTTTATTAAAATGTGAAAAAACTTCTCTCAAACAATTATTGCATTACGCTTGGCGGTTACCTGATTTGTCCCCCATTAGGACTGCCCCTGATCGTAATAACAATAATTTCTCTTTTAAATTCGGTAATACAATTGAACGTACGTGATAATGCGGATGGATAGCGTGACGGATAATAGAAGTTTGATTGTAGTTGATATATTTGGATACACGCAATGTACACAGTAACTGTTTTTGTGAATTTGATATTTCAATGTATCTACGTCACTCATTCCGAATATCTATATTATTTACATATCTATCTATCCATCAATCTTCTCGTGCACATCCCTTGTGGTGTAGTAGAAGAGGACGAAGCTGCTTATATATTCTTATTCAGCAATAAGAATATATGGTTGAGAATAGTAACGCATTAATATTTTTCTTAGAAAACATGTTCCAAAATTAATAATAATAATATTATGTTGTTTCACTCCATAACGTTAAGATGCTTATGGTCTCTTTTCTTCTTAATTGATTATTGTACATCCTATATACCTGATAAAGCCATAAAAGGACCTCTATGCTAAAAAAAGACCAATACCAAGTCTTGCATCAACAAAGTGTTTGGTCGCAATATTTTTTGGTCGCTTTACAAATTTCCTTTTGGATTTCTAGTCTGTACAGTACAACTTGATAGTTGTCAATCCATTTTCCTAACAATACAAAAGACGTCTCTCTCGTCAAATAAATCAAATAGTAGAATAAAAAAACAATTGTTTTATTTATTGCGCTATGGAATTTTACTACCTAAACACTGACACAGTGAATTAATCAAATACGGTTAGTCTGCTGGCTACTTCATTGTAGTATAGATGTATAAATTTAATATTTTCAAATTTAAAAATGTGAAGCAAATACATGTTTAATAGAATGTACCTGCAAAAACAAGAAAAATAAAGTGACGAATCTTCTTCTTCTTCTAAGTCGGTCCCTCAATGCTGAGGATCGTGACCACCATCACCCCAACCAAGCGACAAGCTCCTCCACCGTGCCCTGTCCTCCGCCTGCCTAAACGCCTCACACATTGTACCCCCTGCAGCATCTCTCACATGATCTGACCATCTTGTCGTTATTCGGCTTCTGCTTCTTCTTCCTTCGACTCCACCAGACAAAATATTTTTTTCCAGAAGTGACGAATAGTAATGACAAAAGCATGATCAAAAATAAAGAATCGAAAATGATCTTACAAACGGCGTATGAGTAAATACGAATTGTATCATAAACAATTTAAGTAGAAAGAAGTCATATGTTAGATAATCTTATGAGTATAAGAAATTGATATAAGTAAAGGTTTCTAAGTAAAATTGTAATAAAAAAAAACAATTGAGTAAGTAAAATTTCGGTAATGAGCTTTTGAAAAAGGAAGGAAGTAAAAAAGCTGTAGTTTATTACCCTCTATAACTTGAATAGTTGTCTCGTGGGTCCAAGGGATCTGCACCGGAAATCGAAAAGCCAGATATCCAGAAATTCATTTCGCCAATATATTTTTATTGAAGGTGGATGATCATTCCCCTTAAAAGGGGATGGTTACGAGTTAGTGGTTTTTATTATCGGATTTTTTCTACATACTTTTTAGAAAAAAGTTTTTATCGCGTAAAAGTTTTTCACTCAACGCTTTCGCTTAAAATCCTCTTTCGTTTAAAATTGTTCTCATTAGTATTGATTTTTAGGGTTTTGAATTAATTACTTGAGTTTTTTTTTCACATAAATGAAATTTATGTACTATTTATATTTGTTATTCTATACTGAATAGATATATGTAAGTACTTGCTTGTGAAATAAAAAAATGTCATCGTTTGATCTTGTATTTTATTGATACAATATGCTAACACGTGGAGATGGTTCGAACCTGGGAACTTTTGATAAAGTACGAAATTCTATTTTACCACTATATGGTTCCTATCGATTGGGGCGCAGCATGTATGTCGATCCTATATCATCTAAATTTATTATATTACATTTTAACATTGTATATAGTAAAGTATGAGTTTGTTTTTTCTGTAACTTTCAACTCGACTCCGGATATATGTATTTTTTATTGTCTATGCGTTTTTGTATTATTCATCAACAAAACCACCCCACGTAGGTCAATATTTACTTTTCATCAATAGATTACTACCCTAAATACCACACCCTAAATATAACAATATACCTCCTGCAATATTGCATTTATCTTATCAAATATTGAATCAGAATTCGAAATAGGAGGAAACATCAATGTATATGTAGATGTATTATTATTATTTAATACACTAATCAATCGTTATAAAGGATAAGTTCGTAATCCCGACATCATCAATAATCCCTAAAAGCAATAAAATCATTCCCATTGTTCGGCTTAATCTCGACAATGTGTGTTTTACGATGAACACCTTTCTACGTGATGTACATTTGCTATATATTTTTTCTACAAAGAAAAATGCACCTTTGTATAATTAAATTCAAATATGTGGTTTGGGATCAAAAGTAGACAAATCCATAAATTTTTTTAATTAAGTAGATAGACATATTTTTGGTGTTCTATAAATATGCATTATTGCATTTATTATATGCATTTTCCATAATAATGGTATTCTATGAAGTTGGTTTGAAAAATTGTATAGAAAGTTGAAGTTTGTATCGAGAAAATTAAGTTGGTTTTTGATCTCTATTGATATTTTAGTATAAATGGATGTCCGCTTTTGATTGTCAGCCACTCATATATATTAAGTAAACCGATCAATTTTTTCAAACTCCCCCTTTCACGACACAAGCTTTTAGCTTACTGTCAAAGGTGTATAAGGTTGTATTTGGGTTTATAAAAAATATTGTAATACAAATTATTACAAAAAAAAATCTTTTCCCATTCGTTTTCGCCCATCAACGCACCTCCTGTGAGTATAGTGCAGAAACATGCCCTCTTTCATTCAAAGTGATTTTGCGCCCATCATGTCACCTCTCCCTACATTCCTAATACTCCTTTATCGTTGTCATAGGAATGATATTGTATTGTATGAGATAGTATAAAAGTTTTAAAAATCATATAGATGTATAAGTAATAAATACGATACGAAAATATACGATAGTAATAAATGATATTTTCTATGTTAATTTGTATTATTGTAAACAATGTACAGTGAAGAATAAAATAAATAAATAAATGAGTTCGTCGGTAGCCTGGAGGTAGAGTCTCGGCCTTCAGAACATGGGGTCCGTGGTTCGATCCCAGGTGCCGGCAAACTCCCCTTTCACGGCACAAGCTTTTAGCTTAGTGTGAAAGGTGTATAAGGTTATATTTGGGTTTATAACAAACCCAGATAAATCTTTCTTTTAAAAAAAAAAAAAATAATAATAATATATGTATGTAGGTCATTTTTGTAAATTCTGAAAAATATACGTAATTGGCGTGTATCAAAATATTTTTAGATACGGTATAGTAAAGGTAAATCATAATACATCAAAAGAAAACAAAATGTATTATTCATGTTGGAAATCTCGACACGGGTCGTTTTCTTTAGTTAGTACTTCTAGCTTTAATCTCGGTTCTGCTCAGGTAATAATTATCAAATTGACAAAAACACAATATAGTACTACAGCATTAGTGAGCACCATTATCTTACTGGCTGTTAGAGAAAGAGACAAAAAAATATATATGAAAATCGTTTTAAATTGGTCGACATCTTGAACAATAGAAATATTTTTAGTTTTGTCAAAATAAAATACATCTTAAATCTTTCTTGAAAACTTTAATAGGTAGGTATATCAGTAGCTTTGTGCTGTTATCCACGATTAATATTGTCTGGACGGTTGCTATAGAGACGAAATTTTGCAAGTCATTTCAAGTAAATAATATTATACCGTTTTTTACAAATTTCATTTTAATACCTACTAATTTTGTTGGTGAATAAAACACCTTAATCTATCTCTACACACTACCAACAATTGCATTCTGTTATCAGACTGAAAACACACATTTTTATTGGATGCTTTGGATGATGGACACATGGCGCCCTTGATTGAGGTCATGTTGTGAGTTGTGAGTAAACGGCACCCTACAAATATTTTTACATATAAACACATGATTCCAATTATATAGACGACTAGAATACCGCGCTATTTAAGGATCTCAAGGGCGCAACATTAATATTTTCTATTTTCCTGATTGTGGTTTTAAGTTGGTTTAGTAATCTAAAGCTTTTCTCTGTGAATTTGGAAGAGTTTACACTGTTGGGCTCTACGATACATATAAACAAATCGACTAAAATATTTCTTCGAGCATTGTTTAAGTTTCGTAGTTGTGTTTATGTATCGCTATATTAGTTCCAAGGAAAATTAAATATTCATTGCACACGGTGATTGATCACAATAGAGACGATTATTGCCGTACATAATTTTATGTTTTCATACTTTACAATAATGTTTTTGATATGAAAACTATAACTAATTGTAAAATATACTTATGTAAGTAAAAGTTAAAGCTAGAATCTGCATCAACCAAATCATATATTATTTTGAATGGTAATACTTTTAATAATAAAAAATTTGAAGTGTATTGATGGACTTTTGTTCATTTAATAAAGTCTACTGGCTACCCCACTTGGATGCCGTGATTAGTGGCGTAGCTAGGGGGGGGGGGGCAGGGGGGGACATATGTCCCCGGGCGACACATTAGGGGGCGCCAAAATGAGTATTAAAACTATTTTTTTAATTTTATTTTGATGTAAGCTAATGTATCCCAAATACGTTTGCAAGATTAAATTTTGGAGCTCCACAAATATCTTCATTTCAAACCATTTGGCAAACACGATTTTGGCGCCCCCATTGAGCATTAAGGGGCGCCATTTTACTCATAAACAAAATGACACATCCACAATGCAGGATTGCTGATGGCGTTTTTTTTTAACAAAGATCAGTTCGGGTTCATTCTTCAAAATGCATATTATTCTTCATAATGCTTCATGCTTCGAAAATGAACCATATATGTAAACCGTAAAATTTCAAAAATTTCTTGACTCCGAGAAGGGGCGCAGACTTTGTCCCCGGGCGCAGATGACCCTAGTTACGCCACTGGCCGTTATGATATATTAAGATATAAATAGATGGACAGATGAATAAAAATATAATCAAGTTTTTATTGCTCTTCAATTTATCTGATTAAATTATCATAGTATAATTTTATGTAATATTTTTATAAGTTATTTACTGTTTAAAATAAATACTCATATGATTATAATGTTTTTTTTCCAATTTGTACATTCTTATATCTAGTGTCATGTTACAAATGATATGCGCCGGCGCACCCAGCAGAGACCTGTAATCTCCGTAATACAGGAGAGGCGATGGTCCTGGCTGGGACATGTTTTGAGAATGCCCAATGATATTTGGCCAAAAAGGGCACTGTTCTTCCGTCCGCAAGGGTTCCGTCGGCCCAGGCGTCCCTCTTCCAGAATTGGTCTCCCACTCTTCTGCGTAAGTTTTCGAGTGTCCTGTAAAAGGCAGGTGTTCGAAAAAATTAAGACATTTTACATCTTAAATTCAGCGATGAGGCTTGCCACCCATCCTGAATGTCTTAATTTTATATTGGCACGAAGAGGATAGTTTGCATGTTTCTTACATGCAGCTGATCTGCTGGCTACCCCACTTGTGGGATATGCCGTGATGGTATAGTAGTATAGTAGTAGTAATCAAGTTATAAAGTTTAAGAAGAAATATAAAAAAAGAAGAAAAAATAAGAAAAAAAAAAAAGGAGGTAGAGGCTCGGCCTTATGAACATGAGGTCCGGGGTTCGATCCCAGGTGCCGGCAAAACTCCCCTTTCACGACACAAGCTTTTAGCTTACTGTGAAAGGTGTATAAGGTTGTATTTGGGTTTATAACAAAACCCAGATATATCTTTTAAAAAAAAAAAAAAAAAAAAAAAAAAAAAAAAAAAAAAAAAAAAAAAAAAAAAAAAAAAAAAAAAAAAAAAAAAAATATAAAGTTCTCAAAACTCACTTAAAAACTTATCATGTAAAACTTTAGTAGGTTTGTTGATTACAAAATCAATATTGAAAACATACACCGACGTTTATGATAAATAATAATTATTTATTTTAAAATGTTTACTGAGGGAGATTTAAGTAGGTAGTTACTAAGCCTTTTTTATTACCTTTTCTGTGGAATAATTTTATTGCTGACCGATCAAACAATTGTGTAAGTTAGTCAATTAGTTTTGTTAATTAACTTCCTTACTAACTCATTAACAGAGTTAGCTTTTTACTTAAATTCATTATCACTGTTTTGGATCTCTTACTTGGCACTTTTATTCGTTATTTTGACGACTTTTCAACCTATAATTAGATAACAAGTAGAAATCAATAGTTTAGTCGTATGCTTGTTTTAGCAATTTACATATGTTTTCATTTGTACTTTGTTTATTTTTTTTAATTGTCCTTAGGCCCTTATTATGCAGACACTTGGACAAATACATTAGCAATAAACAGTTCATAAAATAATTAAAAATTTCGTCAGTAGCCTGCAAGTAGAGTCTCGGCCACGTGAACAGGGGGTCCGTGGTTCGATCCCAGGTGCCGGCATGCTCCCCTTTCACGACAAGCTTTTAGCTTACTGTGAATGGTGTATAAGGGTGTATTTGGGTTTATTACCAAAACCCAGATATATCCTTTATAAAAAAAAGCATTTTGATCCAAATCTAATATTTAAGCATAGTATTTTTGTAGTCGCGACTGTAAAGAGTGTGAATTTACGACGTCACGTAGTTATAAATATCATTACTAACTTTTTTACGTAATAAACCATTTCTGTACACTACTGAACATAGATTTCACCTATATAACTCTCCAGATTTTCCTGTCCTGGTCCATTTGCACCCAATTACCTACCAGCACTTTTTTATATTATCATCAAACCATCGTAGATAAGATTTTACTCTAATTTTGATATTCTCGGGCATTTACACCATTACCTTTTTATATTTATTTATTGATTAACAAAGTTTATGGCTAAATAGCCTTTACAGTAGAATAACTTTAAAAAAGATACCTGGAATAAACACAATCAACATATAAGAGACAATGAATACAACATGACAATAGAAAATACTGGATGTTCTCAACAGAAAGCATGTACCTACCTTTGAATAAACCCGCTTACAGCACAGAGGCCTGAGTCAATAACACACTTTCGCGTCACGTTTCCGCTCCGTTAGCGTTCGGGTGCAGACAATGTTGCGCCAAAGTGTTAATTTTCGTACCTATTGTGTATCTTAGCAACGAAATTGACACTTGCTTGCAACATCGTCTGCACCCGAACGCTAACGGAGCGGGAACGTGACGCGAAAGTGTGTTATTGACTCAGGCCTCAGTTCCTCACGGTGTTTCTACTCCGAATCGTTGAAGATATCAACTTCACAGTAATTATATTAATATATTTAATTTTCTTTGAAAGTTGAAGACGATTGATATCGTTGTGTATTTAAATCAGATAATTTTAATCTAAAAATGGACATGTTGTTCGTGTTGTGACTATTGTGTAAATCAATAATATGTTTAGTTAGTAGGTAGGTATCTTTTACCAATAAATTCATTGTATGTTGACTTTATCAGATAATCAACTAGACCAGCGAAACGTTATTCAGACAATAGGAAATACCTGTACATAATAACGCGGATGAAATACCGACATTTCGCCAATTTGCTTATTGTATTTGAGTTGTATAAATGCAAACAGCGCTTAGGGAAAGAATTTGAGTTACACGACGTATTTGAAATATTGGCAATATGAAGTGAAAAAAATGATTAAATAACATAATTAAAGAGAAAGTGATATAAACAAATATTTGGATAATAATGTAACGAATTTTGCAAATTTCAAATTCTTTACATAAGGAGATAGCACTGTTTGCATTTATACGATTCATTTATGCAGTGCGTCATGAATGTGTTGAATATCTCCAAAAAACAGTAGCTTTTGTTTTATACCAATATGGTACGTTAGTATGTAGCTTTAAATAATAATATTTTTTAAATATACTCAGAAATATTTAAAAAATATTATTATTTATTACCTACACAAGATTGACGCGTAATAGCTTTGTCAAAGAAATTTCGCCTTTATGATAAACCTTCCCTGTGTATATTAATTGAATATCGTACAATATGTATTGTATGTAATGTTCTATTTCACAACTGATTCGTTCTCGAAATAATAAAGAATGGTAATATTGCATCCTTTAATATGAAATTACACAAATAAATATATCAACGGAATCGATTTGAATTAAAATATTTCTGATAGCTAATTTTCGTTCATTATTCCACCTTCTGAATAGCCTCTAACATGGTTTGATGGACGTCAATCCAATATCAATGATTAATAATAATCGTAATGGGGAGGAAATCATAATAATTTCCTTTTAATTCCGCAGTATGTTTTGTATTTTCATATCAAATAGTACACAGTAGAGTAAGTATAGAAGATAAGCAAGTATTAATATTCTGAAATGGCTAACTACATTAGATAGTTGACTTTGGGTAGGTACCTTTTCTTATTATTAAGAGACAATTAATTAATATAATATCTACTTTTATATTTTGGACACATAATGAGAGGAGAAAAATATGCCATCCTAAAATTAATCATAGAAGGGAAGATTGAGGGCCGTAGAGGGGTTGGAAGAAGGCGGCTTTCCTGGCTCCGGAACATTCAGGAGTGGACCGGGATGAGAGGTGTGGAGGAGCTGTTTCGTGCTCTCCGGGACAGGAGGGATTTCTCCCAAGTGACCGACCGACAAGACACATAGAGAAGAAAGAAATATCTACTAATAAAATGTCTTATTTACTATATTTACCTACTTGTCAATCTAAATCTAAATATATTCTTTCTTTTTCTGTCTCTCATTCACAAACCTAACATTTTCAATCCAGTAGTGCGAAGAAATGTCACCTATCCTGATTGTCTATCCATGGATTGACATACCTATGTGTTCATAGTATGCTGTAAATTCACTGGTAGCCTAAGTTTTTGGAGGTACTGTAATGATATCGATAGGTTTTCTAGTAAACAGAATTTATTTATTAGGTTTTCTTTATTGATTTAAACTTCTTTTTTGCTCTTAATTGCTCTTTTCGGAAGCACAGACCAAAACATAGCCTTTTCCAATCAGAGCAACTTTGCAACTTTACGATATTCTTTACGCCCTGTTTTTGGTGAGATAGAAACAGTCTTGTCATAATTACTATCTCAACATTATTATATTTGAAATATATCTTCAATCATATCGGTGTACCTTACTCAATAAATTTTATTATTTTTATAAAAAGAATCAGAATAATGGAAAATATCCGCTTAAAGTATAATACCTAAACACCAGAGGAGACTACTCGTCCGAGGTAATGTGATTGGATTTCTCTGATAAGAAGAATACTGTTAGCTGTGGCTTCCACTATCGGGAATATCCCCTACCCCCTATCTATATGGTATCAATATTTGTAAATAATAATAACAACAAATAACAAACACCCCCTCCCTGTTTTAGATAAAGTCATAGTAGAACACACCCTCACAGACCCCTCGGTATTGGATATCCATTTTATGAAATACCAATAAGTGCTATTTCTGATTATTGTTTTGAAAAGTTATCTAGAAATAAACTTAATTAAAAAAAATGCAATTCTTTGAATAAATGGTGCATTACACGAAATTAAAGTCAGGGTACTTGCTTATCATAACATGTACCTACTTAATAAGCATGTAATAAAAAAATATTCGCAAAAAAATAAAGTTTTTTTGATTGATTTGATTTTTAAGATTTTAATTTTAAAAATCTAAAACCTTTCTTTGGTACGAGTACGTATTTTAAATAAAAGATTTATCTTATTTACAATACTACTTAAGATTTGACCAGCTAAAAAATACCACCCAAACTTATGTATGTATTAATGTACATACATCACTTGCAAACAATTAGACATAAAATTTCAATTAAAAGTGTATCAAAAAATTACATTGAATAGATTTATAGAGTCTTTAAAGTTTTTAAATACTGAGATTGTGAATGAGCCAGTGAAAACATTTTATAAAAAAATACTTATTTGCCAGAAAGGTCCATCCCTAATTATACTGTATTTTTAGATTCTCTCTAACTTTAGGAACTTGGTATATAAAGTTATAATGGGTAATGAATGAATGAAAAGATAGTAGTGTATTTTATTGAAGTTTATTATCATCTATGTATTATGTCTACTTGACTCAAGTACTACTGGGTGTGTGTGTCTGTGTGTTCTTTACAACTCACCACGAGACACTTGGAAACAACTCGTGTCTGTTTGAAATTATAGCATCTAACGAAATACCTACTCGTACTCCGTCCACAGTAGCAGACTTCTGAAATAACTATTGTTATTATCTAATAAACATTATGACCGCAATTTCCAACAGTTTCTCTTAGATACATACTTGTCTTACTTCTGAGTACAGATCCTTTGACTCAAAAGAAATTGTGGACTGTGTATTTTTAACAACATTTTAACTCTTTCAAACTCTTTGATAATGACCTCATAGGTCGAAACCTGGTAACTTATTTAACAAATAAATCATAGTAAAACCTAAAAACAATTTTGTTTTCAATATATCGATATAATGGAGTTTTACAAAATCAACGTCGACTCAATCAACATTTTAATTCTTTTGTGGGTCAAATGACCTGTTCAAATCTATCTTCTGTGCCATCTATTGCCTCTTGAAAAATATACTGGTAATTTATTACCCATTTTTTAATTATTTTTTTAACTTTTGCGGTTCTAAGTACTATAAATAAGTCATATTTTATTTAAATCTTGTTACAGTAATCAATCTCTATAAAATACATACATTGTATCAAATACAGTTTCATGTTAACTCATAAGTTTTTATTTATTATTGAAGACTTCACGACAAAATCAATCCATGAAAAAATATTCCATAGGTTCAATAATAGTGTAATAATTTGAGCAAGACATGACAAGAAATAACTTATTTAAACATGGAAATAGTATTGACCAACTGCATGTAATAAGCATGCACGCTGTCCTTTCCATGCCAACAAAAAATATGACATTCAGGATGGGTGGCATACCTCATCACTGAATTGTAGATGTGAATTGTCTCATACGTGACGTTCTACGAACACCTTGCATTTCATGGGCACTCGAAAATTCGCAAATAGTTTAGGAGACGCAAAAAAGTTCTTTACCGGAGACTTGGGATATATTTAGACAAACTTAGATTAATTTTTCTTTTTAGTAATGTAACTTTTACTTTTGCCTGACGATGAGAGCAGAAGCTCTTGAAAGCCGGCCCGCAAAAATAAATAAAGTCAATAGTGGAATAACTATATAATATCGTGTTTCATTTTAAAAATTAGCATACATGGGATTTCCTTTCTAGTGATTGTTAGAAAAAAGAAAAAGATGTGAGACCCAATTCTTAGCTGGGTTCTCCACGGAACATTACTGATATGTTTTCATAAATAAAATTCATAGATTTGTTTATACGTAAACCCATATTCAGTTGGGTCTCAGAAAAACGTGAATAAATTGAAATCAATTAATTATTTAGTGCGGCAACGTTTGCTATTACTATTTATAATGTGAGCACTTATAACTAATAGATTTTATCGATTTGCCATTACTAGGTACTGCTATTACTTAATACTAGACTCGCTCCCTAATATTGTCTTAATTATAGATATTATTGAGTTTTGAAACTATAGAGAACTTGAACATTTCCACGAGTAGATATATTAAATTAGATTTGATTATAATTTAGATACTATTCTGTGTTCAATGCCTTAAGAAAGACGTTGTGGTTAATGGTTCCCACCTCACAATATCTAGAAACTATTCGGAAACATTATTTTTTTATTTGACACTTTAAATTAATTTTTAGAGATTTTAAATTTACTTTTAGCACTTTAAATTTAGACACTTTAAAAGACACTTTAAATTTATTTTTTGAAATTTATAAATTGAGATGGTTTGGTCATCTGGAGCGAATGGATGATGTAAGATAAGTATCTGAAAGAGGGGGTATAAGAAAGTGCGGACGTCCAAGAACTACGTGGCATGACCACGTGGACCAAATTCTCAAGGACGGTCACGTGTAAAGTAAGAGGAATCGGCGTGCATGTATGAGAAACTGGATGAATGTAGGAGGAAGCGAAAGAAGTATGTAAGGATAGATTAACATGGCGTTCCGTTCTCTCTGCCTACCCCACCTGAGACACGGCGTGAGGGTATAGTATAGTAGTATATAGTAAATTTATTTTCAAATATGAATTTGTATTTGAAATAAGCCCAAATACTATTAGACAAGGTTACAGTGAGCGATATGTTAGTGTCGTAAAGGTGGAGTAAGTCTAATTCACATTTTTTTCTCACTAGATAATATTTCTACTACTATTATTATACCATCACGATATATCCCACAAGTGGGGTTGCCAGCAGACCAACTGCGTGCAATTAACATATAAGCTGTTTTCTCCACGCCAATAAAAAAATAAGATATTCAGAATGGGTGGTAAACCTCATCGCTGAATTTAAGATGTAAAATGTCTCTTTTTTCGAACGCCTGCCTACCTATATAATATAAATATCTATAAACATGAATCAAGTTAGTAAAAGAGTAACCTATTGAAAAGATTGTGAAATTTGTGAGATATTTGGGTCAATTTCTACTATAGGTTATCCAATAGTATCCTGTTAGAAAATATATATTGATGATCAAAATTTTATGTTTTTTTATTATTCTTCACTGTGTACCGTAATAAGATTTCACAGAAGCCATATGGGGGGCGAGGGGGTGCATCTTGTCCAGTGATTGTAATTTAATGTAAATGCATAATTATGGCATGAAATTCGACTATGTAGGTACAGGAATAAATCGTTACAAATACAAATTATATTATAAATACAATTTGTACCCCTCATGCATCTCGTACCTGAATGCCCCATGATATCTTGTAACGGTGTACAGTGAAAGATAATAAAAATAAATACAACAATGATCATCAATATAATGGTACGGGCTCATGCCCAGTTAGGTAGACATTAGTGACTTATCTTTAAAAATCTGTTTTTGTAAATAAAATAAATAAATAAATAAATAAATATATTATATTTTCTAACTGGATACTATTGGATAACCTATAGTAGAAATTGACCGATAATAAGACTATAAGTGGTGGTTAGATAGAAGAAATCACTTTATAGTGATAATCTCGCCACTGCACATCGTCCTAGTTTTTTTTTTAAAATTTTATATTGTTTTGTTCACACTGTTTTATAATGATGATGTGCAAAAAGAATAAATGAATAAATAAAAATAAATAAGTCAAAAAATGTTTTTATCTCGAGTGATTTTATGTCCACTTTTTTGTAACGATCTGATTTTGCTTCACTAATCGTAAAAGTGGTAGTATGCCTAATATTCGGCTCGGTTTTATAGTTTCCGGAAAAATCACGCAGAGGTGCTTACCCTAATTTTGTATAGAAACTACTTTCCTCTGTTTAAAATTGAATTAATCTTTTTCTACTATATACATTTGCTTTCTTCCTTTCTTTGAATTTTTAAATCTAAAACATTCTGCTTAATATACTTTGCCATGGATTGCTAATTTTCACTGATTAGATTTCCTGGCTAATCAAGAAATTTCCACTAGATTTTTTTGCTCTGTTGCTCCCTTTTTTTTCATCATTCAACGCCCCATTTAGCGCATACGACATTCCTAACTACCTTTATTTTACCAAATTATAAACAAGCTATTTGACTTACTTTATTATTTTTTACTGCAATAAGTAAATGTAGGTTAGGTTAGTAGTATATTACTTTGATTTATGGTTCAGGGTAAAATAAGGTCATCGAAAAACATATATCGCCCTTACAAAGACATATAACTATACTTCTTTATGTTTTCTGAGGTGATTATAATGCGTCCTGTGTTTTATGAATTTCAACATCAACGTGACAAATTTATGAATCGAATATATCAAATTTCCATAATAAACCCTAGGCAGCCAGGTATTAAAACGATTATATAAATTCACCTTTCATTTTTTATCTCTAAAGCTCATGCTGTAAATTACATTGCCATAAAAAGCGAGTAATGTAAATAAATAATAATAAAAAAGTAAAATACTTGCGACATGACAAAGTCTCGATAGCGTGGTGTTTGGTAGCCTTGCTTTGCCGCTTGTTTTGTTACGTAAATTACGCTTGTAATTTTATAGACTTACCTTGATTCAGCGCTACTACGGTAATGAAGTTTTTGCATGTTAAGCAAATCCTTAACTCTTTATCATTATTATTCACACCGGATACAAGCTGTCACTGAAGCCAAATGATTGATATACTTCAACAATTCTTACGCCAGCTGTTTAACATAATATAAAATTTGTGGAAAACTTTTATTGTATTTTGGGTAAATTTATATACCTACCGTTGTAAATGGTAATCAGAAATCGACTCCACCATTCCATTAACCTGATTCAATTTATCCATCTATCTGTCTCATCCCACTCAAAGAGTAGTCGGTGGACGAGTCCAAAAAATGAATACACAGGATACCTGAATACCCTGTAAGGCGATCCTCCTCGCTAAGTATACGCCTGCGGTGGTTTTTTCCACAAAACGGCGCATCTTCAAAAATTCTCTAGTTATTATTATTATTATAAAGACTCAAATTTTATATTGTGGTCTACGAAGAGCAATAAATTTAAACTATTGCACTGAAAAAAATACTCACAACGAATCATTGGTACGTACTATCAGATTAGGACCAGAGATAGTACAAACGATTCGTTAGTACGAATCTATATTATTAACTTTTCGCAAACAAATCATTGGTAAATTTACCAACAATTTGTTTGCGAAAAGTTAGTATTATAGAGTTGTACTAATGAATCATTTTGTACTATCCCTGGTCCTAATCTGATAGTACGTACCAATGATTCGTTGTGAAATTTCGTTAGTATTTTTCTCAGTGTGCTCTGTTTTCTTTTGTTACTTAAAAATCATTCAGCTGATTCGCTTTTCAACAACCTTCATTTTTATGAACTTTGAAACATTATTTCTTTCTTTCTTCCACATTATTTTTCCAATATTGTAAAAAAGTCTACATGCTATTGCTTTCTCTAAGGCTAAGTTCACATGTAACGCGCGTCTAGAAACCCTTATATCTATCTAACAACCGTTCATGTGAACGGTTGTATGGTAAATATAAGGATTTCTAGACGTCATAGCCTTATAGTGTATTTATTGATTAAAAATAAACGAGTCTATTGCAATCTCTCATTGAGTGAAATACATAACATACACAAGTATCGGAGAAAGTCTCACTGTGCGAAAATAATGAAAATGCAAGGTTAAATGTGAGATAAGGGTAAGGTAAAAAAAGGTTAAAAAATTTAGTGTTAAAAATATCTTTGGAAAAGATAAAATTGGTTATTCCCGTGCAATTATATCATTCTGAACAAGCAATTCTATTAGTAAAACTATATTTAGATATAAATGAAAAAGGTTTATTCCATGAACTAATTAATGAAACAATTAAGGCGCTAATAATTTTATTTTCCACTACATTCTCACCAGCAAGAGAAACTATTACATTATATGAGATAGGTATAGAGTTTTCTTTTCTTTATCTTGTACTTAATTTTCTTTTATCATGATGGTTGTGTAGTAAAATATAAATGAAAACAAAATGAGTTTTAACACGTTACTTTATAGACGCTAGCTTATGCCTTATTATTTGTATCAGTATCAGATGTAGTATGCATTATATTTATGCTTAATCCACCCTACTCGTTTCATAGAAGGTAGATTATATCTGAAAACCCCCGTAAACTTTTATTTTTAGTAACGAAATACACCGCATGATAACGTTTCGGCAATTTTTCGCAGAAAAGTTGCCAGCAAAAATTTTACCAGCAGTCTTTGGAAATAACTGGAGTTAAAATATATAATATTCTCTCTTTCTATTATAGTATCACAGCAATTATCACACGTGGGGTAGTCAGTGAACTAACTGTATATAATTAATGTACAGATCTTCCTCTTTGTGCCAGAAAGGATGAAATACTCGTATCCATGATCGGCTGCATACCTATCTCATCAGTTGGTTCAAAATGTTGAATGTCATACATAAGATGTTTAACGAATACCTATCTCTTCAAAGATGTTGAAAAACGTACATTTTGCATTGAAAAAGCTTTTCTATTCCGGGAACTTCACAGTTTATATACCTACGTAAAAGATTTAGTTGGAAGACATCGCAATCTAGGGATAAACTCGCCATCTGTACGTTGAATTGTAAATCTGATTATTTTATGATACTTAGTATTGGTTTATAATATTGTCAACAAGATACAGCAAAAAACTTAAATTATTTGAATAATGTAGGAAATAATACCTAGTAATAGGTTTGGAATACCCTATTTCCAACAAAGCGATATATGAATATTTTAATTTAGTTTCCTGATTTTATGAACATGTCGTTTCGTAATGTACCCACATTATGGTTTGGGATTGGTCAGTAATTTCGTAGTGCAAAGTGCTCTAATGATCTGTTAATAATAATAGATAGTTGTACGAGATATCATTGCTGGCGCTATCGTAAAATGTTGCGATAATAATTGTGGAGTTTTATTGATTTTTCTTTTAAAATTTTCGCCGCTGTAAGTGTATTGAATGACTAAAACTTGCCAAAAGAAAGTTATATCAACGGTAAAAAACTTCCCTTTCATTGCTACAATACAACCTAGACAACCTGAAATATCAATTAATCGAAGAAAGTAGTTCCCAGAGACTGTAAAAACTGTGAGTGAATTAACAAAAGGTATAACATATTTCATGTTATTGCTTCAAAGATAACTGAAATTGTAATAATTTATTTATATATTACCAACAATAACTCGATATTGTACATCTGAAATACTAAAGGGACTCCTCTTGGTAAAAATGCAAGTTGTTTAAACACTTTATATTTTTTGGCCAATTATGCGTACGCGTAAGTATAATTTGACTGGTTTGCCTCTACGATTTGAATTTTTTAAGATCTACAAAGTATGCATAGTTCTAGACCTTGATAACTCAAGTCATTTTATCAATTGCATAAAATCCCAATTATAGGGGATCGACTGTAGAATAATTTTTTTTTGCCAAAAGTAAACCATAGTCAATAAAAACCTTGATTTTTCGCAATTTATGTGAGTAAAAAATGAGTAGGAAGATAAATATTGTTTTCTACTTGTCTTAGATCATGGGCATAGATAGGATATTTTTATTTGCGGAAATTATGAGGTAGGGGTCGTGTATTTCACTTTCTGAATATAAATTTATTGGGTTCTAAACATATATTATCTATTTTTATAGCAAATTCACAAGTAAAGTCAATATGATTTATGTTTTACGAGCTTTGAACTCGCCATCATTCAGAAACGTGACCATCGATCTCCATTGAATGAAAAATTGTTGAAAAGTATTTTTTCACAAATTAAAAAAAGTAATAATAATGACACAGTACTAGGTGAAATAATTGTGCCGTCGATGTATTTTAATATTTCGGTTTTGTTTAGTTTTATTGGTTGCTATCATTATTTATTTATTACACACATAATTAATGTTATTTTCGAAAAATTACATCTCTTTTTGTTTTTTTTTTGTATCAACGATTTTTGATTATAGATTGTGGACAGAATTTGTGCAAATAAGTTGGATGTTGGTTTGGATTTGTGGAGAAAATGAATAAAGAATGGATAACAAAGAGAGTGTGGAAGAGGAGGTGTAAGAAAATGCGGACATCCGAGAAGTATGTGTCTGGAACACATGAAACCGATTCTCAAGGAAAGCCGTGTATTGAGCCAAAAATTCAGCGTGCAGGTATGAGAAATTGCACGAATGTGGAAGAAGTGAAAGACGTTTGTTAAAAGAGACCAATATGGGGTTCCGCTCTCTCTGGCTACCCTCCTTGGGATACGACGTGAGGGCTTAAATAACAATTTTTAATACACCCCCTGCACTAAACATTAGCTTTCGTTGTAAAGGTGCAGTAAGCTGGCTGCTTGATTGGAGCGTCGCACCTTTTGATTGGGAGTTTGAGATGTTAGCATTTGCCTTACTATTTCCTCTAATGTCTAAATTTATGTCGATTGGCTAAAAATTGCTTACTGGCAATAAACTCGCCTACTTTCAAATTTATTTTCAATACCGCTGTTTATTTATAGATCCAAATATCTCCAACCACATTCAAGCGAAGTTATAATTACACAGTAATGTACCTAATTCACCAACCACGCTAGTTATATTGTTAGACATTGGAAGGCTAAGAGCACTAACTCCGTAACTACAAATTACATGTTCAACTTCCTTATCAGCCAACATCATTACTTTGGAAATTGTATTAAAATCTATAACGTGAAACTAGCTCTGCTTTCCAAGTGGTATTCGCAACATTTATGAGATTTTAGTGCGTATTTACGTGCCAGGTAATTGTCATTCATTTTGTTTAATATTAGCTGAAAAGTCTATGGATGGAAAAAATTGAAAAATTTCAGAAATATTAAAGATAAAGAAGTTTTATTTCTTAATCTAATTTATTCTTTTTGCATGTCATCATTTACATAAAAAAATTTAAAAAAGCAATTTACGTAAAAATGTGTGATGACATGCGTTGGCGAGATTATCACCATATTTGTAATTCCTTCCATCTATACACGAGATGAGAAAAGTTAACTGTTTCTAAAATTTTCTTCGAGAAAAATTGTATTATATTGAAGATTTATCATATTTTTAGATAATGAAAGACTAAGAGCGAAATATGAAAACCTCATACACTCACACTTTCATATGAAATTAACAAACTTATTGTTCCAAAAGCTTGTCTTTGGAACTGTGATATGGAAAATATTAGATCATTTTGAAATACTTAACAAATTTATCCAAAAAATATAAAAGGTGATCAAATAGGTTATGCATTTTCCTAGACATACAAATTATCTTAACATTATATTATGATAGATTATTATTTCCTTTTAAACCTCATACAAGTCTGATGACGGGATCCCATCTCTTCGTCCGCTTCCTCTATTTTCTGTGTGGTTCCACATGCTTCCAGACTATGTTATTCTCTTTTCCTATTCACATAGTTTGATGTGGTAACATCTGCGTGTTCATTTTTGAACTATCAAAGATGAAACGTCTTAAGTTTTGAAACTACCTAAATACTTATTTGAACCATTATCATGTACGAACTGAAAATCTTTCTTTGATATGAATCTCGATAATATGTTTCTGAACGCGGTTCTCTTTGAATTTCTAAGTTGTTTTAAATTAACGTTAGAATATCATGTAGAACAGACAAGATCTTGAATAAAACTTTTGGATATATTTTTAAGGAATCTATCAATCTGAGATTAACTATTTTGTTTGAAAGCAGACACATACATATCTATAATTTGCCAGCTTTTTCATATCAATGAATCAAAAGATGTAGGTACTATAGGGAAAAGAGTGTTGGAGTTTGAATCAAATCACGGGCACAAATTTTATGTTATTATATATAACCAAAGAATATCATAAAATAACATGCAAAGACACTTATTCACACTGAGTTGGCCCCAAATAAAGATATGAATCTTATATTATGGTTACCTATTTACACGACGATACAGAAATATACAAAGCATTTGACATATTGTATACATGTAACATTTAGAACCAGAACAATTTAAAAAAAGTTCATTCTTAATTTTGCTCTAGCCGAGAATCGAACCGGAAACCTCGTGATTCAAAGGCAAGAGCATTACCTGCGCTCCACACCGGCCGACAATGTCAACTATTTTTCCTAATGTATTATGTTATTAGTATTCCCGGAGAATCTTTCCAGTTTCCAAGTGTCCCGTAAAAAAAACAGGTGTTCGTGAAACATCACAAATAAGACATTATTGCTTCAAAGATGAGGTATGCCACCCATACTAAATATCTTATTTTTATATTGACACGTAGAGAACAACCTGTATTGTATATTCAGTTAGTCTAGTGGTGTCCCCACATGTAGAAGATGCTGTAATGGCATAGGTCATACATAGATAGAGATTTTATTGAAATTGAAAAACTAATTGATTTTTTTTAATTGTTTCAGGTACGTTGCAAATATTTCACCATACATGGTTTTTCACAAGCAGGAGAGGGAGGCCAGCGGACCAACCACGCGTAATAAACATGTGAATCATTTTTTACGTGCCAACAATATTTAAGACATTCAGGATGGATAGCATGCCGATAATGTTAAATAAGTTTCATCGTGTTTGAGGACCCTTCTATTCCTTGTCAAAATTATCTACTTCATTTAATTCTCGCATAGCTCAGTTCGTTCATCATAAATTAATTATTTTTATTATATTTTGCGTCTTCGCGTAAATTAAAAGATTATTTATTCATTAAATTCAGCCCTCGTGAATTTCAAAACAGAACGTTGCTCTCATTATTTTACATATAAATTAGTGGTCGATAGCCGTGAATAACTAAGATGAGAAATCTTTAGTAGGTAAGGAATGTTCCTCCGTGTCATTTACAAAATAAATTTTTCTTTCAAAAATTTCTTACATATTTTAAATACATTCCCCCTGATGAACAAACTGACATGTATCTAGATAAAAATATAACTCAGTCGATTTTTTTGAAAAAAAAAAAAGATATTTTCGGGAAAACCGTCTTAATCAGTCATAAAAATTAGTTTTCCTATATTTTGAACTCATGAATATTTTTATACATATTTTTTTCATTTAACGATTTTTCAAGTGTTCCGATTTTTAAAAATTATAATTTTGAAAATAAAAAATATTTTTTTTCCTTCATATAAGGTTGACTGGAAGACATTTGCCTTACGGCAATATATACGCCTTTTTATACATTTGTTTTACAATTATTTTCTTATATAATTTTTTTTATCGATAAATCATTGATTGCTTAATTTTAATATTACTTACTGCTAGCCCTCTTGTCTCCACTGCTGGATATAGACCTCTTCAAAACCTTTCCACACTTTCCTATCTCGAGCAACACGATACCACTGCTGTCCCATCATCTGGACAATATCGTCAACCCATCTTTTTTTGGTAACTAAACTTTTGGAAACTATTTAAATATTGGTAACTAAGATAGCGCGGACATTCGAGAAATACGTGGCCCGCCTCGTGGATCAAATTTCCAAGGACCGGAAGACAAGGAAGGAAGCGTGTAAGGATAAATCAATATGGTATTCTGATCCCTCTGCCTACTCCACTTGGGGGTACGGCACGAGGATATAATATAGAAATATGATCACCATCTGTAGATTTAGAGGATTATAGAAACAATGCATTTAGTTATACCTATGCGCACTACAAATCTCAGTTCAAGATAGTTAGTTACATATAACATGAATCTGTTTACCGAAAAGTGTATAATATATCTGTTTACTATATTATCTACTTGATGATGCGTTGTTCAAAGATGAAGATGAGAAGAAATGCAAGAATGTCCCATTTACCTTCTGGATGAGGAGTTTGGAACCTGGAATTTGCCTTGCCTCTCACACAAATTCACTTCTTTTATATATATAATAATACATAATTGATTTAATGTGCGGTAATTTTTAATATTAATTTATGCGGGTTTGTAAATTTATGTATTATTTATAAGCGGTTAAATATATTGATGCGGTAACGAGTTATAGGCGATACGATAGGTACGGATTCACAATGAATAATGGCAAGGGAATGAAAAAAATGATAGGACCACAATATATGATTGCTGCAAGGACAGGAAGAATTGTGACAATTTTTGATAAATGAAACATTTCACACAAATTCTTTCACCTCCACATAGGGACAACCCAAAATCAACCACAATTAGAATTGGCCCAAACACTACTTATTATTTCGATCCTTTATTGTTTCAACTTTTATAGTAACTTACTGCAAGCTTACTGTAAATTCTGTACTTTTCAGAACAAAATGTTTCTCTTACATTATTATTGTATGCATTTTAGTGATTGATATTATTCCTAGAAACTTCCTTCGCACAATACAACCACGTCTTGCTAGTATCTTTATACTTCTACTGTAGGTAGGTACTAATTAAATTTCTTACTCTTCGTTCTCCTATTATTATTATTTTTATAATGAAAGCTCATCAAAGTCCTCGATTCAGAAAATTAATAAGTATTTGAGTTTGTTCATACGTATTCGATTATATGTCCGCTATTTACACGTTTACAAGAGAAGTAACAGGGGAACCAACAAATGTTTGTTAATTTGTATTATTTGCAGTTCTGAAATTTTAAAATTGCGTTATGTTTCTCATTTATTTATTACCAAATAAAATATTTTTCATTTTTAAGTAACATACTGAGAAAAATAATAATATTATGTTTCATTTATAAGCGGAAGTGGGGCTTTTTGGATGGAGAGGACGCCAGCTGCGACTGTGGGGAGGAGCAAAGTGACTCTCACCTACTGCAATGTCCGCTGATGCGGAATGCATGTAATGTGAGTGACCTGATGATGGCGAATGACAAGGCGATGTACGTCGCTGCATACTGGAGTGGCAAGGTCTGAAGTCCGGACCCGAAAAAGTAAAAGTAATTTATAAGTTACAAACTGAAAAAAAAATACCGATGAAGTGAAGAAATCTTCAATAAATTGAATATTTCTTCCTTTTCACTCAATTTGGAATTTTTGTTTCAAGAAATTTTAAATTTTATTGCTAGAACTGATATATTTTTTTAAAAGTAATATTACAGAATATTTCTTCTCCTTCCTTATGTTGCCAAAAGCAATACATCTAAAATGTTCCGAAGTTTACTACGATTATGTTTAATGTAAAAGTTTTTCGATAACATTATTCATTGACTAGGCAATTATTTTGAAGTATTTAAGATAGATAAGTGGCCGTCAATGGCTGTTATTCTCCGAGGAATGCCGGGCTGTAAGCCTGTTTTTTACTTAATAGTAACGTCGATACAATATATTTTTCTTTCATTTTTATTCCCAAGTCTTTCAACGTAGGTAATCTTTTGCTTCCTCTGATAATAAAAATAGGAGCTTTCACCCCTACTGCTACTACCCTCTTATTATTTCATCTTATAACTAACTAACAAAGAAACCCTCCCTACATCGATGTACCATACAGTTGGTCGTCTAGTATATATTAAGATTACGTAATTAGAAGTTGTGTTTCTTTTCTTATTATTCCCCAAAATATCATTAATTTCTTAATTGTACTTTGTATCATGTACTATTTTATAATTGTCTTGAGATATCCAACAGCTATTGTTATTTACAACCGATTCTAGTGATTTTTACAATTCTCATGTAAAATTTTACAAATTATAAAACAAGAAATACGTTAATAGTACATTTATGCAGACAAATAACATGGAGTAACTTATTTTTTATTTTATTTTTACAATATTTAGAATCAAACAGTCGTTACACAATATGTTGACAATTAATACATTTGACATGTGGACCAGCGAAGATTCCACTCTTACCAGAAATGTCTTAGTCTTGAGGAAAAAAAAGCAAAAGTTAAAATTCTCTAAAAAAGTCAAAGTAAATTTAAAAACAACGATAATACAATACTAAAAACAATACAAAAACATAAATATAAAAGCAACTTAAAAATATATATCAATCCATTATAAGATATGGCCATAGAAAAGTGCAATATCTAATGAGCTGTTTGCATGGACATATTTTCAAAATTAGAATATTTTTGTCTATGGTATTATACAATGGGTTCACCTGAAAAGGCCCATCGATCCTAGAACATAGAAACTGAGAAGACAGCACATTTCTATACCCGCGTTTTTCACACCCTCTCTTACAGATAAGTACATCCTCTTTGTCATCCTTCTACCGTCTATTCGTTCCACATATCCAAACCATCATAATTTAGTTATAAGCGTTCTATCCACATCACTCCTTTTGCAGCAGCTCATTTTTTTAATATTCTTATTCAATTCTACAACCCAACGTTTTACTAGGTATTTTTTTTAAATTGTAGTATTGGTACGCAAGTAGTAGTTATTCACTTCTGAGGTCATTATCAAAAGATTGATAAGGGCCTAAGAAGAAGAAAGGCGTATTTCTCGCGTTGTTCAATCTTAAGTAGAACTAAACACTTGTTTCAATTTATCCAGTTTATTCAGCAAACTAGGTTTACTCGTAACAACTTCAAAAAGCAAACAAAAAATAATCGGAAGAAAACTATTGAAGTATGTTGTTATACTCGTACATACGTTACTTCTTGTTTGTATTTATCAAGTGTGTGTATTTTGATCTTAGATGGATTGAGATAAATTCTTACTTGATGCAATTTTTCAATGCATTTTTGATAAAAATTAAAACTTTGCTTCAAATGTAAATAAAACATATTACAATATATTTCTTATACATAAGTAGGTACTTACTGAACATTTTTAGTAACGTTATTTTGCTGATATTACGTAAAGAGAAAAGCTTTTTATTCTTGAATTACTTTTCAGATCGTCTTGTTTTACTGTATTTATTCTTTAACGGTTCCCTCGAGTGAGATATTTGTTATAATTAAATGCTTCAAACTGAACCTTTAAAATATAATATAAATTAATACAACACATTTCATGAAACTATAAAGAAAACTCATTTTGTAATAATATTCATAGTGAAGTACTGTAGATTACTGTAGCTCAGATTTCCTTTTCTTAATATTCATTGCGTCAAAAGTAATAAGTCATCTAAATTAATATGACCTACCTACGAATACAAATAATTTGAAATCGTGGATGAATAGCATCTGAAACATGATATTTTAAGACTATTATGAAAACATTTAATTTTATATCGATTTTTCTTTAGAGTATATTTTGCTATTATTGTGTATTATAATCGTACATGCTGACAACTCGATTGATTGTCAAAACATAATATTTTAACATATAATTAAATAATTTTTGTTTAAAACACTTATTCTTTCCAAATTAAATTTATTCACCTCAAACGTTTTCGCCAAGGCTTCTACTTGGCATCATCAGGAGGACTCCAATTTCATTTGGAAAGAATACAGTGTTTTAAACAAAAATTATTTAATTATATGTTAGTAATGAATTTCCAAAGTGTTAACACAAAAACATTAGATTTATTACATGATATTTAGTTTCCTTATTATTCAAAGGTTGCAGTATAACTGAGAAAATCGATAGCTCTTGAAAAGAAATGGAAATTGAATCTTGACTTCTGATAGATATATGCAATCTTTGCAAACCTCTTAAATACTGAGGCCAATGTTATTTTATTTTAGCAAAAAATTAAGCTTTTTTCAATCAAATATTAGAAGCTTTTTAGTAGATAGTTTTGATGATTGTCGAGCGCAAATCCATCCGACGTAAAGTTAATCAAGTATCATCTATTTAATGAAATTTCCAAGCTAATATTCTTACACCTCTCACATTCCTGTCTTCCTCCTTCTTCACCACATTCCATTTCATTCCATCCGCCTGCTGCTTCACTATCTGCTTCCTAATTATATCCTTGAAGGTTTCCGGTCCGGGAAGACAGGTAGTAAATGTACGTAATTGTAATACATTTTACATGGAAGGCTTCAGTAATAACAACGAAAGCTTTCATCTTATCTTTGAATAAGAAATATGTATTATGTAAAATACCTTCAACTCTAGTCGTGTTTATCTGTCTGTCTTATTACAATTTCACTTCATTATTCTATCCTATCTTTGCTCGTTCATGTACGAGTATTTTATTGTTATATCAACGTATCTAGTCTTCAATCTAATGAGGAAATCTAAAGTGACAAGCAAACATAACGATACCTTTGTACAACTATCTGCGTTAACGTAGGACATATTCCACGTAGATATAATGCTGGTTTGTATGAGTTTTTCAAGGAGATCTCATACTCCTAATTAACAAAACTTTTTCAAAATAAATATGAATTTTGTTATTACTTTTTGAAGCAATCAATATGTGTTGTAAGCTGATATAAACTCAAAAACTTCTAATTCAACATTTAACTAGGTACTTACGTGGTATTATTAATAGTTCACTCTTCAAAAATTGAAGAGAGCGCTTTTTTTCAGGGATTTTTTATGGTTTTTAATACTAAAATGAAGAAAAAATAATTTTACTAGTGTAGCTTATGTGCAAAAAACCGGTTGAAGCAAAAATGTATAGTAATTTACGTTAAATAATAATTATTAAATAAAATTATTAAAAATATTGTTTACGGAGATGATTATGTAAATAACGAAATAATAGTAGGTAAGTAAGCGGGTGATCCTGTCTAGCAGCGATATTTTCTAGTAAGTCTATTTCGAAAATAATAACCTTATTAAGTTGGCTGTTACTCCTGACTAAGCAAGTCCCATTATTTCATCCTTTAATTACTCCTCATTTCACCCCTCAGGTTATTCAATGAGTACATAGAAGATCGCCAGACATATTTTTAAACCGCCAACAAGCGGCCGTTGTTTAGCAAACTCCACTTATCAACTAATTGAGCGGAAACTTTATGTATTAAAGGGAAAGTGCAAACTATATTTTATGTACTAGGGACGATGTGGACGCTGTGTTCTGGCTATGTGCCTATTCCTATACACGCTCTGTAGTACATAACCTTGCCTGTTTCGTGTTTAAAGACTTTTTTCTAATCTCGACAAGAAAATACATGTCAATTTTGGAGTGATCATTAATTTTTTTTTCACCAAGAATACCTGTGATGAACAAATAGAAAATTTCAAATGCGTGTGTGAAAAACTATCATGAAACATTTGTTTCGTTAAATGATAAAAATATAATATAATAAATATATTGTACAAATCACTTTTATAAAATTTCTATGAAAGTCAACTAAACATATATTAACACTTTGGTACTCATAATACGAAAATCATATCTTAATGTGAGACTAACTCTAACTGTGTGAATTGTCTTTAGATGCTAAGTTATGTAAGGATTCTGAAAACGATTGTTCGATTCCTATCAGTTGATTTCAATTTACCTACAAAAGTAAAAAAGTCTTTTTTCTTATTCTTCTTAGCCCACTCCCGTCTTCTCCTGGACGAAGACTTCTTCTATTTCCTTCCTTAAAAAACTCTGATTATTGCCTTTCAAAGTATAAAGTACAAATCTAAGTATCAAATTATTAATGTAATCTGCTACAATTGTAATTTAGTAAAGGTGCACTAATGATACAATATCTATCATCTTCTAAATTGGATCATTGAGTCAAGGTTTTAATGTCTATTGACGTGGAGTTTATTTTGTTATTGATTGATTCATACACCAACTTATGTTGGTACTTCTATACTTCTATTGTATGGCAATCATTACAACTTCTGTAATATCAGGTATGTATTTATGATGAATATTTGCTTGTGGTTTTCCTTTATTCCTATCGCTCTGAGAGAGAATCATCAATCATAGCCACAATATACAGGTATTTATGTCTTATAGAAACATGAATAAACTGAATAAACTGTCTTAGTTTTGTACTTGTGCTAGCGTTTTTGCTTCCATCTCCTTTATTCATCCCACAACCGTATGATTTACTCTTCTGTAAGCTTTAAATTATAAAATGCTTTATATATTCTTACGTTATAAGTTTGAACAGATAAAGTCTTCCAAGATTGGCATACGTTGTAACGTTTCGAAAATGTTAAGTTTTAGGAATTATTATTATTGGACAACTTAAAGTGTCGTTCACATGCCAAATCACCTCAAAGATATCGTACAATTAATCAGTACTAAGATATTACATCCACGCCATAATTCAAATTCAAATATATTTATTATTGATAAATATACAATTTACAACAATAATCATTTACTTATAATTATACCTACAGTAAGCAAAACAATTCATTCCCTCAAATATGAGCAAATATAGTATAAAATAAATATAAATAAATAGGTTATTTAAGAATCTCGTATACATTTATTATAGGGGTGTATGTCAGAAGTTACATGCATTGTATGACATTAAATATTAAATTTTTTATTTCAATAAGCAGCTCCTTTGCATTTATGATACAAAATCTAACTATGTCAAAAGATGTGAGAGACATTGTACATGTACATGTCCACTCGTATAAAAATGGTATACTTATAAATATTCATTTTAATTTAGGTATATATTGTTTAAAATGTGTCATGCTGCAGAACTTGTCAATCGTTTTGATTGTGTTGTTTATGATTTAGTTTATTTTGATGGTTTGTCTGATGTGGTAGTATCTGCTCGCTTTGTTTTGATTTTTTTTTATCTATTTTGCTTTTTATGAAAGTCATGTATGAGGAACAAGAAATATTTTGTATGTTACTTTTTGAGAAATTTCGTGTATGTGATAATAAAGTATGATATGTCTAATTTGTACTTCTGTGATACACTTTTAAGGCATTTGTGTCAGTAAATAAATAAATAAAGTAAAGTAAAAAGTGAATAAATAAATAAATACTTTCAAAATATTAGAATTTCAAAATTGTTATTAATAATAACTTATTAGTTTAATAAAAAAACATGTTAAAACTCCTTATTTCTGAAACATTACAGATGTTCTGTTTATGATTTGACTGGGAATGTTAATTTTTTTTTACTAAACGACAAATCTGTATTTTATTTGACTCTGGAACTTAGTCGTCCTAATAAACTGTTATTTTCTTATCTAGAGTCTATCAAATAGATGCTTACTTCAAAAAGTTAAATTCACTTTCTTTATGCGCGAATAAACATAATGCATTTATTTTCATTATCCACCTTTCTGACTTGCCGAGATAAAACTGTCGAGATTATCAACAGTTAGTGTCGTGGTCTCCCCTATAGACGTCCCGGCGCCAGCAGTATCACAACACAGCGCCTAAGCGGCTGTCTACGAGGTACTACGTGTATAATCAGTGCAGCAGCGTCGCACTATCCCTTCTGAAACATTCTATACGCTTATACATAGACTAACAACTTTTTGTAGTTTTGTGCAACTTTATCAATTTTATGAAGTTTAAAGCGATCGTAACTGAACTTATCCCATGCTATAAATCTGTTTTCTATTATAATGGGCACTCGGAACATAATTTTATTACCCCTTTAAGAAAGAAAATAAGTAGCTATCATCCTCATTTCAAGTGTTTGAATAGATTTATGGCAAAGTACCTGAAATTAAGTAAATTATTAAAATGAATCCTTTTCTGCACGTATTTTTATTATTGTTTTTGTATTCATTATTATAAAAACGTTAGTAGTAGTGTGACAGAAAATAACAATTTTTATAATGTGTAGAATAAGTACATAGTCACCGAACAAGGTTTAATCAATTGAGAAATAAAGATTTTTGTCAATCTGAATTTAAATATCATAGTATCTATTTGCACATCATCATTATATATTATAACAGTGATAACAAAAGAATACAAAATTTTAAACACCTGGACGATGTGCAATGGCGAAATTATCACTATGAAGTGATTTCTTCCATCCAAACACGACATATTGGCATATACCTAATCAATATAAATATACCTATATATAATACTATCAACAATTTTGAAATCTGAGTTCAGTGTAGGAGCATAATATTAATGAAATTAATATATTAATATTAAAATGATTAAGTGAAAACACTGTTACTTTCACTGTATAAATTTTATTTTTGCAGAGGCCTTTCAGACTTAGTCCATCTTCAGTGCCGTCAATTTAGAAATAAATATATCCAATTTCCTCATTTATTTCTTCTTGCGTCAGATATAAATATCTATTACGTGTCTTGACTTGTATGGCTAATGATCAAACCATACCTTTTGTAAAGTTGAATTTAGATATGAAGTTTTATTCTATGTATAGTTGTTTATAAATGTAGAATAGACTTTAAGAAGGTAAACAATGAACACAATAAACATTTAAGATAATAGATAATTAACAAAAACATCGTCTGCTATGTTTCTGGATTTGTTTGAAATGAATATATTATGTACATAATATTATTCATCTCAATTAAACTAATAGAAAGCTTTGTGCAAATATATGTTTATAACAAACAGTTATGATATGTTAATTAAAGCTTTTTTGTTCGTGTTAATAATCATTATAATTATACTGTAATATGGTTGGTATTGCGAAACACTGTGTTCACGCATAATTTCGAAAAAATAAGTTATTGTTTTTTTAATATTTATTCATAATATATTCATTCCTTACTGTACACTGTTCATAAGCAGCTTAGCTTATTTTAAGTTTGACACGATTGGTATCATATCTGTAATTATGTCGTGAAAACTCTGACCCTCTATCAGCAAGCTCTATTATGATCTTCGTTCATTTTGTGTTTATTGATGTGTATTTGTGTAGGTGTTTAGCTAGTAGAATAACATAGCGAAATAAATAAAACAAATGTTTTATTTTACTATTTGTGCCGTGAAGAAAAAAAATTGTTAGCAAAATAGTTGAATAAAACATTTGTTTAATTTATTTCTCATTTCAATATTGTTTACATTCTCTTTATTTGAAATGTTTCGTAATTTGATGTTTTGCGTAATGAGTCCTAAGTGGCCACAAATTGAGCCTAGAGGGGTTGCGAAAAAGACAAAAAGTTAATCAATTTGTTTAACTAAAATCGCATTTTTTTTACACAAAACAATGATAATTATTGTATTTCCTAATAATAAATTTAATTAAGCAGAAACAAGAGGCTATTTCCGTTGTTCGTAGGTACTTAGTACAATAATAATATTTGGAATGAAATATTGGTCTTATAATAATAACAGCGAAACATTCCTGTTATTATTATTATTATTGTTGTTGGTCTTTGTAGAAAGTCAGCCCCAGGACATTATCAGAGTTTGCTGCTTGTTATTTGCGACTTAATTAGTCTGAATCAGGTGCTTCATAACATAGAAACCTCGATTGAGTTTGAGTGCTATACATATTTGATGAGCTTCTAAACATTATCCGTACACTTATTGATTATTAAGAACTTTGGATATTTGTAAATAACAATATTATGGCTAGTGATTTGTAACTTGTTGATAGCGTTTTAGTCTTTCAGTTCCTTTTTTTTTATTTACATAAGAGCTCCGCTTTTTTAACACCTTGAGTATTATGATCAGAAACCCTTAAGATTTTTGTTTTAATTGGTCTTATCTTGCTGTCAATCTTCATCATCGCGTCACGTTGTTCCAATTTAACATATAACTTTTTATTGCAAAGATTTATAAAATTATATTCAAAACCTAGAATCATTTAAAAGGGAACAGACATTGAAAAACATATACAAGACGTTATAGGAGTAGTTTGATTTTAAGTTAAGTATATGTGAACAATTATAAATAGTACTTTTCATGAACTTTACACAGCAGGTCATCTTATATCTTTTAAATCCTGTGTTTAATTAAAATGTATTTATTTCTTCGTGAACGACTCTTTGACATGCATACTCGTACTTTGTTGTATTCAAACAATTTAATTTACAATTAATTATTTTTATATAGGTACATAGTGTTCATTATTACCTTTTTAAATCATCTTCCTTCGAGAACGATGGTTTAAAAATTGTAGAAATTGATTAATCATTTCCTCATTTATACACTCTTCTGTTATCATTATTACATGGGAAATATTCAAAGCATAAAAATAATCAGTGGAATTGATACAGTACAAAGTGTACGTGAATTTCCGTACTAAGTATCCCAGACCCAGACTACTAAGCAAACAATAATAAGCCGAACCAAATCAAACTGTCACAATTTTGGGCGCCGTAATTTTTCTTCCCCCAGTCAAAGGGGATGATAATATTGTGGATGGATATTACCAAGTCATTATTACTACGGATAAAGGAAGCTTAGTAACTTTCTTCACTGCTACTTCAATATTTTTTTCCTACAACTGATATTAAATATTTATTCTAGTATTAGAATTTTCGTATTCCGTAATAAGTTGTGGAAGCATCATAATATAGTGAAAACTCGATAAGTTTTCTTTTTTGTACACAAATTAGTTTAAGTTAGTTTCTATTTAGTGAAGGGCTACACCTGCTGTTAATTTAAGCACACGTTGGTGATCGTCATTTTTTATGGTTGTTATCAACTCGTTTTATTTTTGTTTATTTTGTTAATTAATCTCAAAATAATTACTTTTAATGTGTTGTTAGAATTATCATTGTGCACTCTTTTATTTAAAAATGTCGCGTTAGTATTAAACTGCTACATTTCAAAATATTTCCTGAAAATTGTTACCGTTACCTTTATTGTCTGCATTTTCTCTTTAACTGTAACTCTTGCTGGTTTGTTACTCTATAACCAGTTTACTGCAAGGGGTAGGTACCTAATAGCGTAATAGGGTAGGCTTTGTACCATCAGGGCAACGACCCCATAAGAATGTATGTAAGTATGTGATATTCTCAGCCTGTTACCGATTTCTTATAAATGAATGCTGCCTAAGTATTTTATATTACTAGAAGTCAAGCCAAATAAAATTTTCAGGTTAAAGAAATGTCGTTACGATAACTTTATTAAAAAAAGAAAACTATTGGGAAAATTAATAAACTTTTATTCTTTTTCCATACTCAGTGTCTGAATGAAAACTTAATGTGTATTTTTATTTGTATATTGTAATTTGCGTTCGTTTAAGGCATACATTTGGCATACACTTTTTGTATTAAGAAACTTCTTACTAAATTAAAATTAGTTGTAGAAATATTCGAAAAAAATGAGTAAATATTAATCATCGTGTTTTATTTAATTAGATTCAACAATTTAAAAAGTATCGTCAATCTAATTTAACACAAAAATGCGATTCTAAATAATTATTTTCATTTAAAGACACAAGCGTTCTAATCAGCCTGCCTACAGGTATACCTATAGGAAATAACAAAAATATTTAATAATAAACAGCACACACATGTTAAAAATTGAATTCATGTAAGGGGGAGGGAGAGGAGTGTTGAGTCATTTCAATAGCATGCATCACACTCATAAAATAATAAATGCAAATACTAAAATCACACTACTACTATTACTAGCGCCACCGTGACTGATCTAGGAACTAATTATTGGTACCTAGTTAGAAGTGTTTTATGAATTAAACTTTAAGTTGGATACCAGTGGAGTACTCATAGAATATTCTCGAAAAGTTTGTGAACTGACATGAGTTAATTGTATTTCGCATCAATCGGTTAGTATAAAAATTTATGTCAAAAGATGGCCTTAACCATAGACAAAATAATATGTAAAAAAATTAGTATAACTTGAGTACAATGTACACTGAAGACGTGAAAATAATAATTTTTACAATGCAAAACGCTTTGTGATTTAAATATACTAGTACTTACATGAAAATTAATGTTTTGAAATTTTATGATACCGAGAAAAAACTGAGTTTCCTAGCTATTCGATTTGTTGAATACATTATATGTTGATAGTGTAGATATGGTGAAAAATTGATCATCACTGTTGGCATAGAAAATACAAGAGGAAGAAGACGATTCCCTTTGAGGAAAACACTCCAAATTAGATCTGTCTCTGACTAAACAGTGGTGGAAGCAATGAGGACTGACCTATCGGGAGCACAAAAGAACTATTAAAGAAGCAAAAAAACTGACAGGTTACAACCCTCAGCATTGACCAAAGTGACACAGAGTAACAAAGTGATAGAAGAGGTAACGATAAATGAATATATCAGATAGTCAAAGATTTTCCAAATTCCATGTTGTAAAATGGGCCTTATTCATACAGGTACTTGCTTAGTTTACTAGTCATACTTGGGTGTAGTCAGGAAGAGTCATGATATTAAATGAAATATACCTATAGTTACAATTAAAAGTATGTAGGTATGTCTCTAGTTTTGGCGTCATGGTTTATTTTTTGTATGTCTGAATTCCACGAATAACAAATTCCGCGCGACATTAGTCATGAACGCTACTCATAATATTTTGACAGACGTTCTCACCTGCGCATACAGATATCATTAACTTAATATATATATCTATCATCAAGCGATCTTCCACATGTGGGGTATTTAGAAAAATTACTGCATGTAATAAACATGCAAGCCTTCCTCTCCATGCCAACAAAAAATATTAAGTATGCAGTATGGGTGGCAAACCTCAGGGCATTAAGATGTAAAATGTATTTGCTTTCCGAACACCTGCCTTTTTCAGGACAGTTGTAAACTAACGAAATCGAATTGGAGATCCATTCTGTGTCGGGTGCTCCATTCTAGTGCGGAATCTATAAATTTATGGGAGCATGTTGTGACCCAAAGATTTTAATGATAATCACCACAATATACCAAAGAAATTAATATTTATTTTAGTTATTTTATTATCGGAAGGTGTGTAAGTAAATAAAAATATATATCTTTTTGTAAGTTTGTGGTGTTACGGTACCATAAGTAATTGCCTGGTACGGATTGCCTGAGTACGGATTTACGATGATACCAGTTCCTCATCAACTTTTACCTGAAAAACACTATTTTCATCATCAGAACTTTTGAGACGTGTATCGTCTTGTTATTATTATTATAAGATGGAAATTAGCTTCCTCCATTCAGGACAACTCTTTACCCATTGTGTACTAGCCCCTCCTTCAATATTTCTAACATCTTGCAATATTTGTCGTAGTAATACTTTTTGGAGAGGAAAATTATCTAAACCGTCGAAAATCTTGGAAAAAATAATACATCAAACCATGACGTAGCTGTAACCTGGAACAAGTTTTGTATTTTTTTTTGTTTAAACGTTTAAAAACACAGAAGTTGTTGCATTCTTAAGTATAACTTGAAATGACATTACAACCATTGGTATTTAAACTCAGAGATGTGTCATATCGGTTATTATTAGTAAGGATACATTTTTCAAACAGTTTGATGGAGTAGCCTCCTTGTATCCTAACATTTATTTGCTTGGTACAGCACAATACGATAACGTTCACATAATGGTAGTATATAAATATTAAATAGTCAATGAAGTCCATAGCCATAACAGCAGCGGAATATATTATGTATATCTACCCAATCATACCAGTACCATAATATATTATAGTAAGTACAGACATTACGGCGCCAGTCAAGCAAACACATCGTGGATAATACGTACTGCCTTATACATAATAACAATGAGTTTTTAAAGGGGAAGATTCTAAAGTTTTCAAATTTAACATTATTCATAGCGAACGAAATTTCCTTTGAAATAATGAAGGGTACAACTCGCATCATCTGCATGTATTAATTCACCAGATTCAACATAATATGTTATTTTTTTAGTGCACGCCGTTTCAAAGATTTCAACTTAAAGCATTGACTGACTTGAATTAGTTCGATATTACCACTTCATTGAAAATCGCGTGCATAAAAGCAAACTGACAAAAATATTAAATTATATTAACACATAAAGTAATATATATTATGTAAAATCAGTTAGAATATAATTGAGTATTTTGCACTAGTAATATACATCATTTGATGATTTAAATGTTTCATAAACTGTATTTGTCTTTGTCTATTGTCTTCTTCTTTGTGCCATTTATTTAATCAAATTTTCAAAAACTATCACGTGTTTGTTTCATGGAGTTCTCGAAAGGTCTCCCACTCTTTTCTATCAGTTTTTTAGTGTCCTCCAAAATGGAGGCATTGGTAAAATATCACGTTTGAATCGTCAAAACATCTTTAATAATTCAATGACAAGACATTCTACACATTCTGAATGTCTCATCTTTTTGCCACGAAGAGGGTAGTCTGTAAGTTTATTACATGCAGATAAGTATTCTGGCTGCCCACTTGGGAAATACCGTGTTGACATTAATGAATGAATATCACATATTAAACCTCTTTTCTTTATACTAAGTTTATTTAAAATTAATTTTATTACGTCAAAAGTGTCTTTTCCATCAACGGTTCAATACATTTTATTATCCATGTTCCAAATCAAAATACATTGAACCCTTTAACGACACAGTTTGAGAAAGTACTGATTGAATAATAAATAGTTTTATATCGGTACCTGCGTGAAAATAGTTTGATAAGGGTTGGTTTGAGAATCTACTAGGGAGGGAATAGAGAAATGGTTGTTGTTATACTAACTTCTCATCGATTTCTCCTGCTGTTATGTGTGTTTTATGTCAAATAAATTATTACAAGTACTTTAGGGAGTGAAATAGAAAACAACTACCTATAAGGTTTTGTACGCAATTTCGCGATAACAAAGAATGTTTACACTAATTAATCAAATAAAAGGTTTTAACTTTTATTTTTGCCGTCGTTTATTTTTGTTAAAACAATTTTGTTCTTTTATGTAGCTACAAATATAACTATTAATTTAGACGGAATATGAAAAATTCACACATGAATCGTGCATTTTGATTTTGCACTGGAAAGGAACATCGCGGTTGACGGGCAAGAGCATTATTTCTGCGCTACAACAGCCGACATAGATAGGTATAGTTGTTTCACAAATTAACCCGTAAATTCAATCACAATAGGGCGGCGGTTCCCAAAGTTGACTGGACTCCGACCCATCTAGGAAAAATTTCCAATCTTGGGACCCGATTTTTTTATTCATGTCTTATATAGTAGCGCATTGTCCTTTAGGGCCCACTCAATATTCGCTAACGACCCACTGGCGGGTCGCGACTCATAGTTTGGGAAATACTGCAATAGGGTATTCATTTCAAAGTCAAATATCTTTACTCATAATTTTTTTTACTACATTTTCAACAGACGGACAGCTAGCATGTTTATTCTGTTGAATGTCAAAGTGCGTGAGATCTCGTATCTGGGTCTCGTATGCGCAAAGTAAAGTACCACATTCTGCCGTTGATTATGACAGGCAAAATAGAGGAAAGCCGGGGGACTGCCAGAAAGCAAGCATCGTGGCTGCGCAATATATGAGACTAGACTGGAATGAGAGGTGTGGAGGAGTTGTTCCAGACAGCGCAGGGCCGAGAAGCCTATGCCAGAGTGATCGTCAACGTCGAGGGGACCTGACAGGGCACTTTCAGAGGAAGATGGTCTGTTGGCTCCTTGTGCAATAAATATGCCGTGATGATTTAACAGTAGTAATATTAATTACTTGTGCAGACTGTTTATTATAAAATACGATATTCATTCACAAAACAAATTTTCAAATATTTTTATTGTTTCACAATTTATTGTTTGAATATCAATTCATTTGTGAAATAAATTAATGTAAATCGTTTTGTGCTCAAATGAAATTTCTCTATGATTTTCAATATCTCACATGTTTAATTAAATTGTTCGCATTTGTCCCATTTGCATTAATTGACTATTATAATATAAAATACAGGTAGAATATCGGTTCCTTTGTATAATATTGTAACTGTGAATTTAATTGTTTTTTATTATGAATTGTTTATCGTCGAAAAACAAACACAATGTCTGAAATGAATGTTTAATTTCTCATAATATTAAAAACAAATTAATAGCCAGCAGGCGTTTGATATATCTAGCAAAAGTCTTTCTTTGAACCATGTTTGTTCATGTCAATTCCGTGAACTCCTTAATAAAAAAAAATGTTTAAGATCTGCAGGGTTAGTCTTGACAAAACTAAACACGATCTTAATCTAGTCTTGATCTTGATCATACGACGCACGAAGGGACTATGGTCAAAAACACCGCGCTATCGCTAACGCGCCATCGGTTTGCGTGTATTTTTGGCCAATACTCACTTCGTCGTCGTATGATCAAGATCAAGACTAGATTAAGATCGTGTTCAGTTTTGTCAAGAGTAGCCCTGCAGAGACTTCACACGGTGCATAAACAGAATTATACTTTTATTGAATTATTTAAACAATTGCCAATAGAGACTGAATGAAATGTGATCTTATTTTGCAAACCACTTACCTTCCAAAATAAGTATGATAAATATAAATCTATAAGATCTTCCACGGGAATCATTGATTTAATTTTCGAATAAATGTCATTGATATTTTATGTTTTTTTTTAACAGCAACATTATGCTTGGACGATGTCTTAAACAAAAACTTATTTCAGTGACAAATGTGTGTTATGTATTTTGAATTTTAGGACGTATCAGCCAATCAAATATTCATTTCCAATTATCGCATGTTCCCGAATACATGTTGTTTTTGTTCAATCAATATTCATTGTTGTACACGTTGAACTTTGATGTTGAAAATGTTCACAACGTAAGCACTGTCATATTATAACATATACAAACATACTGCTCGTATGCACCGTTAATCAAAAATTTAACCTGGCTAATCGTTAATCCGTTAACTTCATTACTCTTTAACCCATATTTTATTTTGAATTAAACAGTTAATCTGTTCGATTAATTTCAGAGAGCCGGGAGTAACAAAACAAGTAATCGCGAAAAAGTCAAAAGCTACAAAAATAAAAAAGTCCTTCCGTCTTTAAAGATGACCCCATCCCAAAAAAAAGACAGTGTCAGACTTTATTTTAATAAAAGTTGTTTTTAAAGTAGTTCAGGACTCCTCATCGCCATCGCGGAGGGTAGGACCGAGGGCACAAACGGCAGAGGCCGGCCCAGAGATGCGTATATGGACCAACTGAAGAGGGACATGAATTGTGGCTCATACGTAGAGCTGAAAAGACTGGCTGAGAATAGGGAGGAATGGAGAAGAAAGACAAAACTCGTTGCAGACCAATCCAATGGATTGTAACTCATTATATATATAAGTTAATCAGAAATTTCATGAAAGTTGATTAACTCGTGAGTCTATTAGTCATTCATTCCCAGTTCTCTGTATAAATATACTTAGATTTTTTAATAATCTCTGTGATGATCAAGTTATGAATAATATGTACTGATGATTATCAGTTTTTCGAGAAGCTGGTTAGTGTTTAATCGGAAAGTAGATCAATATACGAATTTTAAAATTATATATATATATATATATATAACTCACATATTATTGAGTAAAGGAATTTTTGTTTCATCTCGAACTTAGGAGTTCAATATAACAGAACGGTATTAACCGCTTCTTTGGGTTACCGGAAAACAAATGAATTGAAATTTATATTTATTTATTAACGACGTTTCACCTCAAAATTAGTGAATTCGCTCATATCTTCAAAAAATATATTTAATTTTAATTTATATTTTTATCACAGTTTTTTTTTTATACAAAAATCATTTTCAGTAATTATCTTGAATACTTACATTTTTTCATTAGTTCAAAATGATAAAGTAAAACTCTCGTTTTCAGGCACGGTTTAACGGATACTGATGTTTTCCTTTATGAAGATAATTCGCCACTAAAATTCTACGACACGGAAACCTTTATTTTTCATGTTTACAACTTTACCTTATGGCGCGCGGTTATGGAATAAAAATCGCATATCAATAAAAACTTATATTCATAAAAATATGCTTTTTTCTTCTCTTTCTCACCTAGTTAAATTCGTATAAAAAGGTAATAATTTTCAATTTGCGCTCCTTATCGTGGATGTTATTTCCCAAAATGGGCTCAATTTTGAGGCTTATTAATATCTTTAGAGATTTTATAAATTTTCCCCTTTAGAAAACTCATTGAATTATTATTATTCTAAAAATATCACCCTGCACTGAGACCATAACAGCTTTTGGCCAAGGTGGTCAATGATTGAACTATGGAAATAGTGAACCCAAAATATGTGATATATTTTTTTGACATTAATATTGTTTTCGAAAAATGTCAAAATAAGTACCTAATCTAAATGTTTTGGAAAATAATTTTAGATTTTTTGTATAAACTATGTTTATTTGATGAAAATTCGCATACAAAGCTCAGCTTTTATTTAAATAAAATATTCTCAATGCTACAATATTAGGTTTTTTTATAATATTCTTACATTTTTCATTCACTTTTCAGGTTATTGGTCTTCAATTTATGTTTTTGATACAACCTGGAATATTCTCATTAGGATTTCGAAATAAACCTATCAATATTATTATACAACATGATGTGGCTTAGGTACGTTATAATTTGTATTTTTTAAGAGCATTATTTCTCCTTTATATTTTCTTGGAAACCTTAATGATCTAACATCATTATTGTCTATCGGTAATGGACCTAATGTATTTCGGAAGACATTACAAGAAGGCTAATAATAAATTCCTGTAACTCTTAAATATAATTAATGTATACAAAAATCCTTTATAAAAATACTATTTTTAAGCATGTTATAAGGTTGTCTGGAAGATCTCGTATTACAAAAATTTCTCTCGTTTTCGATGTGCTTCTTTTATATTTCTTGATCATTATTTTTTTTTTCTTTTCCTTGTACTTAAACAATTTTATTGTTTGAATTGACGTTTATTTTGTAAAACTTCATATTAATTTATGGAAACAAATAACCTGTTTGAGTTTTACTGTATGTATTAATAGATTTAATAATAGTAATCTAGTTTCGATTTGCAAAGTCATTGTCAAATTTGGGTTTACTATTATTAAACCTTTGAGTAATAATAATAATAATAATAATAATAATCTTTATTGCACAAAATTAGTATACAAAGAATAAAAAAAAAACATGACAACATTACCACTGAATACATAATTTTGTGCAATGGGCGAGTTTATCGCTGAAGCGCAATATCTTCCAACTAACCCATACATACATAGTAAATACAGTAAAACTCAAAACAGTTTGTTTGTTTCCATAAATATAACAATTTTGCTGTCAATAAAGCTATAATAATTAATATTATTGATTATAGGTATTATCGAGCTTTTCTTTTTTTGTTTTTCCCTTCAACGCTTCCTTCAAGAGTACATGATATAAACAAACTTCCTCTGTTCAGGATAATTCTACACTAATCGAGACACCTTTTTCGGTACTTTCATGTCCTGGGAACGCTGAACTGTGAAAAAGGGCCACTGAATACTTGTGGACGAAAAGCAGTGCCCTTTTGGACTAGATTTCGTTAGTAATTTTGTAGATGTAACCTATCCAGGATCATCCTTTATCGCGTAGTAAAAATAATATTTAGATATCTTCTTACTAACCAACTACGATTCCTAAACTCTACGATGGAATTTTAAAACCTTTAATTTACATTAATAAAACAAAGTTTTTCATCCCTTTTCATAAAAATATTTTAACTTTACATATCTATTCACATTTTCTATGACATTATTCACTCCAGGTATGAAAACTCTTTCGATTTTCATTCCGTTTTTTCTTGTATTTTTCATTTTATTTAAATTTCATTTTGACGCTGTAAAGTTACTAAGCATAAATTTCCGCTTGAAATACCAAGTACGTCAGTACACACTTGTGAAATGAAATTTTAAAGTTATTTTTTTTACGTTTACAAACGAAACATTCTCTTCATAATATGATTGTGTATTTGTAGCTGAAGTAGACCGTAGTGGTACTTTATGAACACACCATACACATTTCTCTTTTGAATTATAAATGAGCACACTACAACATTGCTACCGGCGGATTCATAAAATAATAAGAGCTTTTCCATAGGTCGTATGTATGTAACGCAAATATTATGTTGTTTAATAAATTTATTCATATTAACAGAAATATCTACATATTTAGTAATATTTTTTTTTACCTTTCCTCATTCGTTCTGAGAACATAGGGTGAAAACAGCTGTCTTAAAATCAGAGCGGTTCTGGGACAAATGAGTAACCTCTACTAATCATGTTTCTTACTCACTCTACTAACTATACATTTCCACCGCAATATTGTTTCGTTGAGCTTGTTTTAAGAATGTCTTGTGATAGTTGACGAGCAAGAGAGAGAAACTTTCCACTTTTAGATATTATGTTATCTAACATCTATACTATTATGATATACCTAGATAGATAATTGTTTATTATAATATTTTAATTTTGACGTAAATTCGACAAAGAATTTTCTGTTATTTGAAGTTTGTATCATTTTCAAAGACAAATCATCTGTTTTGAACTATGTACATATTTATATATCTAGTAATAACGTATTTCCTACAACATATTCGAATGGATAATCAAGATAAAATTACATTTTATTATTTTTGAAGATAGCGGGAAGGAAATTGGTTTAAGATTTCCATTAAATAAACCCCTGAAGATATATCCTCATGTTTGAAAAAGATTCAAAGCGGGAAGAAAGACAGGCTCTTAACGATTTTCTTCGTAATGTCTTCAAATATTTGACAAGACTTAAAATATACATGACTGTTTTCTTTGCGCGTATTCATTTGAAATAATATTATATGTTGTTGCCTTTACAATGTAAATATTTTAATACATTCATAGAGTACCTATGTGTTTTTTACAAAATAAGATTTTATTTCATTAGGTTTCTTTTCTTTGTATAATATAGAACCTCACGGAGTTCCCGGTATAAAACAGATCTCCCACTCTTTTTTGTAAGTTTTCGAGTCTCCTGTAAAATGCACTGTTTGAAAAAATAAAAACATATTACATCTCAAATTCAGTGATGAGGTTTGCCCCCCATCCTGATCGTCTTATTTGTTTGTTGGCAGGACAGCTAGCTTGCATTTTTATTACATGTAGCTGGTCTGCTGTTACCCCATTTGTGGGGTATGCTGTGATGGTATAGTGACAGTAGTGGATTTCATTACAATGTTTTAAAAACCCTGCCTTTTACTGCCTCCATTTTTTGCATTTCTAGCAGTTTTTGTCTCAATTTCAATATACTGAGATAGGATCATTGAATATGTTAAATCAAAAGACTGTTTCACTTTATTTAATTATTTATAATAAACTTTATTTAATTGTATGAAATATTTTTTAAATGAGCTTATTCAGACAACAACTTTAAAAATAATATACATTATATCAAATCGGTATTGAAGACAACTCCCCAAGTTTTTAGTAAATTAATAGAGAATTTAGTTGGAAAATTTATTAAAAATAAAACGCCAAAGTGTGCGCTTATATGCTGTCATCGACGAGGTAACTTTAATTGATTTCGAAAGAACTTTTAATCGAGTTTAATTACAGTAAAACTCTTCGTAATTATACTAGAGTATAAACTATTTACACGGCAAGCATATCTTAGTCTTAGGTAAATAAAATGCCAAGTTGCTAAGTTTTTTTTATATTAATTAATTAAACACTTTTTTCTCTCGGTATGGTAGGACGGATTTATTTTACAGAATTGAAATAATCTCTAAGATCTGAGCAGACAGAAGAGAGTGGAAGAGACTACTGGATTCAGCCATGGCCCATCCAGACCTGTTGGGCTCATGATGATGATTAAAGATCTCAACGTTAGTACATAAATATGTGCTTGTACTTACCAGTAGAATACTCGGATTAGTACAAATCTCCCACACTTTTTCGCAAGTTTTTGAGTGTCCTAGTATTCATAAAACCCAAATTATATGATATATACCATTTTCCATTCATTCTATAAAAAATATTTTATTTTATTTTATTCTTCTTGCACATCATCATTCATATAACAAATAAAATAAAGCAATATACACAAGAAAAAATGTGATGATGTGCAGTGGCGAGATTATCACTATATAGTGATTTCTTCCATCTAAAATTTATCATGAAATATACAAGTTAATTTATTTAACCTAGTATTTTTTTATAATACCAACAATACAAGAACAATAACATTGTTTCCTCATTAGACCTAGGTCTGAATTAACAACCAGTCATGCGACTTGTTGGATGACTATACTACGTCCGTGTCGAATTTCGAGATAGGACAAACTATAAATACAGATTTATCTTTAGCAACAAAAAAGAACAGATTTTTAGTTAACGAATAATACATAATTAATTGCCCAATAGTTTAAACCTCTGCAGCTACCTGTTTTATACTATTTTCGTTTAGAGATATAAGTTAAACGTTAAAATTTCAGTAATTTGTTACGTCATCCTTACTCCTCCGTTCGGATTAGCTATAATAAAAACGAAGAAGTAAGTAGAAATGTAAGTAGATACCAAGAAGATTCAGTAAGTAATGTCTGTAATTTAGAGAAAGTCATTAATCCCAACTGATGTAAAGACATTATACATGTCCTGAAAGTTCTGACATCTTACATTAAGACCATATTCTTCCATCAATCTATCGAGTGATACATTTATCAGAGCGCAGTTGATGATAGCTCGGTATCTATTAATACTTGTGTTTGAAATATTCAGAAGCTTTGAAATGTCTCGAGAAAAGATGACTCATTCGGCACAAAACGTCCATAGGTGCCAATTGAACACAAAGGTTGAAGTCGAAGGAATAAGAATATTTTTGACTCATTTTTTTATGATTACTATTAATTGGGTTAGTTGGAAACGATTGCACCTTTGCGATGAACTCGCCTTTTGAATATTGATTATATCTAATTTGAATGCATTTTGCTTTAAAATTGTATATATTGTGATCAATGTACAGTATAAATAATTAATAAAAATAGTAGCTATTTTTGTCAATTGAGTTACTTTTTCATACGACTTTACTGGTTGCATTCGATATTATTTTAAAAGAAAAATGGTGTTGTAAAAAGAGATGTGAGATATAATACCGATGGCATAGCGCACAGATGTGGTAAGTGCAGTTTTCATAGTTTTGAGATAATCAATGTTGAAAGTTTGAGATGCCATACAATTTAGTACTAACCACACATAGTTTTTGTTAAATATCTCGTGAATGACACAGAGTTACGCAATAATATTCCTAAGGAACATACTTCAGATGATATAGATTTGCATGCGCATAATAACTCATTTTCGGTAAAAACTGTACTTACCACATCTGTGCGCTATACCATCGATACATTCATCTCGATTTGCTTTATTAATCGTTGAGATAAAAAAAGAGAGAATTTTTCTTTTGCTATTAATTACGGTATTTCCTTGGATGTCTCACTTCCATGGAAATGCACTTGATGCGAAATAAATAAAAATTAAATTAAATTTCTTAGGAAACAATAATATTCTGTTTATTTCACGTAAATATATGAAAAAGAAGTGGATAAAAATCATACGAAACTAGAGTTACCGAAGAAAAATATGAGCTACTTTATTCACAGATAAAAAGGCATGTTGCTATGTATGTTTGTATGAATTTTTTCATTAGGTATATGTTTTACAACAGTGGAAATGATAAAAGCATAAATAAAACCATCCCACCCTCCACCCTAACACATTCAAAGAATTTGATATTCGGAGTTCTCTGAGTTTTACGACGACCGACATATTACACAACCCTGCTATTTCCCGCATTTCTACCATTCATAAAACACGTTTTAAAACATGCGAACATTTTACTTTTATTTGAACTAATTCAAAGTATTCACGTATAAAATTACTACTGTTGATCAAAATAGAAAATAAAATGCCTTCAGCTACATATCTTTCATTGTAAATAATATCGGAGTACATTCAATCACAATTTGGAAATACGACTTGACTTATTGATTTTGATGTTTCCGTCTCAAATCAAGTAAAAGGCACTTTGCCGCAAAATTACTTTCAAGTCATTGAAAATACTATAATCTTAATGATTTATTTTTATGTTTCGCAGATAATCCAGAAGGTTTTTTTAGTATTATAAATCTAAGACTTCACTGGCTTTTCCACTCCAGTTTCAGTTATAAAAAAACATTGCTTCATATTTCCTTGAACTTCAACTTTTATATATGTCAATAGTCTTCTTCTTCGTCTGCTTAGATTTTCTGAAAAGCAGTAATACAATAATCATCAATCGAAATGTATCAAATTCCTTTAAATTTAATAGGAACAGATGTTCAGTTTTTCATATTCTACTGAATCACATTACACTTGACCGAGTTTTCAAGGAGCAAATCTAGTGATTCCAACAAGCAAATCATAATAATTCAATTTACTGAAATTTTCACACTCAAAAGTATCATTACTCTCAATTATCCTTTCGTCGTTTTGAATTTGTCGAGTTTATTACATTTTAATGTTCTCAGAGATCCATGAAATGACGTCATTAACAAAAAGAGATAAATTCTTTAATGAGTTTAAAAGTCGTTTGGTTGTTTAAAATAAGTATTTATATTTTGACAATGTCATCCTTCATAATTTCTTATCATCTAGAGAGGAATCGTGTATACTTAAGTGGTTCATCCAGTATATCATGGGCTTGGAATTTGGATTGTTCACCTCTTAACCTTTAACATAGTTGTGGGATTTACATGGTTCTGAATGGTACATTCTTGAAATTATTATCAGCCCTTCTGTTCTGCTGGTATGTGGTATTATTATAATTACATTTGTTATGTGTACATATTTAATTACAACATAAATTGAATTTTAAAAATATGGATCAGGGTTTGAAATGCTGGTCCAACTTCCCATATTTTCCCCATTTAACTCTTTATTACACAAAAAAGCACGGATATACTTCATTGTATATATATGTGAATATATATATATATACAATGAATATGTATGTGAACTTCCTTAAGGAGTGCACTTTATTTAAAAAATACATATGAGCGCAGATGTGTTGCATTTGACTTGTTTGGAAATAAATTATGTGTCGTCACTTTACGACAAAAGAAAATATAGGTTGCCCCACAAGAACTATGAAGTGAAGAATCATTAGGTTTACTTAACAAATGTCTATTGTCTCTTTTTCAAGAACATATTTGACATTCTATCAAAATCCTAAGATTGTAATTTTTTGCTTCGTTGTCTTCATCGTTTACAGTTAATTGTTAGGAGAATCCATGAATAAGGTAGAAGAAAGGAATGACATACATAATTATTACAACACTTATCATTGCTTTAAATTATCGATAGCAAATCGATAAAATGTTGGGCACCCAAGTTGTGAAATATTTGGTTTACAATCCAATAAAATGTAAATGAATTTTAAATACCCACTTTTATTCGTCGCTTTTTATGTGAAAACGTTTCCAAATGTTTATTTATTTTCTTTTGTTATTGTTAACTGGGTATCGAATATATTTGATGTATATATCTGTCCTCAAAGTAAACTCCATTAGGGAATATATCCCGTATTTAAAATTGTTGACTTTTACTTTGTTGGTAAAAAGAGAAGTATTTTTTATTTTCTCTTAGAATTGAAATTTTCATCAGTTTGTTGTTTTTTTAGTGAATTAAAAACGTAATATTACTTATTTCAAGTATGAAGTTCTTTGCTTACAATGAATAAAAAAAATTAACATATTATCGTAACATAATTATTTTTTTCGTTTCTAAAAATTTATTAGTACGTAGAATGAAAATGCTTTACTAAAAAATATTGTTTTATAAGTGCTATTAAATTTGATATTTCTAGCACACGTATTATTCCATCTCCTCACGTGCAGAGTAGGTAGAGAGTATCATGCGTTATTTGCTTTTATTCTATTCTAAAGAGTAATATTTACAAGTTTACATACTTATGTTCAAACTAGTTGAAAAAATCTTTAATTGCATATACAATGACGCATTAAGATTTCAGTAGCGAATTTGTTATTATTCATAACATTTTGTCATTGTATTTGATATTATTTGGAACTCCAGAATGTATTTGAAATGTGTTATTTAAACTAAGTTTCTTTTTGGTTTTTAGTAAATGTAAATAATGTTTGATGTACCTTATACCGTACCTTACATGTAGGTATGTAATTATTTCATTTCCACTAGGACAATTTTCAATTAAAATTTCCTGAAAAATGCCGTTGCCCGTTTTGTTTCATAAGTCTATGATTCGTACAAGATACTCTATAAAGCATGTATAGAGGCATTTGTTTTATTTCATTTTCTGCCAATTTTGTAAAAAGCGTGTTTTTAAAAGAAAACGCCTTTGAATTCATATGTATTTTATAATGTTTACTCAGCTTTGTATACATTTCTGTGCAAAGCCTTTACAGTTGTAAAATTGTTGATAAGAAATACGTACCTATTATAACACTAGTTTACATGCTTGTGCAGTTATACCTACTCAAATTTTGGGAAGTATTTTTAAAAGTTAAAATAAATCTCTCAGAACATAAGAGTTAAAAGCTTCTTTTAAGACAAAAAAACTAAAACAAAGAGATACCAATGCAATCAGATTTGCCGTGATTAGAAAAAGAGGGTAAAGACTAGAGAAATATTGCTGGTGAAAACAGTTAAATTTCTTGGACAAGAATACAAAATGCGATTGTTTTTATAGCGAATTCAGGACTAAAAAGTTGATGGATGTAGTATTGAACACTATCTGCTGCTTAGTAATTGAGATTATGAACTTTTTTATTTTTTCCTGTTTTTTAATCTAGAACATTATATTTTCTAATACTTTTTCATATTAGTTCTATTTTATTCATGTTAAACTTTTGTTCGTACAGTTATATTTGAAAATATTTACTTCAGTCCAATAATGATCGGTTTCACGTCTTAAATAAAAAAATATCATAGTTTACATAAAGTCTTTTTTCATACTAGAATCTTTAACAAACATCACGCAATATTATGATTTCACGTTTCTCATAGTTTTATATTCACATACTTCATTCATCCATGTCTATTTAATATTTGCAATAATTTCCCTCTTTTCCAGTCAAACTTTTCTACTAAATCATTCAACGTGAAAAGATCAATAAAAGTTTGGTTTAATTCATAACAGGCAGAACACATTATTATTATCCATCAAAATTTTATTACTTACCTTGAGAAAACATTTAATGTATGTCGAAATAATAAATATCATGAAAATTACACACTCATAACTTTAAGACGTGTTTAGGATAGTCATTTTTTGTTGAAGGCTCTTAAAATTCATTTCAAATTAATTTTTAAATAGTCGTTATATATCTACTTTTTCTGGGTTGTCCTATAATACCATTCTAATTGATGTGGATATTTCAATTGAACAAAGTAAAGGAAAACAATGCATTGATGTACAATTTTAAAAAAATAGTGGAATGATGAATTTGTTTGACTCAATGTCTTAAACATTGTATCTAAGGATATGTTTATAACGAAGAATTTTTATTTTGATTTGTTTGACTCAATATCTTAAACATTGTATCTAAGGATATGTTTATAACGAAGAATTTTTATTTTGATTTGTTTGACTCACTGTCTTAAACATTGTATCTAAGGATATGTTTATAACGAAGAATTTTTATTTTGATTTGTTTGACTCAATGTCTTAAACATTGTATCTAAGGATATGTGTATAACGAAGAATTTTTATTTTGATTTGTTTGACTCAATATCTTAAACATTGTATCTAAGGATATGTTTATAACGAAGAATTTTTATTTTGATTTGTTTGACTCAATGTCTTAAACATTGTATCTAAGGATATGTTTGTAACGAAGAATTTTTATTTTGATTTGTTTGACTCAATGTCTTAAACATTGTATCTAAGGATATGTTTATAACGAAGAATTTTTATTTTGATTTGTTTGACTCAATGTCTTAAACATTGTATCTAAGGATATGTTTATAACGAAGAATTTTTATTATGATTTGTTTGACTCAATATCTTAAACATTGTATCTAAGGATATGTTTATAACGAAGAATTTTTATTTTGATTTGTTTGACTCAATGTCTTAAACATTGTATCTAAGGATATGTTTATAACGAAGAATTTTTGAAAGATAAATCCGGATTTATAATAAACTAAATACATTTCGAATAGACTCTCACATTAACCGAAGTATTGTGAATGTAAATTAAGTCGAACTTTTGTTACACTTGCCTTCATTGACGTATTTTTCATAGATATTATGTTATAGAAAATTGTATAAGTAACCATTTTTGTAAATATGGCTATTTAATGAAGCGTCTATTTTTGACTTAACTTTCTTGTATTATTATTCAATAAGACACTCTCAAATTATATCTTAAATATTTCGTCGAATTTTCAAAGAAAATATGTAGTCAGTTAGGTGGTCGTGTATCAAGATATAACGTTTAAATTAACTTGCTACGTTAATTGAAATTCATCAAACATTTTCAATTATTACTTCAAGGCAGGCGAAGGCGTTATGAAAATGTAATGTGAAGGTAATATCGAGTTTTAGGAAAATCATTACCGTTATTAATTTGTTGTAGAAGTAAATGTTAATATTTCAACGTTCATATTAAATACGTATCTAAATATAATTTATGATGGTTCAAAATATATTCAATGTGCCCTTTATATTATGAATAATAATGATGTATGAGCAAACTAAAGAGTCCATTCGTGTACTTAGTACAAATGGAATTTAAAGATATTAATTAGGTGCTCGAATTAAACTGATTTTCTTAAAAATAATATGCTGACTTGTAGCGTATTGTGCGAACTACACGTAAAAGTTTTGTTTTAAAAGTAACTCTGTAAATAATAAATCCATGTTTTTGTTTGTGGATAGATTACGTCTTTCATCTCTCCATTACACTAGAAGACATTAGTTAGAAGAGAAGATTTAGTGACGGCTACTTTTTGCAATAGATATGAATAATTGCTTGGAAAATATTGAAAATGACTACCATTTTGTCTTAAATTTACACAAATGTACACAATACACTGTTAGAGTGTCCATTGTGCCCTGTCACTTGCACTATGGAGGATATTTTTGACGCATCTCCACCTGCTGTGCGTTTTGCACAGTAGGAACTGGAGATCAGTTTGATTGGTTTTTCTGGATTACGACACGAAAAATAAATAATACATTAGATAGGCTCGAATAATTTTTCTTCATATATATTCTTTTCTTGCACGCAATACCTACTTCGTATCTAAAAGTCATAAAGTTTCCTATAAATGCTAACATACTTTAGCTTTAAACATAAATTTTCACAGTATATTAAATTTCTGGATGTTATTAAAATAATTTTGATTGAAAAATACTCCTCTTTTTGTTCAACCAACCAAAAATTAATACTTGAATAGTATTCTTTCAGCTGTTGAATAATATTTTCAAGTCCTTAAAGTTATTATTTGAACAGGTCCGCTATGGGAGACTTTGTAGTAGATAAATCATCTGTTAGGATCGTAGACCGTGAATGTCCATGGCAATGTCCCTAATAGATATTATTATAAAGTATTTATACCGTAGTCTGTATAGTAATGTATAGCTAACGTACAAGGGTCAGGATTCTATTCATATCAATATAGAATAGCAATAATAACATCCTATTTATTATAATATTAAACATATAACTAGCTAATGATTATCTACATATAATATGTTGTGACCTTATTCCCCGTGTGTAATGAAAAATTATGATCTTCTTGGTCCTAGCTCGCACAATAAACAATATTTCATTGTTCTGTGTATTTATATAATATATAACCCGTGCAATACCCGGTACAAAATAGGCATCCCAGTTTTTTCTGTAAGTTTTCGAGTGCCTTGTAAAAGCCAAGTATCCGTAAAACTTCACTTACGTTTTAAAACATTTAACAGCTTCAGTTCAGCGATTAAGTATGCTACCCATCCTTAATGTCTTAACTTTTATTGGGACGTAGAATGCTACTTGCATGTTTGCTAGCTACTCCACTTGTGGGATATGGGATATGTTGATGCTATACCAAATATTGTATAACTAGTTCCTACACAGAAATGACCAATATCGGAGGCCTATTCATTTTAGTAAAGAGTTTTCGTTCAGTACTAAGTTGACGAAAACTAAAAAAAACTCGTTCAAAAATATGAAACAGTGTTTAATAAGTAACACTTGAATCTTCACAACTTCCATACAGAATTTTTGTAAACGCACTTACAGCATGATGAAGTAAATTTAATAAAAAAGCCTATTATCGTAGTAGGCCTACTGAATCGTGGAAGAAAGAAAAGAATATGGGACACATATGGTACACTATCTGAAGAAAATCATTTCGTTTGCTATCTCTCGTGACGATATTCTGAAAAAAAAATATGAACAAAATATTCCAGTATCAAGTGTACCATATTTTTTCATTAGAAAAAAAAACTAAATTAGCCGCTTCTGTACGTGTTTTATCAACGTATAGTTATAACATATTCCTACATTTATAGAACAAGACACTCCCTCTTCTCTTGTGTTACATTTTTGCAGCGTTGTTTGTGTGTAATAACGTGGAATCGTGACGGTAAAATCGCTAAATACAACGATTTATGATATGGGAGTGTATCGCCTTAGTTCTTGTTCATAATATTGTAATATTCCTACATAAAACTGTACATTAGACCGCGTATATTATCAGTATAAGACAGTATTACAGGACGTGTTTTCAGATAAATTGTATCCTAAAATATTGTTTTTATTTGCCAAAATAATCTAATATTACATACATAAAGTTCATTATTTAAGGAAGACTTTATGCAGTAGTCCACGACTTAATGAGGGTTTAACTTTACTATATTAATTCAAATAGTTTCAGTTGAGAGATATGCCGTGATGGCATACATATTTTTAAGTAAGATTGTCTTGTTCCTTTTCTGTCGTCGTTCACATTACAAATAGTTAATCATTTCTTAATCATAAAAAGTTAATATTATATCCCTGAAATTCCTTATCATCTGAAATGTAGAAGCTAATATAAAAGTAATATTCAATATCTGTTTAATTTGATAACTTTGATTACATTACCATCATAACGCAGTATCATTACATTATTATATCTTCTTAGATCTATCTACGTATCTCTGAAAGATATTATTCAGTAGAAGAAAAAGAATTGACGTGGGTATTAATGGGATAAGGTGGTGGGTCCTTTAAAACATCTTTAACTCCATTATGTTAATCCTTAACGTCTTGGAAGATCGGGACTAACCATACTACTCCTTTCATGAAAACCTCTTATCTATGTACATTCTAAGTAATCTCGATGAAGCGATAATTTTTAAGACTTACAACTTGAAAATACGTGCAAGGCAACACACATAAAGATATTGAAATAAAAAAAAACTTAATAAATAGTTATATCATATAATCGTAGCTAATATGATATTGTTTTTTGGTTTAAAAATCTTTATTAATAAAACACAAATGGTTGAAGTTTCACTATTTTTTTAATAATAAGGTGACTTTATTTCTATTTATGAAGACATATTCTAAGAATAACAATTACTTTACAAGTTAATTCCAAGACACCTTATGATATAAGTAAAACTATTTGTCTTTTTTTATTCATATATAAATATGGAGTTTTGTAAAACAAACGTCAACTCAATCAATAGTTTTTAAAGTTATTGTGTCGCTGAAAGAGATTATTGTTAAAAAAAAAAACCTAAATCATAGTTTTTGCGAGAACTTTCTAAATTCAGTCAATTGTTAAAAATTTCAAACTTTTTTTTATTCGAGAGAAATAAGTATTTCTTATTTTGAATGTTTTTAGTATTATTGCACATGGAGGATATACTTGTATGTAAAATATTCAATTTCGTACACTTCTAAGTCTTCGAAACTAGTGATGTGATCAAAACTCAACCTTTTTTTCTCACATTCTCGAGACGAGATTCTTTCATTTCTCGATTTAGCATCATCTAGAATAGTGTGAAGTTTTATTCCCCTTCACCGGATGAGCATTATCTTGCCTTTTCATTTCACCTTTAAGCTCTTTACAAACATAAGCCGTTACAATAAAGTAATAATAAGAATAATATTATCCTCCGCACTTTAATTAATGAGAAAACTTTACAAGAACTTGTCACTGAAAATAGTTCAAGTGTTGTCTTTATCCGATTTTTCTAATGCTTCACTATATTATTATCTTACAATTTGTAACTTAACTTTATCTTATTTTCCTTTTTTTTCAGGTATGAAAAATTCAACCAATCATCTCAGAATAGAAAAGTAATACTTCATCTTCTGGAAATTGTTTATCAATAGGTTTGTTAAATATTTTTTATTACCAAATACATAACACCATTTCCCCGCGCAGTATAGGTGTTTTGAATTCAAAAATATATTATTTATTTAATAAAAAAACATTAATTAAGATTTTTAATCCAAATAAGACTATGAACTATGTGATATGTATGTATGTATATATAATGGGTTACAATCCATTGGATCGGTCTGCAACGACTTTGGATTTTCTTCTCCCTATTCTCAGCCAGTCTTTTCAGCTCTACGTATGAGCCACAGTTCATGTCCCTCTTCAGTTGGTCCATATAAGCGTCTCTCTGGTCGGCCTCTGCCATTTGTGCCTTCGGTCTTACCCTCCGCGATGGCGATGAGCAATCCTGGGTGCCTGATGTTGTGACCAATCCAGTTAGCTCGTGTATATAGGTACTTATTTCTTATTTTATATACCTATATAAATTTTTTTACATTTTTTGAGAAGGTGAATAAAATATAATGGAACACCAAATTATTCACTCTTCTAGGAATGAAGTGATTATTAAATTGACAAGTTTACAAGTCAAGTAATTTCCAGTTTATTAATACTCAAACTAAACATTTTTGTTCCATTGTTATAAACGAAATTCATTCAAATTTTTCAAAAATATTATCTGAAAATATGTCGATCATTTTACAAAATGTTTTAAAACTCGTATTTAAAATGGTTACGTAAAAAAATTCTATCGGTAAATTATTTTTCGGATTTCAAAAAATTCATTCCACACCCAATAAAATATCTACAATATCTCCTCTCTTTGCACACAAACTACACCGTATATCCATCCATCCATCTTCTTGGTCGTTTGTGTATTCGATAACAGGCAAACCCTTTATTCCAAATTGCATTCTCTTCCATCTCACAGACGCTTGAATAATGTATGAGAGATGAATCATGAATCCAATCGCTTAACTTCAGGAAAGGTGGTGACGTATTGGAGGTGTTATGAAATATTTGCACGTTTGAGAAGTATACATAATATACACACGTGAAATTCATAAGTTCAGATTTTGTTTGTTAACGTAGAAATTTGTCAACTTTCTTTTCTTGGCTTTATATAACAAATATCGGGAAAATTTAATTTACCATATTTTATAGTCTCGAGTGATTAATTTTGTGTGATATTTTGATATTTTCTCGTGATTTTTCATCCAATGTTTGTTTAATTTTTTTTTTGTCTGTTAAATAATATTTCAATTTATTCACTTTATCGGTGTTTAGGTATGTAGTTGAATTTCACAATGAAATTTAGAAAAAAATGTATTCTTCTACCTGTATTATTTTTTTTTTGTTAAAGAGAAACGTCTTATTGCAATCTTTACAATGTCCTTATAAGACGAAAGACGTCTATCTCAATAAAAAAAAACAACATAGTTGAAAAAATTTTGTTGTTAATAATTTCATAAAATTTTAAAAAAAAGTTTTAATCCCATTTTCAATACATTTTTTTTGCTTTGTTATAGTTGGCTCAGATCCGCAATGGACATAGTTCTTCCAAATTTATCAACATTTTAGTTTAACCAAAACTTGTATTTAATTTACGTAAAACAATAACTGATGACTACCTACTTAAAAACAAGTTTTTTTCTTTGAGAATATTTTATTTTATTTTATGCAAACAAACAATATTAAACAGTATAGGTACATTACAAAATATGAGTTACATAATAAATAAACCAAAACAGTTTGCCGTTTATATTACAAGTTTTTAGTTGACATATAATATAAATTTTAAAAATGGTAAAGTGTTTTTATTTAAAGTTAGCATGTATGATTCTTAACAAGACTAAGTATCTTATATTTGTAGAAAAAAAATTAAATTAATAATGGAATATAATTAATTACTAACACCATAACATTAAACACAAACACCCTTTATGAAGTTTGCCCTTTTATTTGTTGCTCAAAGCAGACAGTGCTATATTCGATGTAAACAAAGGTTGATGGATTATGATGACAATGTATTCCAATCATAGCTCTTCATTACAGTACAGTATCCCTGTTGTATATACTGTACGAGTATAATTAGATTCATGAAACTTTAAACTACCTGGCTCTTGTAAATAGTACCTACCTATTGTTCATAGTATATTTGTACTCAGTATCTCTGCGATTTTGTAACGAGAATGCACTACCAACTGCAAATAGTTTACTTTGAATTTAATGATACAATAACTATGCATCGACTGTACCTGCAAGGCACTCTCTCCATACACGAGACTGTAACGTATTCACAAGTATCCCATACTCGATGATTGAAGAATCTTTGCAAGTATCGTTGCTTTTAAAAAAACAATATCATTGTTAGTTTGATGTTGATAGAAAATAAATAATTTATTTGATATTTATCTATTGTATTTCTGAATTATTACGTTCACTCTTTAACGCTCGTCACAGATGCAGAGGGTAGAAATGAGCCTCCTTCATTCTAAATGGTTTTGCGTCAATTGAGTCATCTCTTATCACATGATTTTCAAGACTAATGGTAATGACATACGAGTATAAACGACGTTTCGTGAAAAAAGGGTCAGGTGGAAAAAAAAAAATAGATTAAGTAGACCAAAAAATACCTGAATGACACAATTCGACAGGATTCTGTGGAAAAATGATCTGGATGAAAATGACTTATGGATCAGAAGGATACCTTGAACAAGAAGAGTCGAGCCCAGTAACCTTCAGGGGCAATATGGTGGTACAGTGCCAGGAAGAAAAGAGAAGAAAAAGGTCGTGTGAAAAAAAACAATGTTCAGTGAATGTCCAATAACAGTAATCTAAAAGATTCTTGATTTGTTAATATGCGTGCACTGTTTTTTGAAAATAATCAACTACCTACTTAAAATTAACAAAATGATATCCTCTTTCTGTCATTATCATCACAGCATCTCACCCAACTGGGGTAGTCAACAGATTAACTGTATTCGATAAGCATACAAGTTTTACTAACGTCATAAAGTTTCACAAATATTCAGTAATTAGAATTATCTTCTTCTCCTGCTTGTAGTAGACCATTGATCTGTTTATTCGGGATTTGTTTCCTCTTGCGACACTGAAGACCAACTATCCTTCCATCCTTTAGGTGGCCTTCCAGGCAATCTTCGTCCTAGTGGAGTCACGGTCGCAGCGATGTGGGCTAATCTATCACTACTCATGCGGTCCACAGATCTGACTCACAGGTCCCTCCAGAACCGTCTTCTCTTTCTGCTCCACCGAACGATATCTTCAGTTTCGCAGATTTTTCTTATTTCGGTGTCGCTGAGCGTTTTTCCCGCGATTGCAAGTAGAGTCTTCATTTCACAGTTATCAAGAATTATCGTGATACATAAATATTAGTGTGGGAAAGTTAGCAACATTGAGAAATTGCATGGATGCGGACGAAGCGAAAAAGTATGTAAAAATATATAATATCGCATTCCGTTCTTTCTGTCTATCCCAGTTGGGATACGGCTTGAGTTTTTTTTAAATAATGTGTTGGATATCTTAGTATCCGATACTTGAGAATACATGCGAAAGATGCAGTCATAGTTTTATGTGAGAGTTCCATTGATTGTACCACATTTGTAAAAGGCAAACAATATCCATACTGCTTACTATGTATTGGAATTATTTCAAGTTTCAGTTACGATATTATTTCTCGTTTCTCAACTACATTATAATGTTATTTTCTATTTGTGACCCCTTTCCATACAAATCTATTCTCGGAAATTCAATAATACTCTTTTTTAGTCACAATCGAATTCTACTTGTATATTGAAATTGCAATAGAAAAAATAATAACCATTGTACAAACCTGCATTCTTCATGCAAATCTATTAAAACAATTAAGACAACTCTTTCAAGCGAAATCGATGTTTGAGATCATAACGCCTGTAAAAATCCTACAACAAAGTATTTTACTTACAATCAACTGAACCAAAAAATGATAAATGCTTTAACCCATCTGCTACATTCTATAAATCGAACATTTTGTTCACATCTGAATTGATTTCCTCTACGGGTATATCCAAATTCCCCCAACTCAATTTTCCATAATATTTCAAGAGTAGAGAGACTCCCCTTTAACTCATATTTCTTCCACATGTACGTAGTACGCGTTTGTTTATCGTACCTACCATCCCCCAAGGTGTGTATGTGTAACTTCACTAACGGTATGAATGGAAGCAATTCCAGTTTTATGTTCCAGCGAGATAGCTATAAAAATGACCCGGGAAACCAATATGGTTTCAATGGAATTGTTGACCTTTAAGACCCCCTTTTTCTTTCTATCTCAAGGAGACTAAATATTTTTATGAACGCCACACTACATATTGTACTGTGTCGTCCTGTGGGGACAATGGATCAGCTGTAATGATCGCGCTTGGTCTTGTGAACGTCTCCATCAACACTAAATCAGTGTTTATGTATTTTTAGTTGACAGTTTTAAGGTTCCATTTTTTTTTACAAGATAACAGTCCTTTTGAAATAAAATGCTTTATAGCGGAAATCTTGCCAATTATTATATTATAATGATTGTCCTTGTTACCTTTGTGCGCCGAATGAAAAATCAATAATATGTTCTTTGTGAAAAGCTTATAAATTCTTGTTTTCGATTTTCCAGGAAGTAGTAAATTTAGAGGTTTGTTATATTTATCAAAAAACAGAATATCACTGAAATATTTTACGTAGAAAATTCTTTATTTGAAACTAAAGTATCTATTAATTTTTATTACATTTTAAGGTAAGAATATTGAATGAAGTTAAAAACTTCCAATTTTTTTGAAACAAGTCTTATTTATATCATTATATTAGAAGGCTTAATTTTAGTTTACATTGCCACAATATATTTGAAAATGACCTGTAAATTCATGCCATCGCAGTTTTTTCGATTTTATTGTCATAATTACACAAACTTTTCTTCGCCTCACTGTAAATTATCTATTTAAATTTGACAATCTCAAATTCATTCGCTTTCTTTGAAACATAAATCAATATCATTCGTCTATTTTATTAGTAGACAAATTTAATAATGAATCAACTTAGAGATAATTAAGCTATTACAAATACATGAAAATTAGTAGAAAACATGCTGATGGCTTCACGTCACGTAAAAACGTACTCAAAACTTGATTGAAGAAGATTGTAGATCTTAATTATATATAGAAGAGACTTTGGATAATAACTGTGGCCGGTTCTAATATTTTTTCTATCCATTACTATGAGTTGAAATATATTGAATAAAATATGACTGTTTCCGGGCCTTCTGGAAGAGCTCCGAGAAAAATATGGCTGAAGCACATATGTAGAGTCCGACCTTCTCCACAGACGACTAAAGCCCGAGGATGCAATAAGCATTGCTGCTGACAGAAAGAGCTGGTCAGAATTGGTTCGAGACCGTCGGGGGGCACCCACTGCCGTATATAGGCTCCCTCCACGTGCACGACCTTATACAGCAAGGGCTCCATAAGAGAGATTGTATAAAATATATTATTGGAACTGACTGCTAATGTTTCTTGGAATTAATAAAACGACTTTAATCAACAGATACAATGATTAAAAGCATTCCAATCAAAATTTAAATTATATTTATAATTATAGAAATAAAAATTTAACAAACTGGTCTAAATTATAGAAATTTAAACACAAACTTAAGACCAGAAAAAACAAAAGCAGGAACTTCTAGGCAGAGATTAAAATGGACAACCGAAGTTAATAAATTCATAATTCAACAATATTTTATCGTAACGGATTTGGAAACTAATTTATTAGGTTATAGGCAACGCTTACATACGGTATTTAGGCAAAATTTTCCGGCAGTTGACGTAAGCGAACAAAGGCTTTCCGATCAAAGACGATCAATAATACGTAATAATTTACTACCTAAAACAATAATCGATCAAATAAAAAAAGATGTGGCCGATAGCATACACCGCGGTAACAACCCTGACATTCCATTAAATAATAATGATGATGACAATAATAATACAATACAATTAAATACTAGCCTAGAAGACGACATAAATGTAGAATCAATTACTTTAATAAATGATAATAATATAATAATAAATAACGTTATCCATAATGTAGATGATAACGTCGCGAATGATAATAATATTACAGAATTGGTCAATTCTGTACGCGAAAACATCAATCTTTATGCTAATACAGATCCGATGTGTAGGCCCAAATTTAGAAAATTAAATTCGTCTAAAAAACTTTCGTCTTTAATTTACGAGTTTAATAATAAAATATTTAACAAATTTCTGTACGATAATATATCATTTTTGAATTTACATTTACTTATATATGCTAGTGTGGTTACCATTCATAAAAAAATTGGCTCTAAGCTTATAATAATAAATAATAATCAAAATAATACAGCTAAATCAAAACCCCACTGGCAAATTCGTTTGGAAAATAACATAAAAAATATTCGTACAGATATTGCTAGAGTCACAGAATTTAAAAACGGGAATCGGGGTAGGAATATAATAAAATATTTTGAAAAAATAGCACGAAATAATGGATTCAATATATCTGGTATACAAAACAATCAAATTAACGAAATACTAGATATATTAAAACAAAAACTTGCCGCGAAATCTAGCCGATTACGCCGGTATAATAAAGAACTTAAACGTAAAAAAGATAACGCTTCTTTTGTAAAAAATGAAAAACAATTCTATAAAAAATTAAATAGTAATATCGATTTTAATAAAAATAATAATGGCTTACCATCGGAACCGGAATTAAAACAATTTTGGTCTAACATATGGAGTAAAAATATTGAGCATAAAAATGGAAATTGGATTAATGAGGAAACTGATCGATATTCAGATGTGGACGAAATGGAATTCTCCAATATTTCCGTTGACTTAATTAAAAATGTTATTAAAAATACACATAACTGGAAATCGCCGGGTTGCGACGGAATACATAATTTCTGGTATAAACGTTTCACATCCCTACAACCTTATATTGCTAATTCTTTAACAAATCTCATACAACACCCGCAAAACGTTCCTAAATTTTTAACAAAAGGTCTGACATATATGCTACCTAAAAGTCAAAATACAACAAATCCATCTCAATACAGACCTATAACGTGTTTACCGACTATTTATAAAATATTAACATCGTGCTTAACTAATAAAATATATAATCACGTGACGCAAAATAAAATTTTGGCTGAAGAACAAAAAGGGTGTCGTAAAAATCATATGGGATGTAAGGAACAACTAATAATAGATTCCGTAATACTTAAACAAATACAAACGCGTAATCGGAATTTAAATATTTGTTATATCGATTATCAAAAAGCATTTGATAGCGTACCTCACTCGTGGCTAATAGAAATTTTTAAAATTTATAAAATTAATCCAACAATCATAAATTTCTTAAAAACAGTAATGGGTTCATGGAATATCGATTTAAATTTAAATCTTAATAATAAATCTATAACTTTAAAAGATATTCCTATTAAAAGAGGTATCTATCAAGGAGATTCCTTAAGTCCACTTTGGTTTTGTTTGGCAATAAATCCTCTATCCAATTTATTAAATGAATCCAAATATGGAATCAAAATTAACGGAAATACTCGTTTGTCAACAAAAATATCGCATTTAATGTATATGGACGATATAAAAATATACGCTAAATCGGATACCGAATTAGAAAAACTAATAAGTATAACAAAAAAATTCTCAGACGACATAAGAATGTCTTTTGGGCTAGATAAATGTAAAACTTTACACATTGAAAAAGGAAAAATTAAAGAATGTCAGGACATAGTTTCTAGTTATCAAATTAATAACATGAATAATAACGAAATATACAAATATTTAGGTTTTCCGCAATCTAAAAATTTAAATCACTCTTTAATCAAAACTCAATTAACAAATGATTTTAAAGATAGACTTAATAAAATATTTAAATGTGATCTATCGGCCAAAAACATAGTAAAAGCAATAAACGCGTGGGCAATCCCATTATTAACATACTCATTTGGCATCATAAAATGGTCTAAAACGGATCTAGATAAACTAGAAAGACTTATTAGAACACAATTAACAAAAAATAGATATCACCATCCAAATTCCGCGAAAGAAAGGTTGGTTCTGCCTAGGAGTATAGGAGGAAGAGGAATTGTTAACATTTCCTCTTTACATAATAATCAAATAGAATCCCTTAAAACATTTTTTAAAAACAAACAAAATAATTCTATACTACATAAAATTATAATACAGGCCGATAAAAATCATACACCTTTAAATTTAAATGACGAAACAGTAGGTCCGCGATTAAACTATTTAAATATTTTGTTAGAATCTTGGGGTAGGAAGGAACTTCATGCTAGACACCTCAATGATCTCAACCAATCTTATGTTGACAAATATGCGTCAAACAGGTGGTTGACCATTGGGGAATTGTATGGGGAAACCGAGGGTTTTATGCTAGCAATTCAAGATCAGGTAATAAATACAAAAAATTATCAAAAATATATTATAAAAAATCAAAATATAATTGATGATTCGTGTAGGAAATGTCTGGCCAAACCGGAAACAATTCAACACATAGTTTCGGGTTGTTCCACTCTCGCTCAAACTGAGTATACTTATAGACATAATCATGTAGCAAAAATTATACATCAAAATTTAGCTATTAAACATAATCTTTTAAACTCAAATAATGTAATACCTTATTATAAATACAACCCGGAACAGGTATTAGAAAATCAAAATTATAGGCTCTATTATGATAAAACCATAATAACAGATAGACAAATACATCATAATAGACCCGATTTAGTATTACATGATAAACGTAATAAAATAACGTACCTAATCGACATCGCTGTCCCAAATACACATAATATACAAACAACCGTCGCAGAAAAAATACGTAAATATACAGAACTAGCAGGAGAAATAAAAAATATTTGGCATTCTAGGTCCGTTTATATAATACCTTTAGTCATGTCAGCTACAGGGGTAACTCCGAAATCTTTAATAAATAATTTACAAAAATTAGATTTACCGGTTAATTTGTACATTAAAATTCAAAAATCTATTATAATAAACACTTGTAATATTGTAAAAAGGTTTCTGAACACAGATATTTCAGGCACAATGCTGGTATTTTGATCCCGCGTTTTGAGCCTAATCCTTTGATATCCTGTATATCTGGATAGGTGAATTTTTCCCGGCATTAGACTGTTAAGTTTTTGTGTGATCATGACTGATCATATGGAGACTTATCTGGTTGTATAATGCTGAGAAGTGTGGATGGCAATTCTGCCGCCGCGTAAAAAAAAAAACTAAAAACTTTGAACATAATGATATTATTTTTCTTCGAAAGGTTTTGAGTGCTGCCTCCCTGTCTACGAGATATCTCTATAAGGGAGGTAGAATATTGTAATACTGATTTCAATTGTGTATAATTTATACAAAAATATTCATAGAAAATTTATTCATAGAAAAATTCGTAGAAAAATATTTGAAAATGATACCTACATTGTCTGGCAATTAACAAAGTGTTGGTGTTGTGTAATTGTTTGTGTTTTGAAATGAGTAAAGAACATTAGGATTATAATAATTATGGTTATTATTAAAACTGTAGTTAGTGTATTTTTTAATGACATAATTTTTCAATTGTTTTATTAAATATGGATGTTTTCACTCGCATAAGTTCATATTCTTGAATATGTTATTCCGGGAATGAAAAAGTTTAAGTTTTTCTTATTCTACTTTCTTCTAGCTTGAATTTAACTTTTTTTATCAAAATGAAAATATCAACTTAATTATGTTGAAACGTTTGAAAGATCTAACTGGTACATGCAGCTGATCTGCTGGCCACCCCACTTGTTGGATACGCCTTGATAGTGTAGTAGTAGTAGTAGAAAAAGAGCTAACTCTTGCCAAACAAATTTATTTTAAAATGTCAATTACTTTAATTGGATTTCATGTAAACCGTAACATTCATTCAATGTATTGGCGCACAGATAGTGGAACTTTATATTGGATTAATATTAAAACACATGTTTTTAATACACTATTATATTTATTAACTCCAAACACATGTATTTAATATAGTCTATCATCAATTAGCAAGATTCTTATAAGACGAAAGACGTCTCTCTCGAGATGATGGTGAGATGACATAAAAGAACAATAATAATAATAATTGTACTATTTCATAGAACATCATGGAAGAATCAACTAGAATAATGTTGGGGTTCTACATTTTGAATATAAATTTATTTTAATATTTTATGGTTTTTGTTATTTAATGTTATATTTAAATTTTTTTGTTAATCTTATATTGTGTTCAAAATGTAAATCTAATATTGTTTTGGTAAATAAATGAGATATGAAATGATAATAATAATAATTTTTTTGTATTATTTTCATAGAACATCATGGAAGAATCAACTAGAATAATGTTGGGGTTCTATATTTTGAATATAAATTTATTTTAATATTTTATGGTTTTTGTTATTTAATGTTATATTTAATTTTTTTTGTTAATCTTATATTGTGTTCAAAATGTAAATCTAATATTGTTTTGGTAAATAAATGAGATATGAAATGATAATAATAATATTTTTTTTGTATTATTTTCATAGAACATCATGGAAGAATCAACTAGAATAATGTTGGGGTTCTATATTTTGAATATAAATTTATTTTAATATTTTATGGTTTTTGTTATTTAATGTTATATTTAATTTTTTTTGTTAATCTTATATTGTGTTCAAAATGTAAATCTAATATTGTTTTGGTAAATAAATGAGATATGAAATGATAATAATAATAATTTTTTTGTACTATTTTCATAGAACATCATGGAAGAATCAACTAGAATAATGTTGGGGTTCTACATTTTGAATATAAATTTATTTTAATATTTTATGGTTTTTAATATTTAATGTTATATTTATATTTTATTGTTAATCTTATATTGTGTTCAAAATGTAGAATCTAATATTGTTTTGTTAAATAAATGAGATATGAAATGATAATAATAATATTTTTTTTTGTATTATTTTCATAGAACATCATGGAAGAATCAACTAGAATAATGTTGGGGTTCTATATTTTGAATATAAATTTATTTTAATATTTTATGGTTTTTGTTATTTAATGTTATATTTAATTTTTTTTGTTAATCTTATATTGTGTTCAAAATGTAAATCTTATATTGTTTTGGTAAATAAATGAGATATGAAATGATAATAATAATAATTTTTTTGTACTATTTTCATAGAACATCATGGAAGAATCAACTAGAATAATGTTGGGGTTCTACATTTTGAATATAAATTTATTTTAATATTTTATGGTTTTTGTTATTTAATGTTATATTTATATTTTATTGTTAATCTTATATTGTGTTCAAAATGTAGAATCTAATATTGTTTTGTTAAATAAATGAGATATGAAATAATAATAATAATAAACTTTATTGTACAAAATATATGGATACAAATAATAAGGTTATATGGTATAAACGAATAATTTTGCACAATGGGCGAGTTTATCGCAGGGACGCGATGTCTTCCAACTAACCCAAATGTAGAACATTGTAAACTTATCAATTTATATATTATAAAAAAAAATATCCTGTTAAAATTATAAATTTATTGAAGAGATAAAGTACACAGCTGATTATAGATTTATTTTTATTTCTAAAGATAAAATATTACAGTATTGCCAAGTAAGTAAGCAAGTAAAACTTCATCTTACCAGATGCTAAATTTAAATTAAATTCAATTCAATTGTTTCATACCATTTATAATAAAAGTTTAAGATTAAATAGAAGATAAGCAAAGTTTCCTAGAATATTACAATGAAAGTTTCTACCCGATCTGACCATTGTCGGGCTTATAGTAATTAGTTAGAATAATAGTAAGGAGTACTGTTCTTATCCGCCTCAAGGTAGTTAGTAACTAGAGTGGATACTTCTTTGAGCATCATCTAGGTAAAGTTTCCGATTGTTTTTGTTATATAAATATACTTTCAGTTTGTTGGTAAAACTCTAAGATAGTGAACTGTTCTCGATAGAGGAGTTGCATTTAAAATATCATACTTTAGAGTTGTGATATTGGCTCTCAAATATTATTTGCATTGCTAGTCTTAGCATTGAATAGTGCTAAAATATTAACAAGAATAATCAATATTCTATTTTCTTTTACTTTCTCCCTTTAGCGCACTTCTCAGATGAAAAGTGTGGAAGGAAGCTTCCTTCATCCCGTTGATTTTGTTTTTTGCAGCACGAAGTAGACTACCTTCGTGTTCATTACATGCAGAGTGGCAACTCCATATTTTGTGGTGTTGGGTAAAGATAGATAATGATATATTATTTTAAGGAACTATTTCATAAAACTTCATAAATGTAAATAATGTTCATTAAACCGCTGGAATTTATTTTAACAGTTTGATTATAACTGGTATAATTTATAAAGAAGTTTCTTTTAAGTCTTATCATTCGATTTCTCTCCTCATTATTTTTCCTATTCATAACACACAGAGTGTCTACCTAGTAAGCTTCCCATCTACCCATTTAACTACCCAATGACTAATACCTATTCAGTTTTCACATAGTTCACAAACCCTCAGCCGTAACAAATACTTAGTACATAGCTACCACCGCTAATACTTCTTTCTTTCTAACTTCCATTGATGATGAGTTTCATATTATATATGGACTTGTAATTTCAAAGACGATATTACTTTTAGTAGCACACTACATTTTCAACCAGAATATTTGAAAACTATTAAGTTATTATCGTTCAAAATGTGGAGCTATGAACAATTAGCATCTAAAAAAAAGAAAATCACTTTAACCTTACGAAATTGAAGAAAGTTGAATTGAGATTTTATTTAATTTATACGCCTAATAATATTTTATTATCGCATAAATTTTTGTCACAATATTTATTTAATAATAGTTATAAACTTTTTTTTCGGCATTGGACTGTTTAGTTTTTGTGTGACTATGGCTGATCATTATGAAGACTTATCGGGTTGTATAATGCTGAGAAGTGCAGATGACAATTCTGCTGCCGCGTTAAAAAAAAAAATAATTACAAAGTTATAAAATAATTTGGTTTGAATCAGGGATGTTGCGAATATTCGCATCCGCAAATGCGGTGCTTCCGCATGTATTTGGACATCTGCATCCGCATCCGCAATAATCGATGCGGATGTTATTGCGGATGCGGATGTAAGACAATTTGCGACAAGAAAGAAAAGGGGCGGGGCCGGCGAAAGGCACGTGCCGTTTGCACTTGACATTAACCAATGGGAACGAAAATAATGGTGACAAGATCCAACGCGTTTTTATATTTGCCGGTTTTATTTTATTTTTGCAAATAACAAAGAAAAAAAAAATCGCCAAAAAATCCATAATATTATTGTAACAAAAATTTCGTCACTTATTTGACAGTGGGGCCTACCAACTAAGATAGTTCCTACTTTTTTTCTATAATATCTTAAACATCCGCATCCGCATCCGCGGATGTGAGCCTTCAAAAAACCGCATCCGCATTCACATCCGCGGATGTGTAAAAATCGACATCCGCAACATCCCTGGTTTGAATACAACTAAATGATATTATGCAATGACCGAGTTTATAGCGGAAGCGATATCTTTCAACTAACCCATATTTATTTCATTTATTTGATTTATTTTTAATCATTTTTTTCACTGGATACAAACTTGGTATAAATGATTCGCCATTATTCTTGAGTACTCCTAATTATAATTCAATATGTCTATTTCAACTTTTAAAAATAAATGTCTTTCCCATATATCTATTTTAACAATTACATAATTTATCTAAAAATTGTTAATGTAAGACATTTTGATCCACTGTAACTAACAATTATTACACTGCATCGATAGTATGTAGCGGGATGTATGTAACGAGAATTTAAGCTATATAATAGAAACGAAGTTTTTATTTGCTCCTTACGTCGGTAACAGAATTATATGTAGCGGGAAAACATAAAGTATGACTTGTGATAGTGGTGCAATGGCAATTTTTTTACCCTCTGTCATTTCACAAATACCAAATATCTTACATAAAAAGTAATTGCATGCTGTCTCATAAATATTTAAAAGACAACATAGTTCTCCTGTAGTGCTTTGGTATTTTTTTACATCAAAGTTCAATAACTGGATCATTCACCTTTGTTTGAGTGTAGGTATATTGATTGTTTAGTTTGTAATTCTAGTAGATATCTCCTTACGTAGCAACACACATTGTTTAGTATGGAGAGGGTAGTGATATGGACGGATGAAGGATAATAACCAGACAGAATCTAAGTCGAACTGGTGCATATTCGGTCAAGGCATTTTCATAAAATACTTTGAAAATGTTATAAACACTCTGAATTGCCGGGATAGTTGGGAAAAAAAATTGTGTAAGTTTTTTTTAAAAGATTTATCTTGGTTTTTGTTATAAAACCAAGTAGAACCTTATACACCTTTCACAGTAAGCTAAAAGCTTGTGTCTTGAAAAGGGAGTTTGCCGGCACCTTAGATCGAACCGCGAACTATATACTTTATCAAATAAAACAAATTGATCTTACTGATTTTATTGCATCAATAAATCTATTAAATTGAAATGTTTCAGAAGGTATTATATATTTCGAGATACATAATTTATTATAATACCCGGCCTATCCGGCTTAATTTTAGTATTCGACCGAATTATATTAACTTTTCATCTGTATCAGGGTCGCATTAGATAATAGAAGTACTCAGTGATAGTAGTAGCTAATCTCCTTTTTCTCCTGATGTCCTGTCAGTACTTTATCACGAAAAGGTGATTAATGACATCTTGTCACAATATATCTACCTATTTGGTATTAGTATTATTACGTTGCAACTCTTAGTGCATCGTTAGGAACAGTGTGAAAGACCTGATGTGTTATTTGACGAGGTATTTTGACAGCTATTTGGTGACATTGTTTGAAATATGATAAAGTAGTAAATGGGTTTTGTTTTGTGGTATTCGTGTGACATATTGTATTGTGTATTGAGTTGTCCACTGGTTCAGCTGAACTGTCACCTAAATTAAGTGTTATAAATGAAACTAACACTTTTAAGCCAAAAACTGCATTGAAATGATAGAATGTAATATGAAAATAGTATGATAATGTAATTGATTTATCTTAGATCTATTGTTTCCTGTTGACTTCTTTTGTTTTGCTTTTTTTATTATTATTGACTGATGCTTGTTAATTAATTACTTCAAATTTATACAGAAATGTATTTTTGACTATTGCGTTTGTTGTTTGTTATAATGCTAGATTGACATGTAAAAGGCTCACGCCGTGTGTTGATGTAAATAAAAAAATAAATGTGTAAAAAGAAGAGTTATTATAGTTTTTGAGTGTCATGTTAAAGGCAGGAATTGATAAATTCAGGTTTTAAGACCCTTAAGACCTTTAAAATCTTCAGTTCAGCCATGAAGTGTCAACTTTTATATGCATGGGGAGGACAATCTAAATGCATGATCATTACTTGCATCAAGTCCGCCGGCTATCCCGCTCGTAAGATATGCCGTGATGGTGAAGTAGTAGTTATAAAAATAGAGCTTATTCAACGCACCCCCGTAGACTGTAGTGTCTAAAATTTAATATGTCTCTTATTAGGTATTTACTGTTTATTGAGTCCTGTATAAAGCAGACGAATGTGATGTTTTACGAATAAAACATCACATTGAAAATATATAGCACATATTCAGCGATGAGTTATGTCACGCCTTATCAATATTTTTAGTTTTTAGTTGTACAAATTAACTTGAACAATATAAACATGCCAGGAGTCTAAACATGTGCTTACTTATAAGGGTGAAGAAGCAAAGTCAAATCGATCTTTTTTTTTCACAAATATTTAACTTTGAATGCAGAAGTCTTTGTATTTTTGCTGGTCACAACACAAATATAACAAGGATCCGCTTCTTTTCTCCAGTAAATCAATAATTCTAAAAAAAATATTGAAAATCAAAAACGCCTCCAGTAGAAATAGAAATGAGCTGTTCGCGCAGTTTTATGTTTTAAGATAAATGTAACTTTACTTCTACACCCCTCATGTATGTAAGCAATTTCTTTCAACAAAGTTTGTTTCATTATTTTCATAATTTATTATAAATAGAACTAAGTCTCTTCCATATTAATTTATCAAATGATTAATCTCGACGACTTTATGAATTTCAATACTGAAATAAATACATTAAATTTTATTTCTCCTACAGAACAACAAACAAATAATTTAATGAGTAAAGATTACGTTAGCATTTTTCATTCCCTTACGTAAATGTTACATTTCGTTATGTTTTAATAATAATAAATTCAGGTAGTTACATAACATACATACAGCAACATGCATATATAGGTAGGTACTTCACATTTATAAAACGTGTCTTGAATAATTAAAATATCACTTTACATTATACAAAATTTAATACTAGCTATCATCAAAATTTCTTTTGAAAGTAAACCTGTTGGCTAGTGATGGGCGATATATCGATATACGATTCGATTATATCGATAGTTCAGAACAATGCGATTATTCGATAGTATCGGAGCAAGTCGATTATTTTAATCGATTATTATATCGATTATTATAAGTCGATTATAACATCGATTATTATAAGTCGATTATAACATCGATATAATATATCGACTTGCACAAGTCGATTATAAATGTTCGACTTTTGATCTACCCCTTCAATAATTCGACTTCGACTCGTGTTAGTCGGTTCTTAGAATTCGATTTCAATACAAGTTGATACTTGCTACTAAAAGTATAGTTGGATATATACGGATGAACCATGGCCAATATGCATTTAGGTACCTACCTACCTATAAGTATAATACAATATTATATTCATACACGATGCCGTGCCGGACAACACCACAACGATGATGCAGTCAGTCAAATGATTAGTGATCGCTCCATTCCTTGCAATTTTTATAACCTAATAGGAAAACCAAGTAACTGCCAGAAAATAATAATTTAGGAATAATTTAAACTTCTAAGATAAAATTTTGTGGAAGATTTTATTTTTATTTATTTATTCATTCATTCTTAACTGTACATTGATTACAAACAATTACATAAAAGGTATACATTCAATACGTATTTTTATTTTAATAAGGGACAATAATTACATAAAAAAAATACATGCATTACAATGTTTCATAATATAAAATCATATAACCTAGGTCCTAAAATACTCCCGAACATGGATTGAAATATAATTTCCGCTATATTACTAAGCTAATGAAAATGAGTGGATAGCAACAAATACAAGTATTAATTATAATAAATACAAAATTACTATACCTACATATTTTTATTGTTTAGCAGATGTAAGTGATGTCTATTTATTGTACGGTACGGTATTTAAGTAGTTCACGTAAAAATAAGTTGACGAGTAGAAGTAGGTACATTGTCTGCTTATTCTCCGAAAATACTTTGCTTTACTTGATTAATAAATTTCTTCGTTAGATTATATCGAGGGGTGAAAGGCTATTTGTTTTAAGCGACATTTTGTGAACTTTACAGGAGAGCAATTTAAAGTTATTTTTTTTTAGAAAAAAAAATATTATAAAAAAACGATTAGTCCTATTTAAAAACGTTCTAAGAACAGCATGTTTAAAAAAAATCAACACATATTTTGGCATAATTTTCAGTAATAATACCTTCAAAACATCCAAATTATGTGTCGCTTAATACAATTTGGCTTTTATCCGGAGTCAGGAAAAATGATTCAACCACCAACGGCATAAAACATTAATGAAGGGAAAAACGTTTTAAGCGACATCGCTGTAGTTAATTAGTGGAAGGAATAACGATTTATCTGACATTGACCAAAGATAATTGAAATAGGCTATTTGTTTTAATTACAAGCTGAAAGATAAACGGAAACAGGAACAGTGACTTAAGCAACAATAACATTCTTAATTAATTGTTTTACATCCTCCTCCTGAAAGGATTTTATAAAACTAGGTAGTTGATACAAAATAATTTTTGTCGTAATGCTAAGTGAATCTTGGGTTTAAAAGAAAACATAAAAACATTAATTATGATATTTTTTATTAAACAAGTAAAAGAATTGTCAATAATATTTATTGTTACAATGAGAAATCTGGAAAAATATTATAATAGCTAATAAAACAATACACTGGTATAATTATTAAAACAAACATAATCTTATCGAAAAAACAAAAACCAAAAAATAGATAAATAGAGATGAAATTATTAAAATTATTATTTGTCTCGAATAACATGTTTTCAAAAATAAAAATGAGACGAAAAAGTTGAAACGACCATCATTATCAATATTACGAAATAGAAAATTGGTTGAACAGTCAAAAGTTGGTGCAAACGGTTGCAGCGAAAACGGTTCATGCGACATGCACTACTTTTTTAAATATCGGCTAAATGTATGAAGCGACAATGCAGAGAAATAGCAGAAGAGGGCAAAACGGTTTAAGGTACTTTTTATGACAATTTGCACACACGGAAAAAAGCTTTAACTACCATCTATCTGCAAATTGGAAGAAAGAAAAATAGCTTATGCTCCAATAGTCTGTATTAATCAGTATTAATGAATGGTTTAAGTGAAGTGTTTAAGTCAAGTGACAAATTTGATGTCAGATCATACATCACGTTTGAGAAATTAGACCTATTTTTTTTTTGTTCAAGCGCCAAAAAAGTACTCCGATTGACTCGAAACCTAGACCAATCGACGCAGAAAAATTTGCCGATTCCGACCATATATATAACTCATTTTCGGCAAAAGTGTCGCTTAAAACAAATAGCCTTTCACCCCTCGATATGTAATATCTTTTAAAGAGCGTTACTAGGTTTTACTATTAAGCTGTCTACAAGTAGAAGATCTCTTAGTAAAAAGAGAGACACTACTCGCGTAGTTGCCTGAACAATTTTGTAGGCAATATTAATATGAGAACGTGAGCATTCACATTTCACAACCGCATCCTTCAACGCATAAAAACAAACTGAAATAAAGCGTGAGGAAGTGAGAGGGGAATAGATGCGTACGTTTCGTTGAATCGTTGACGATAGTTTTGTACTTCGTTTTTCCGAATATAATACGAAAATAACCGACTTCAAAATAATCGATGTTTGTGTTATTCATATCGCGCTACAAATAATCGATACTACTTCGATATATCGATTATTTTTTACAAGCGAAGTCGATTATTTATATCGATTGTGAATTGTGAACGAAGTCGATTATTTATATCGATTGTGAATTGTGAACGACTTCGATTATTTCGATTGTAAAATATGATACTATCGCCCATCACTACTGTTGGCTCGCGGAGCCGGGGTTTAACGATTAATATATTATGTACGAGTTAACTAACTTCCGTTAAAATGATTGAAATGTGAACTTCAGTCTTAAAAAGTTTATCGACTTGCTTTTGTTATTAAGTTCAGTTTTTAATCTTAAGTGTTTTGTAATATGTCTTTATAGACAATTGTTAAATTTAATAACTTACCATAGACGTGGGTGCTGTACGCACTGGTTTCTCAGTCGGGCAACACTCGCGTCTAAAAAGGTATAAAAGGGGCGGCCATATTAGCTTTCTTTCTCTTTGGTCATATCCGCTTATAAACTGTTGTAAACTATACTGTGTGCTTGTTCCTTCAAAATAATAAATGTTGTAATCCGATCGTGGCTTTGCTTTAATGGACCAAATACCCGTTGATTATTAATTCAACATTGGTCCTTCGTCAGACCGGGAAAGCAAAAATATTAAATACCGCGAAAACAATCGGATTACTTCAGATTACAGAATACATCATGGAAGAACAAAAGATACTAGCCAAAAAGGCTTACTCAAAAGGCGCTTTAACACGCTTAAAAAATAGCCTAACTGATGACTTTCTACACACCGCAACAGTGGAAGACCTAAAAATTAAAGAGCAAAGATTGATCGACGCCTTCAGACGATACGAGGACCTGGCAATGGAACTTCAAGACGATGGAGACGCCGAAGCAACTGAAGAGGTTTACTGTCAATGCTTGAGCCTGGTGAGATCCCGAATAAACGCAGCATCAGCCAAGGACAGGGACACGCTGAGAGACGAGTCCATGGCCACACACCATGTGCCTAACATTAAGCTGCCGAACATCCAAATACCGGCCTTTGACGGGAAGCTGGAGGACTATCGCCCCTTCATCCAAATGTTTGAGACGATGATACACCAAGATGACAGCCTTAGCGACCTGCAGAAGCTGTTTTACCTCAAGCATTTCTTGAAGGGGGAAGCCTACGACCTTGTCAAGAACCTGCCGACCACCCAAGGAAGTTACGGTGAGGCTTTACTCATTATTAAGAATACTTACGATAATTTATTCAAATTAACAATTAATCATGTGGAAACATTGATTGACTTGCCTACAGCTAGTAAGGCAGATTTCAACCACATGAAAAACATTGTGAGTGCGACTAGGCAGAATTTAGCAGCGCTAAAAAATTTAGGACATCCCACACAGCAGTGGGGTGCATTTTTAGTTGTTTTATTGCTTAAAAAATTAGATGTTTATACCCGCAGGGCATACCACCTTGAGAAGGTTGAGGATACTGAGTTTGATTTAAATGAATTTTTGAATTTTTTGGAACTACGTGTAAACGCTTTCGAAAGTACCTCATATCAACGTAATAATTTAGAGAAAAGGGATTTTAAAACTAGCAACACCAAGGTGACATTGACAACTCAAACGTCAAATATTTGTGAGTTTTGTCAAGCGCGTAAAAATACGCACAGACTTTTTGAATGTCCCAAGTTTGTGGAATCCTCCTTGGATCAAAAAATTAAATTCATAACCTCACAGAAGAGGTGTAGGATGTGCTTAAATAAACATTTCTCTAGGTGCAGGTACAAGGGAAAGTGTGCAATATGTAAACAAAAACATAACACCTTACTACACGGGCCGGAGGCCAGTGTCGTAAGTGATGCCAGCGTAAGTCTCATATCTCAGGTAGCAGAAAATGTAAGTATCATTCCTACAGTTCAAGTTAGCATTGTTTCAGCCAATGGAAGTCGCATATTAGCCAGGGGCTTATTAGACACTGCTAGTCAAACATCATTCATTACATCAAAATTGGCTAAGCAAATAGGCAAACCATTTAAAAGATCCAACCTTAAAATCACAGGAATTTCACAGCATACGACTCGCGTAGAGCATTTTGTTAACTTAGATATACACTCAATAGTTTACCCATTTTCATTGAATTCTGACTTTTACATAATTGACAAAATAACCTCTAAATTACCACAAGAAAAATTGTTATTAAGTTCAGTTTTTAATCTTAAGTGTTTTGTAATATGTCTTTATAGACAATGTTAAGTATACGTAAATTTTGTAATTAAAGTCAATTGGCGTAAATTTTGAAATTAATCAATAAATTAATTATTTTTTTTTGGAAAGAGGATTCCGTAGTAACTTTTCAAAAACCCATCGCAGATAATATAATAGATTTTTTAAGTACTGTGGGACCTTTTTTCTATTTAGCTCCTGGCATTTTCGTACTGTGGATATTTTTATAGCTTTTGAAATTAACTGTAACCAAAAACCAATGTTTTCTTCTGCTATATTGCTTTTTATTGCATGAGACGTCTTTCGACTTTCAAGGACATTGTCAATCTTTGATATGACAATGTTTTGAAAGGCGAAAAAATTTGTTATTAATTTCATTATGTATTTCTACTACCTAAAACACTGACACAGTGAACCGTAACTAGCGTTAACTTGTTAACAAGATATACATCTTAACAAAGTTAACTATTTCACTAACGGACTAACGATTAACTGAGTCTTTGATTAACGGCTCCGGTAACGTGTGTACCGACGCATATAGATGAAAGTGTTATAATATTGAAACATAACAATTTAAAATAGTGACAAGAGGGTCGTTTGAAGATCTTTATCATTATATTGTAAAAATGTCATTGTTGTCGTTTGCATTGTAGTAAAATATTGACATTAAAATGTCTATGCGCGTACGCACATTATGTATACGATACAATGAAGTGCGCACATCTGATAAGATGATTAGAGGGTTCATTGAAAGACCGTTAAAATTAAAACCAGTTGCGATAACTATGTATGTATTAATTTAGATTAGGTATTTAAAATGTTCTCAAAGGGTAAAAAAACCTTTTTCCTTTCGGAGAGATAACATCCATGTCAATCGAAATAAAAATTCTGTTCATAATTTTTGTAATTGGAACGGAGAGGGCAATCTGCATGTTTATAACTTGCAATTTGTCCGCTGGCTGCCTCACTTGTGGGTTATGCCGTGATGGTATAGTATAGTAGTAGTACACCAAAGTTGACAGAGTTCAATATCTATATTCAATAGCTTCACAGTATTTCCCACTAGAAGAAGAAGGTGCATTTGCACTGATTTTTTTTTAATTTTACATATATGTTATATATTTTACATGTAATGAACATGTAAATCATTCTCTTTCTACTTATTTCTATTGAATATAATAATGATTCATAAAATAAATTCTACAACTACTGTTATACAATCACGACATATTTAGTACGGGTAGGTATGCCGACTAACTGCATATAAGTCTCTGTGTCGATTAAAAAATAAAATATTCAGGAAAGATGGCATGCCTCATCGTTGAACTGGAGATATAAATTGTATTAAATGTGAAATTTAACGAATATCTGCCTTCAACATGACATTAGAAAACTTATAGTTTAGAGGGGTACACCTACTCTTTACTGAGAACTTGACGGGATAATAAATATTATAATTATGCACGTAAAAAGACTATATTATTGTGTTTTTTTATTTCATAAAAAATATTAGTTTCATTTATAATAACATCGTTAATGAATATTACAAAACTTTATTTAAAATGCAAAATATCTCTATTTGTACAACCTTTAAAAATGTTGAATTCACATGGAGATCTCGGTTAAAAATATACGGTAATGACTTGTCCGTTATTTGGAGAGAACCATCACGAGTTGAATACGCAAAACATTGAATAAGAAGACATAACAAGGAACAATTAGGTCATTGTTATCATTAAAATGCTTTGTGAGCGTGACTTTGCCAATTCAGTGCCTCATAAGCGTATTGTAGACAACAATAGTGTTAAAAACAGTAAAAAGTTTAATTCTTTTTATTTGAAGTTGGAGACATTACGCATCCCTGATTTGCTCCATTGTTAAATCAAAATGCTTTAAATATTTAGAATATTTACTAATTTTTCATTGATTGACCAGATTTGGGTACAACGTGCAGATAACAAAATCAGTCAGACATCTGGATTGGAGAACCATTTTTACACATTGCAACACTTCTTAACCTAATCGGATGAAGTGAGAAAGGCGTCCCATCACTACAAAGTGGCTCTAGGCTGGCTTAAATAATCATTTTCAGTATCAATGGACAACGTTTATCAATTCCGCCATTCTCACTGTCACGATGGAAGGTCCACGAATCAAGAAACATTTATTTATTCCGATTAGATCTGGCGAGTCATGGTTTACCTTTGCGATCCAACAGAGAGCGTCTTCTAGCAGTACCAGCACACAGTACGAACTTTCTGTCCAACTCATTCATTCACTGAATTTAGCATCTGACTCCTAAAATCCTTTCCCCTATGCATGTGCACGCTGCAATATATGTATGTTATACTTTTTTTTATTATTATCTGTCCATGAATGCATTGTTGCCTGCATGTGCCTTTTTCATTTGTTAACTTTATATTGTATTTTTGTTTTTTTTTTCTTATATTTATGATATTACTGTAGATATGTATATTTATGTCTGTTTTGTTTTTTGATTTTAATAACCGGGTTAGTTGGAAGACATCGCATTTTACCCATAAACTCGCCCTCTGTACATTGAACTGTATAAATGATATTTTCTATGTTAATTTGTATTATTGTAAACAATGTACAGTGAAGAATAAAATAATAATAATAAATAGGTAATAATAGATTTCGCACAGTGTTGCATTGTGTAAACATGGTTAAGATATATTTTCATTTTTTAACTATCACATCAGTGATCAATTATTCTTGTAATTGTATATATTTTGTGCATCCATCATAAACGTATTAACCAGAGAAGTAATAGCGATAGCAATATCTCTTATAAAAACTTACATTAATTGAATTTATTATTGGAAAATGAAATTAAAACTCCATCACTTTTATAAATGCGGAGGAGTAGCGAGATAACTTTTAATTGAAAAATGAACTTTCAACAGCTGAAATATCAAATTTTAAAGAAAATAAGCACTAGATGATCTTAATGATAAAATAACTGATCTCTGAATATTCAGAAAATTGATGTTTCTATTATTTTGAAAGGCCAATCACTCGTGTACAAGTAATCTAGAGATTGAAAATCTGATCTGATAAACATCCAACCTCCACAAAATAAAAAATGATACTTAACAAAATTGCATACAAGTAAATGCCATAAGACAATATTTTCACAATCGTCTATAATAACACTATCCAAGTTAGTGGCTGTTTAGTTTCAAATGTGGAAATATTCAACCTTAACACAATCATTGCTTATTCTTGCTTTTGTAAATTATACATTAACCGGAGAATTTATCGGAAATTTATTCAAGTAAATCCAAACTTGTTGTTAAATTCAACACTTTGTAACAGCCCACTTCTTTCGTTGTGTGATAGTACCTACGTAACTAAACAACTATAAGAAAAAATATCATTGAACTTACATTAGGTATATAAATACCACAAAAATATTTACCCGTTCACATATATATGATATATATCTACTAAACCTAAATCGTAAATTATTGCGATCTGAAATTACACTAATATGAAATCTCGTCCTTTCTTATGAACCATAAGATAACGACACAATAGTGCTTATTTTAGTAAGCATATTAAGATCTTTTGAAAAAGACCCTAGCGAGCTTAAGAAAATCGTAGTATGTTATAAACATGTTTAATGTACCTATATATTTTTTGATCACTTTAAATTTCGAACAATCCTTCGAATAAGCCTTTTTATGTTAAAAGTGTTCATTGATTAACACTTATTTGAGTGTAAAGTTTACATAGTATTTATTTCTAAGTGAACTTTTTAACGAATCTCCTAAATAAAAGTTTATATCTACATATGTTAAAAGCAATCATATGGTATACAATAAATCGTATAAGATTTGACGTAGGCTGTACTGCTTCCAACTTTATCAATGGGAATGGATTGATTCGAATTGAATGACACAAATTATCGACCATCTGATTAACGAGACTCCCATGTACACATTCCAAGAAGAATTTCAGGACTTACACGCACTTACGTACGACGAATTGAAATGTTTGAACATGTAAGTAAAAAAATTACCATGTAATATACATTGAATGAGGTTGTATTTACACTTATTTGTTATTTCTCACCTTAATTTGAGAAAATGTTTCAGTTTTAACTGAGTAATATTTCTGGATTGGATACATCTGTTCTTCCATAGGGAAATTTGCTTTTCGTACTTCTACAGTTTCAAATGGGTTTTTGACATGGTAAACGCTACTTTCGGGGACTGGATTTGCGGACTTTGGTGGATGTGTGTATTTTTACATTTTTTTTTTACATTTTTTACTTTATTAAATTTTTATGTAGATACGTCTTTGCATTTTCAATTCTTCCTGTATCTTTTTATTTAATAAAGTACTTACCTCAAATTTATGTTTATTAATTGGTAAGAAAGGGATCTTAATTGGTTTGCTCATTGTTATTATTAATTGTTACAACTGTTTGATCCATATTGATTAAATAAAATAAAAAAAATTGCATCGCCAGACTTAGAAACTAGTAAAGTAGTACTTAACACACATTCATATTTCTATACCTATATTATAAATTATTATATAAGTATTGTGTTTGTTCTATATTCGTGCCATTATTCCAAATATTGCCGTTGTTGTTGTTATTCATAAGCCCCGTTCATGGTCTGAATATGAAATGGCTTGGCACCTTGACATTTTTTATTATTATTATAATTCTCTTATCTCTAATACCATCTCCCCCATGATTTTATAATAGTACTACCGCCACTACTTAATATTGTGAAGTAATAATGTCATTAAGAATCCTTTTTACAGTTATGTCTGCATTCAAAGTTGAAACACAATGTAAAAATTTTAAATTTAAAAGCCCTTTCATACAAGTACTAATAAAATATATTTACTCGTAGTTCGCGACGTTATATCTAAATAAAGTTACAATGTAGATAATTTAATTTTAAACTTATTACTCGCACTAAAAGAACAGGTTTCAAAAATTTTGAAGCGTTTGAAAATTTCCTTATGTAGGTATACCTAGTTGCATTTTGCAGCGATTTATTTACTTTTTACAATGGCACTTATTTACTAAAAGTTTGCCCTTCTCAAAAATTTTAATAGCTACAGAACACCATCGGAAGCATCCCAAACAAGAAGGATACATAGAATGGCAAACTGTTTACCATTGAAGAAAGATCCACCACACACCCGGATACCTCAGGAGTCTTAAACTCCTACTTATCCGCACATTCAAACCAAAATAATTGTCCTCACGGGCGGGCCATTAGGGAGGCCTGAAGGGCCGGCCGGCCAAAACCGCCGTCGTGGGAATCTTTTATATTTATTTATTTAAACATACACGGCAACAAGCCTTTTACATGTTAACAAAATACATATGTAGACACAACAATGACACAACAATATATTAAACAATTTATAATATTAAATATTAAATATTTTTTAAATATTACTTCTCTCTTCTAGTTATAAAAACAGATATAGTCTTATGAAAAAGAAACAAAACGATAGTGAAATTACTGAATTTTAAAACATGCAGCATACCACATTAGTACTCCCACTCCATACATAAGTATCTCTTTATTGGAGAGGTATACGTAACAGTATAATAATAGGTAGCATTAAATTCATGTACATATATGCATATTTGGGTAAATTTACTATATAAATTAAAAAAAATATTTCAAACAAATAAGTAAAATAATATAAATGGGGTTAGTTTTAAATAATTCCAAAGGTACGAACTATAACAGGATAGAAGCGCTCGGAAGCTCACATTGTTTTTAAATAATTATGCTGAGAAACATGTTTTACTGCGAACTTCATGAACTTTTACTTTTGTGAGTGTGTACATTAAATCATTTTGTAATGTATATATTACATCGTATTATTTTGTAAAACCATAACATTAGTTTTCCGAGTAGATAGAAATATATTCATGTTATAGAATTTCTCTATTCCCCGATGTTATAATATTCTGTTATACTTTTTTATTATTTTTCGAAACATACGTATCACCTCTCAATATTTCAAAAATAACATGATATATAATGTTATGGAGTTTTAGGTTATTCAAGTTTTTACAACATATCTTTTGAATAAACTATTACTTATTTCTCGTTCCGTAAAAAGTAAGTGGATAGAAAAAAAATCAGATTACTTACTATTCATGGTGTAATTTCTCGTTATTAATATCGGAAGAGCTTTCACTGAAGATTTCTATCCTGTGCTTCTAAGCAGAACGTTGAAGGGCGGTTGGATTGGAGATTTCTCATTATTTTCTGCCAATGTTTTCATATCTGCTGTAGAAGGCGATATCTAAAAACTTAAACGAGTTTTCAAACATTGCTTATGCCCAACTTTTTTATGGCAATAGAAAAAGATCTGTTGTCCATAAAACATCCGTCAAAAAACTGTTTTCCCACTCTATTCCGTAATTTTTCGAGTGTCCCATAAAAGGCAGGTGTTTTAAATAAATAAATACATTTTAAATCATAAATTCAGCGATAAGGTTTGCCACCTATCCTGAAAGATTTATTTATTGCTAACACAAAGAGGACAGCTAACACGCATATGATCTGCTGGCTGCCTCACTTATGGGATATGCCGTGATGATATATCTAGTAGTAATCGCGTACGGTTTAAATTTTAACAACATGCGTTTATTCATTGACCACTATGTTTGTTAGAAACTTAGGGATGAAAAAATATTCTTGTTCTTTTTCCTTTCCCTTTTCATGCTCATCTCGTGAACATGGATTAGAAATGAACTTTCACCATTCTGAAATATTTTTTGCCAATATTAACTTGTCGTTCCAATTGCATTGTAATTGAAGCGGTGTATTGTATAAAATGGCTTTGAGGTCATCGAAATACTAGTTAATACAAAAATGATGATTTCTTATACACGGTATGCTGTGAAACATCTCCATCGTGTAAAAACAAGTCTAGGTTAACGCTATTCATGTACAGTTTTTGTTATGATTTCATTTCAACGTATTTTCACGTGTATTATGTTAATAGTGAATGAAACTTTCTCGTATAAAATAACAAAGTACACAGTTTTACCTCTTTTCGTTATAAATACATATTCACCTATACTTAAAATCTCGGAATAATTTATTTTCCATCTGTTTTGTCTGTATATAATTATGACAGGTTACTTTCAAATAGGAATATCTATAGCTATTTAATTTCCACGTCTTGCTGGTAATAATAAATCTCTTTCGCACAAAAAGTATACAATTGATAAAAACAAAACAAAAACTACACTACTACTACTACTACTACTACTACACCATCACGACACATCCTAACAAGCGGGGTAGCCAGCAGAACAGCTGCATGTAGATAATAAACATGCAGACCGTCTTCTCTGTGCCAGTAAAAAATTAAACACATTCAAGATGGGTGGCAAATCTCATCGCTGCATTTGAGATGTAATAAGTCTTTATTTTTTCGAACACCTGACTTTTACAGGACACTTACGGAAAAGAGTGGGAGACCAATTCTTTATCGGGTGCTCCACAACTCCAGATAATAGCTTCTGATTAAATAATTTTGTGCAATGTGGTGGTTTATCTTAGAAGCGCGATATCTTTCAACTAACCCGTCAAGTAATAACGAAAATAAAGTGCCAATCATGAATAAATTATACAAAATAAAATAATTTAAGATATAAACATACATAAAGATACTAAAATAAATACATGCAAACACAATAAACTACGGAACCATGTTTACTGAGATTATCATTATTTTAAGTTTACGTCTGATTACAATTATTCCCAGCTGTCAATTGTAATAGACGTACCTAATCTATGGTGTCAGCCATAGAAAATAAACGTCGTTTTTGATGTTTAATTTTGCAAGATGATAGGAAATAAGAAAAATTTGTTATATGGTGTTTTATTAACTACGGATAGATCTCTTCTCAGACTAGTCATAGTTAGTAACCCACGGCTAAATATTTATTTTCTTGTGGATATGAGTGTAGCTATATACCCACATTCGGTAAATGTTGGTTAGTATTTTATTAAAAGAGACTAATGTTCCCAACAACCTGAAGGTTTTTTTAATCTTACTATGTAAATTTGTTACAATATTTTAAGTTAATTATGTTTGTTCATTAGGTATGTTTAATTTACAATTTCAATTTATCCATTTTACGTGGAGTTCGCAGGAAAAATAATATTTGTAGTAGTCGCTCAAATGATATTGCATGTTTTATCTACAACGCTGATATATGTACGATTCTGGTTAGGACACGTTTTGAGAATGTTCAATTATAGTTGGTGTCACTAACCACTGCTTTCGTATCCAGTACACCCTCTTTTATAGCTTTCTGTTCCCATAATACATTGTCAATAAAGTCTTCAAGCTGGTCATATGACAAGATGAGAGAATAGAAGGTGGACCCCTCAAGTTTAGAAATGGAAGCCATGGAAGGGCAGAAGACGTGTTGGAAGATCTCAAAAAAGATGATTTGATGATATGTGAATTATTGTAAATTGGGTTAGGAAATATAAATATTAGAGTAACACAAGAACGTTAAAAATGGTGACTCAATTTATTAAAAATCTTTCTGATTTATACACACTCATTTACTCTCTATATTCCTGTGTGAAAGATTTAATAATGAATGAATGTGATATAGTAAAAATATGATTTTATCAATATCGAAGTAAAAATACAACATCATTTCTATATTATCTTATTCAAAGATAGATAGGTAATAATTTGCGATACAGTCCATTATTGTACGCGTATGTGAGTCATTCTCCTATTTGAATCGGTGTTAGGCGGCCAGGGTTCCCTAATGTGGACATAACATATCTCATCCATGTAGTTAGTTTTTATGCCTTTTGGGATATCGATTGATTTGACTTGTTACAGCCCTTGGCACTTAGCGTATTATTATTTATCTTTTTTCTCCTGCTTTTAAAAGTTTGATTATGCAACTTTTAACACTGGGACCTAATTTAGCATAGGTGTGTACATTTGAAAAACATACAGGTGTGTACATAAAATACTACACCAAAAAAGGAAGCAAAAGAAATAGATGGTTTATTGTGGAAGCGCGATATCTTCCAACATTACCAAAATACTCGTTGGTATGTAAAAAATACATTAGATATATAAGCAAAGAATATTTTCTCTTGTAAAGTTTTTGTGCTGTTAGATTTCCCTTACCAGTTCTGAAAAATGCCCTATGCCTTGTGCAGTACAACGCTACTCACCTTCGCCTCTAATCTTTTGAAATTAGGGGAGCAGTTGTCTTCAGAACCTTTACAATCACAGTAAAAAGCGAAGAAATATATTCTGGCATGAGAATTATGAATGAACAAATTCATTGCGATTCCTTCAAATTCTTGTCAATGGCAAATACAAATAGTATTAGAACACATAGCATAAATGTATGATCTTGTAAAATACAATATGTACCTTGTGGGATTTCTAGGTGGAAGAAATATAAGGTTTTTTTTGCCTTGTCTTGATTCGAGTGATCAATAATAGTAAATAAATAAGCCACGTGACGCATAATATATTATTTCAAACCATAGGCTAGTTTATATTGAAGTACTAGTGCTTTCAGAGAGAGTGAGAGAATGACGTCTCTACCACCATTACGACACTAAAGCGTGTTTCGGATTGATATTATTGTTAGACGCGATGCGATATACCTATACTACTACTGCCGTCCCTCTCTATGGCATTCTCAACACGGGGGGCGCACTCCCCCGAGGCGACACAGATTAAATCAGAAGAAACCTTTAATTAATATGAAAAGTGGAAGTGATTTATTTTTGGTTTCAGTATTTTGTAACGGAATATTTTATACATGTTCTTCAATTTAATTAATTATATATCGAACATATTGAAATAGTTATTTGATTTTTAACTATTAGTATTTGATATATATTGTTATTTAATGCATATTTCGATGTAAATACTGCCAATTTCAATAAAAATATAAGTTTGAATATTAACTAGCATGATATTATACTAAAGAATTTAATAAACTTATTTCATTATATTTTCAATGTAATCCGTCACTTTTTGTGTATCCATATTAAATTAATTAAAAAACTTATACTTTTTTATACACACTTATATTTTTTATTTTTGTAGACAATATTGTTTCGTCTCTTAATGAGACATTATCAATACTAAACTATGCAAAACAAAAAAAAAAATTTTTTTTTTTTTTTTGTTTTGCATAGTTTAGTATTGATAATGTCTCATTAAGAGACGAAACAATATTGTCTACAAAAATAAAAAATATAAGTATGTATAAAAAAGTATAAGTTTTTTAATTAATTTATTTCATTATCATTCTCATCACCATCACGTCGCTTCCCTTGTGGGGTAGACAGAAAGGATAGAGCGCTTTATATTCTTATCCTTACATAAACTATCGCTTCCATCACTTTCATTTAATTCTTTATGCATGCTTTTCTATTCAATGAACTCAACACATGACCGTCTTGTAGGATCTGGTTTATGAGATATTGCTATTTTATCCTTGGACCTTCACATCTCGACAAGCACCATTCTTTCCACCCATTTTTGTCATCTAAATCATGCCATTACGGTAATTTTCTACACTTTGAAAAATTCAAAACACTATCCAGTGGTCATTTTACCAAATAAAATGATATGAGTTGAATTATCCAGCAAAATGAGATTTAAAATTAACTAACCAACTTTACCATCACAGAATATCCCACAAGTGGGGTTAAACAAATGAGAGTTAAAAAATCCAAAAATAAAACAGTACATAATGTAACAAAAATATCATAAGTGTGTAATTTTTCCATATTATTTATTCTTGGACCTTTTCATCTCTATTTATGGCGAAACATCAAAAAAGTATTGTTGGATAGTATATAATATTTCCGTGCATAACTCAAAAAATCCTAATTCTCTCATTTTCGATGTTTATTCACATAACTACGAAGTAGAAGTCTATAAAAAGAGGTAAAATTTCGATTCACGAATCTACCTTTTGCCAAATTAGTCTCATTGAAATTGCGATTAAATGGTGTGAAAGTGACACATGATTTTGTGAAGGCGTTCCAGTATTTCATTAATATAAAATAAATTCAAACGAATGAAAAAATATCGTGCGTTTCGTTTATGCTTGTGATGTCTTGAACAGTAATTGAATTACTGAGAATTTGTTTTTTTCTTTTCGATGAGGGTTATATAAAATGAGAAATCAGGATGAAAATCCGGTTAAATGGGAAATTGTGAGCTTATAATATTTTTCTGAAATGAGCGAAATTTTTAAAATTTGCTGACTTTTTTATTGTTAAAAACATATTTGATGTCTACTTTTATAACTTCATATATATTATCCAGTTACATTTGCTAAAACAATTCAAAACAACTAGTGAAAACACTATGGAAGCACTCTAACGGAATACCTACCTGTACGAATGGAGAAATAAATTAACCAGAACGTTGATATGGTTGAATTTACTCTTTTAAAAATATATTTGAACATTTAAAATCATAGTTTGCTAAGAGCGTATGTGTCGATTGATAATATCTTGGATAGACGGAAAACGATACTGTTGTACGTGTGGTGATTTTCCCACAAAACGGCGCATTTATTTTTAAACTTATTATCATACTCATTAATATATAAATCATATTATAATGTAAGTTAAACATAAAAAATGTACATTTTACAGACCTACACACTCAAGTGATCACTGAAGCCAGCCAATTCCTAAGTGTAAGACGCAATTCCTCTTCGATAGGATCAACACAATTTTTATGACACTATTTAAATTTTATGTTCTGTGATACGTGTACGTCATTTTCTTAGTAATTTTGTAAGGTGCCCGACATTTGAAGAACCTATATAATATATGACATCACACATTTCTTTATTCCTTTAGACAGGAGACTCGTGTCCTTTATTTATGTGATTGTATTCTAGAGAATAACAACATTAGGCGCGCTTAGGGGAACAAAAAGCTTTCTCCGGCCTGTCATATCGGAAAGAAATGAACTTTTTCACAATCTTACGGGCTGTCCATCTTATTTTTTGCTGGTCCTTAGAGACACATTGATACGTTCTATTGATTTTTCATGTATCAATGTACCTATATTGTATCTCTTTCATACATTGGCAGCGGATCCTGAATAAGTACATCAATATGAATCTCTATAGTGTATTATTTAATAGAATTTCTTTTGACTTTACATATGTATATAAAATTCAAGTTTCATTTTTACTTGACTAATAATGCATTTAAATTAGTGTCGTGACGTTATAGACAGACATATTATTTATTTTCCTATACGTCATGTTATGATCTCAAAATCTGCATAAATTTAAAGAATTTAATATTTATCTTTCTTGATTCCGTGAAGCACCCGGCAAAGAATTGATCTCCACTCTTTTCCGTAAGTTTTCAAGTGTCCTGAATGGCAGGTGTCTGAAAAATAAAGACATCTTAAATTCAGCGACGAGGTTTGCCACCCATCCTAAATGTCTTATTTTTGTTGTTGTTACGGAAAAGACAACTTGCATGTTTATCGCATGAAGATTGTCTGCTGGTTACCTTACGTGTGGAATATGCCGTGATGTAATAGTAGAAGTTTATTTATTTCAATATCATCACGGCATTTCCAAGTAGTAAAAATGCAAGTCATCTTCTCGATGTCAATAAAAAATAATACATTCAGAATGTATGCAGAATCAATAATACTATCCGTATGAAGAATATCTTTGTAATTTATATCAATCTTAAAATGAGTTTCTACAAGAACACATATATAATAATTACCTTAAGCTGGTACCTATCGCAGCTGTCGATGAGATTATACTCAATAATAAATAATAATTGGTTTTATCGATGATTAGCGTAATCTGAGAAATGCTTGTAAGGGATAGTTTCATATTATTTGCCTTTCAATTTAGTGTCTCTCTATTTATACGATATGCACCTATTTTTTTTGTTGTTGTTTTATATCAGCATTTGGGTACATTTTTTACATCATTTAGTTTAGTTGGAAAAGATCGCGTCTATGGGATGAACTCGCCCTATATACTTATTCATTGTATCTAGTTTAAATGAATTTCTCTATAAAACTGAATGTATTGTGAATTGTTATCAATAGGCAGTAAAGAATGAATAAATAAATAAATATTTTATTAAAAGAAGATCGTTTTGTTTTTTTAATATTGGTGACCTGGCTGAGAGTTTTCCTTCGTCAATATTGCTTATTTCTTCCGAAGTCATTGTTAAGAATAGGATACCAATAATATGAATGAAGCCTTCTGTGGCAAATACTATAACCCGACTAGGAATTTTCATTCATTCGTACCATCACGGTATTTTTCATAAGTCGAATAGCCAGGGGACCAACCGTATGTAAAAAACATGTGAGTTTTCTTTCTGTTACAATGAATTTAACGACATTTTAGTCTGGGTGGCAAGCCTTGTTGCTAGGAATCGAATATCGCAAAAATGTGATAAGAGCTATTTCTCAAATGTACGAAATGAATTTTGATGATTGTAGAAAACCTGTTTATTTTAGTAATGTAGATAGAAAACTACTTGATTTGTTTGCATTATAAAATTAAGTTTATTTTAATAGTAGTACCGGGTGAAATCACCTCGTAAAATATTTAGAGTAATAAATTTTTCACTTATCGGATTAACGCTGGTTAAAATATGAAAATTATTCATATTCGACAATTTTGGAAATGTATTTCGGATTTATACCGGCAGTGGATCGGAAACACATAAATTATATTTTAATATTGAATGGGGACATTCGTATTTTCCGATGTTTAATTGCCAGCCTTGACTTTTACTTCGCGTACTTATTTATGGCAAAATATGGAAACGGTATTGCTCCAATCTCCAATATAGATTATATATCAAGATATAATTAAATTTTAATCTGTGTAATATTATTCCTTCATCTGGCCATCTAACATAAATGACAATTTAAAGTATAATTGAAATAAACCTATTTATTTATTGACATCATAATGTATTATAAACTAATTCTTAAAAGACATTTCAATTATCTATTACAAATCTTATAATTTTTTTATTTTTTCTTCTATTGACTTGACATCTCCCTACTATGAAACAATTTTTTTTCTTGGCATACCTATTACCACACGTTTTGATGACATTTTATACTTTGATTTGATTTGACTAATTTTATGATGTTGTGATTTGATTCCCAATTGTGTTGTGTTCTTCGCCAATTGCTGTTCTCGTCTTGCTCCAACTATGTTGTGAATGAGAATTGTGTTTTTTTATGTATAACATAACATGTGAGGGCCTCACATCGTGGATAATAATAATAATAATAATAATAAAGCTTTATTGACAGAACATAATACAAAGTTTGTACAAGAAACACATAATAAATAGAAAACAGTGCTCTGTCAAATGGCGGACTTGTTGCAGAGCAACATCTTCCAGTCAACCACTCGAAAGAAGAAAAAACTACAAAAAAGAATAAATATTCAAATTAAAAATAAAGATATATACAAGAAAATACATACATATATAAAATATAAAAAGATATAAGAATAAATAGTAAATTAAGTAAATTAATTACGATGTCTGTGCAAAAAGAGAGGGAAAGGGGAAAGGGAAGGAATCCTACCTTAATCGACCAAAGACAAAGAAGGAAAAAACCGAATAAGTGTCAACGCCGTGAAATTTTATTCTTGAAAACCAAAAATGATGAAGACAGTGGATGTGTGTAAAAATAAAATAAAAATATATTTTGAGTTTGCATAATATAATTTTTTATCCTGATACAATTTTTCTTTCATTTTATTATTTGACGTAATATACTATTATGCACACCTTTATTCTTAGTTTTCTGGTGACCTGTCGATGGAAGATATTCGTAAAACATTACAAACATAACGTGGTATGTCTATTGGCACGAAGAGGAAAACTTTTATGTTTACTAGTTATAGTTAGTCTACTAGCTAATCTTCTTTCTTGTGATGCTGCGATAGTTTACATACTAAACAATTTATTAGGTTGAAAATTTTGTTAATAAAATCAATTAGATTGAAATACTTTCATGACAATCTATTCAACAAACCCAAAACAAGCATATTGCTTACTGTGAGGTTTTTTGGGTTTACTTCAAACCCAAATTAATATTTTTCCCAAAAAAAAAACATCAAAAATTCTTCTATTTGTTGAAGGATGTGCTACACATAACGAACAACAAACACTTTACGTATTGATTTTGTTTGGATATAAGAGAAAAATTTATAAATAATAATTCAATATGTCTTTCTCTCTACACCATCATCATCGTATAGTGAGTAGGTGAAAGCTATATTCTCTCATTCCGAATATTGAAGTTGTACCGGGCGTTGAATAAACATGAATAACCAATAAATAAACATTAAGTAAACAAACACGTATTGTATACATATGCAATTACACATATGTACAGAGGGTTGAAATAAAAAACATATTTACAATATTTCTTTGTTATCTTATCTATCTATTCTGTTACACAACATCCCTTGTAAGATTGCTGAGAAGATTATACGTCAATTCTATTTGTCCTTTTGTTTTTTTGGTACTTACCTAAGTAAACAATTTCCTTGGCGTTATTTACCAATCACATTACCTTAAGGGTGCAATATTGTATATATCCATTGTCTGATGCTCCTAAAAAACAAATGTGGCTTCAGTTGTTTTTTTTTTCTGAAACATTTATACCGAATTGAATACTAGCGTAAATGAATTGATATATTGTCGGGACTTACATATCACCATTTTTTTCGCAGATTTAAGCTCTGGTGTGCATTTAACGTTTCTTCTGAAATCACTAGGTGGTTAAAAGCTTCATCCATTCAGAGCGATTCTACGCCCATTGAATCATACGTTTCCACGACGTTTCTAATGCTATGATTTTGTTATAATGTGTATAGCGTACTTCGAATTTTTTTTTTTATTTAAAACGTAAAAACATCATGAGCTCTCAACTCTCATCGAAGTCACAGATTTTGAAGGCAAAATTACATTATATTGTATTTAAAAATGATTTTACAAATTTATGAACACAATTTCTCAACACAGTGATTGAACACTCTGTATACTTCTGTGTTTTATGTTATTCATCAATCAACCAAAAGGAGGAATGTCCAAATTTAAATATTCATTAAATTTAGGGGATAAGCACATGTCATTTTGGAAATATCAATAACGCAACGTAACCAAAAAAGTAGATAACATATAATATTATCGAAAATAAAACGAGTGATCGCGTGTGATGTAAAATATGAAATCTAAAAAACAATTATTGATAGATGTACAAAATTATTAAGATAAGTTATTAGGTATGTGGCTCATCACTATGATCATAATAATTTGAACTTAATTATTATTGATAAGACAATAGAGCGAGCATGTGCAAAGAATGGATTCATGTAGAATTATTTACATTGTCCTCCGCGGTAAACCTATTTTAGATCGTCCACTCTAAAGATTCTCAGGAAGGTACAAATATAGATTCTCTAGGGTCTTAAGTTAAAAAAGAAACTTTCGCTCAGTGAAAGGTACCCAAATATTTCAATTTGAGGTAGACAAAAAAGGAAATAAATAAATCAAGTGTTTTATTCTATTATTGATTTATTCGACGAGAGAGACGTCTTTCGTCTTATTAGGACATTGTCAATCCTCCAATCCATTGATTGACAATGTCCTAATTAGACGAAAGACGTCTCTCTCGTCAAATAAATCCTCCATCCTCCTCAATCCTCCGATCCATTGATTGACAGTGTCCTAATAAGACAAAAGACGTCTCTCTCGTCGAATAAATCAATAGTAGAATAAAACAGTTGTTTTATTTATTTCGCTATGGAATTCTACTACGTAAACACGCAGTGAATAAGTAGACAATAAACTTCCGGAGTGGCGAAAGGCTTCAGGTTATTAGTTAGGATAATGTATAGAAGATTATTGGATGGAAGTGGATGTAACAAAGTCAGGACATAAAAGAGTAGAGAAGGTACAGCTAAGGATGGACCCAAAATAGCAAAAGAAAAAAAAATAACTTAAATGAATACTTCAGATGTTTTAAAAATGCATGTTTTACTGAATTCTGCAATTACAGCGCATTATTATTATTATTAGCTGAATGCATTCATCTAAGAAATGAGAGCATAAATTCTTCCTTAACTACTTTTGTCTTAGTACAAAAAATACATGGAAACAATACCCTTGTTACTGCGTAGTTTCTTTCATAATGAGTATGTTCTTCTTTAGTAGTTGGAATTAAATATTCAGAAAGAGCACGGATGTAGAAAAATGGAAAATAAAAAAAGAATGAAAAGAAATTAATTATTATCGTTGTCTCGGAAGCAGTTTCTTTGTTGTTTTATTGTTTTTGATATAAAGTAACTTTTACAGTTGTATTTATGAATACGACTCTTTAATTGGTCAAAATTAATTTATAATTTAGCATTTTGCTACTCAAGATTTAGAATTGGCGGTAGTACACGGTAGTACGGAAAAATAATTAAGCTGGCCTTTAACCAACGAGTCCAATGACTTTATTGTTGAATGCATTGGCTCTCATTCGATCATTAAACTAATGGTGAAGTTGAGCGTTATCAGATCTTGTGAACATTACAATGTAAAATTTCATAGATCATTTTTTGGGTTTTGTTATTATAATATAATTTTAAGTTGAAGTGGAAATATTGTGTTCATATTATGCCTATACCTACCTTACATTTATTCAATAACTTAATTATATAATACCTATTATTTATTGACGATGAACCTACCTATTATGAAAACATCAAACACGCCACTTCTAATTACATAACATAAGGAATGTCGTTGGAACAGGTGACTTAGTTTTCGCAGAATCAATCGGTATGAAAGAAATTTGTTTCCACTATATGTTCCCGAGAGGAGCATGTTAAAGAGTCAAAGAATTCTAAATGACATGAATATTTCTATCTCGTGGAGTCTGTGGAAAACAGGTATTCCACTATTTTCAGTAAATTTTCGAGTATCCTTCAAAAAGCATATATCTGTAAAACATCAGATTTAAAACATTTTAAATATTCAATTCGATAATGAGGTAGACCACCTACCCCGCATGTATTATTTTTATTGGCACGGAGATAACAATCTTTGTGTTTATTATGCTCAGTAAATTCGCTGGCTACACCATTAATGGAATATGCCATGATAACATAGTAGTAGTGAATAAAAGAGTTCTTGTAGGAACATGATTTAACTATTATGTTTATTTACTGTTGGAATATTTTAATTTATATCTAACACTCTTTTATATTTATGGAAAGGACGGCTTGAATGTTTATTTTATACAGTTAGTTAAAAGATGCTTTCGTGGTATAGATATACTAATTAATTAATTACAAGCACACATGCTGGTCTCCTGTTGTAAGTATAAAATAGAAATAATATGTTCTGTTTTCTCGTCTCTGTTCATATATTTCTTTGTCTTATATTATCTTTTGTCCTTTGTTAGCCTTTGTTAGTAGATGACTCTATGAGTGGTTGTTCAAGCAGAATAAATGGCGAGATAAACGACTCATAGTTATGTTAAATTGAAAACATACATGCCTACAATAGATATTGTACGAGTATGTGGAGCAAGCTTGTATTTTAAGGGAAAACATAATATATCCTACTTATAAAATAGTTTATATAATTATTTTTATTTTCTGCTCTGCCTTCGTTTTAAAATGATATTACTGTTGAAAACGAATAGATGTTGGAAGTAAATACTAATCAAAATTATAATTTTCCAAAAACATTGACTCTTTTCAGTAATATTTCTACTATATAGGTACTACAAGAAGATCGTCCAATTCATCGGGAACAGGAACGCGAAAATAAAATATATTATTTAGTCAAAAGTATTATAGTTCATATTTCCCTCTCTACTACTATACTACTACTATACCATCACGGCATATCCCACAAGTGGGGTAGCCAGCAGACCAGCTGCATATAAAACATGCAAGCTGTCTTCTCCGTGCCAATATAAAATTAAGACATTCGGGATGGGTGGCAAACCTCATCGCCGAATTTGAGATGTAAAATGTCTTATTTTAATTTAACTTTCCTTTTAACATTAATTTTACTTTCCCTCTCCAAAGATATTAAAAATGAATTTTATTTTGACCATAAACCAACCTCGGACATTCAAAAAACATCCTGTTAGAATCATCGTGTCACTATTTGTTACTTGGTTTTTGAACAACATTTTAAATTTTAAATATAAATTATGCCAGTTGAAGTACAATGTTAGATGTTCGTATAAATGCAACTATTATGATGGTTCTTACATGACATTAAAGTAATTTCCATGCAACTTGTAGAGTATGGTCATTTTTCGTCTTAGTTGTCACCTTATGACTTGAAAATTATAAAAAAATAAACATTCGTTCCACGCCAAGCCAAGAATCATTATATTATAATTATTTGACATTTCAATATTATTTCTTTGTCATTCAAACTTTTTCAAATTGTCCTGGGTCTGGGTGTTACATGTATATGTGTGTAGTGCATTGTATATGTGTGTATCGTCGCGTTAGTACCCATAATACAAGATTCATCTTAGTTTGGGACTAGCTCGATCTGTGTGAGTTGTCTATGTATGTTATGTTATGTTATTCGTCATTTCCTTTAGACGAGGAAAACTTCTTCTTCACGCGTAGGTATTTTTGCCAATGAAATATGAAGCAGAATAATTGATATAAAAAAACCGATGATTTATTGAAATATTTTTCAAATTAAGTCTTTGAATATTTTTACTATTTATTCATGACGTTTTTTGAGAAAAAATTCTAATGAAACGAAAATATATACTTAAAGAAAAGAGGACATTTTGCGGTTATATAAAGGAGTAAAATATTATAAAATAAATAGTCCAATAAGTGATTCAATTAATTGAAATTTTATAAATCGGAAAAGGTACCTATCAATGATGATATTGAATATTCATACCACTTTGCTACGTAAAAACAAAGTATTTTAATGTTTGTATAAGAATTTATGAAATAGATTCTATAAATAATTTTTCATTTACATAGAACTTTTAGAAAAGATTGAAAATTGTTTTAATTATATTTTGTATTTTTTTTTATTGAAACATTTCTTGCATATTGTATATAAAAAGAACATGGCACAAATTTGATAATTTTATTGAACGCAACAAACAATACAGATATAACAATCCATTTACCAACTATTTTATAAAATTTTAAATCTAAACATCCTCCTTATATAGACAAGTTTCGTGTAAAGGAGGGTATGTAAGAAAAAGTAAGAAAAATCATGAAAAAAAAATCAATACTTTTCGGAATATTTATACTTAGACCTCTATTAGTAAAATATGTTTCTTAGCTGAATGTGTTTTGGGTATTGTATAAAAAGAAAAGTTATATTTTAAAGAAGTTTATTAACATGGGCTGTCCTTCGCAGGGCTTTCGTGTGCAAAATACAAAAAAATATAGTATTTATATAGTTGCAAATAACCGCAAAACCTATTGTAGGATTTTTTTTCGCAGAAATAAATAAGTATAATTTACATTATAATAGTATTATATATATAAAAATATCCAGTTTTCTTTTGTTTTTCTCGCACTTTTCCTTTCTTATAAAGTAAATTCAATGTCAGGCCATGTTACAATAAATGAAAGTGTGTTCTCTCCCGCCGTCCTTCCTCTCCTCTTCCACTTTATAACTCCGATATCTCTATTTTCTGCCATCGCGGCTATTTCCATTACACGGTACTATAACATCTTTATCAAGTTTCCTTTGACCATTAATCCATATAAATGCTTTCTCATACTACATAGATATCTTTAAAATAAAAAGATTTTTCATCTGTCTACACTTTCAGATCATTTAGATTAAATTGTACAAAATTTTATGTAACATATTGCGGACAAGATCGCCGATTTGAAAATTTGTTCACCATTTTTTCCGCTTTTAAACATTCTTTGAACAACCGAGAGAAAATAAAACATTTTAGAATGAATGTTTAACAATTTTATTATCTTTTTACACTACAAGTCTAACAATTTCCTATTTTCACTACACATAGGTATTCCATTTAAGTCTTTCAGGTAATCAAAAACTTTATGAGTAATATAAAAGTGCTATTTTCTGGCTACTACTTATAACATTCACCTCATCTGTATTGCAGAAACTGCAACTTTTTCAGTGAACAGTCTCTTGGTAAAACAGTAATAATTATGGGTCAATTTGTATAGTGTCATCTTGAAAAGGAAGGAAATCAAAGCAATCTGAAATCATTATTTCAAAGGCTTGAAGCGCATTGGATAAATCATCCAGCAATAAATATTAAATTATTAAAGTTATTTATTATTTGTTTATTAAAGTTATTGAAAATATCCTGTAGAATTTTCTACTGATACTTTTATTAACACATTGCATTTTCCTACTTGCTTTTATGTCAATCATTGAAAACTTGATAAATATATTATTATTTACTACTATATGAAAGTCTATGTACTACATATAACTTTCGTTAGTAGGTATATAGATTGTGATTGATGATGTTCTTGAAAAAACCAAAAGTGTCAAAAAGTCTTCCGATTTCAATATCTTGATTGAACGCGCCACATGAATATTTGATCAGAGTTTTTTTTTTCTTGAAAATGAACTTTTTAAGCTTGCTTTTTCTTTATAAATAATTCGCTAACATGATGCTTTTTAAAAAAAAATAAAACAAGCTTTTCAATAAATCATTTTACATAATATAATATCTATGTAACTACATGTCTTAAGCAAATGGTATACAACTATGGTTTATTACCTACTTGCTGTCAATCTGTTAGCCATTTTATTTTGGAACATGGTGTGATAGCATCTAATATATAAAATTCTCGTGTCACGGTGTTTGTTATCATACTCCTATAAAACGGCTGGACCGATTTTGATGAAATTGTGTGTGCTTATCGGGTAGGTCTGAGAATCGGCCAACATTTATTTTCCATACCCCTAAAAGTTAAGGGTGGTCCACCCCGATTTTTTTTTTTTATGGTGAGGCATTAGAAAATACGAAAAGCCTTAAATTTTCAGCCTTCTACATCAACCCCTATTTTTTAATAGCGATATTAGTGTATGGCAAATGTTTGCCGGGTCAGTTAGTATCTTTATGGATATATATTTCTACGACCTTCATAAATGTGGGTGTTCTTTGTCAGTCTCAAATATTTATTCAAGAACCGTCACTTACAAACATCACTGTTATTTTCTTTATTAACAAACATCATATAAAAATATGGGATTGATCCGCCATTTAGCAATTGAGTTTTTATTTTAATTTGGAATCGAAATGAATTGAAATTAAGAATGAATTGAATGGTTTGAGTTTTATAAATTAAAAAATATTAATTGGGTTAGTGGGTCCTTTGTAAAGATTCTTCATTAATGAGTTTACACGATCAACGCAAAAAAGGACGTTTTTTTATAATTTTTCTTTGTGCGAGATAGTCATAATCCACAAATATCCAAAAAAAAAATACTTCTACAGTTCTCTCGTATTTTGTAGTTTACATACCTAGTAGTAATTTAAAAAATGAATGATTGCATATTTGCAATAATTGCATTGAATGTAATAACATTATATCAATATCTTAATCTTTATCCGTTAAACATTTAGAAAACCTACCAATTTTTCCCAAAAATAATAAAGGTAACAAAAAAATACATTTATTAGTCGAAATCTACTCCAGAATTACTTCTATCCAGTAGAATATGATTATTATTAAATTCAGATTGTAATAAAATAGACATATAATAATTGTCGACATCAATAAAACAAAAAAAGTAGGTACTTATTTCAAAAATTATTTGTACATACCTACACATTACCCATACTAATCAGCGGACTTATTCCGAAGAATTTTTCCTTCAAACCCACATAACCTAGACCTCTAGTTAATTAACGAAATATTCTCTTCGTTTCGACGTAATATTATATTCTTTATATTATTTTCCTTGCATGGCATCGAAAGTACATAATATAATAGTTCTATAATATGGGTTATTTTCTTATTTAATTCCTTACACATTAATTAATATTACTAATAATAAATTACATTGTACGAATTGTATCGAATATATATTTATTAATACTTATATTTGATAGAGTTTGGTACTATAAATAATAATTATAATAACATTGGTTTATTGAAAACCAAGTAAGTTACTTGTGTTATGTAAAGGTATGTCTTAGTAAATTAATAATGATTATTCAATAATATTATTATTCATTGGATTATACTATTATGGCGCTGGTATTCTGAGAGACAAAAGATTCAACCTAAGTTAATTAAAATTATTTCCTTTGAATCGAAGTGGGCTTAATGCCTTATTTTACTCATCTTTCTCTTAATTTCGATTGGTTTTATTTAATGTTAATTAGAGTGGTATTTTTTTTACAGTAGGTATATGTTTTTTTAGTACAAAATTAAAGGTAATTTTTTCACCCATGTAAAAAAGTATTTTTAGCTTTGACATAATATCAAAATATTTTTTCTATGAATTAATTAATATAATGTTGTCCTTAGTATGTCACTAAAAGCTTATTTTCTTTTTCCTTTAGGCGTTTGCACCCCCACATTTCATGAAAAATATATCTTAAAAGAAGCAGGCTTACTAAATCCTGGTATTTTATTTACCTAGAAAGAGAAAAATATGTTTTTTTTTAATATTTCCTCTCAGTAGTTTTATATACATACAGTCTTTACCAGTTTATTAAAAGTTACTTCATAGTGAATATAAATACTTTGGGTTAGTTGGAAGACATCGCGCTTCTGCGATAAACTCGACCATTGCACAAAATTTATTTGTCTAGTTTAAATTGTTTTTTTTCTTATGTTCATTTTTTTTGTGCAATAAAGATTTTCATTATAATTATTAACATAGGTAGGGGGAAGTCCTACAGTACCGGCCGGCACCCAGTACCGGCCAGTTGCAATTTACAAAATTCTACAACGGATAGCGCTGAGACAGTTATTTCAATTCAAGTAATACGTTTTCACAAGCATATGTCTCGCTCAGTGGCGACATATTTCGACAAGCTTCCTGACAGTGCTAAAATTTGTGTTAAATATAGTGGAAGTGCGACACACGGTTAAAGTTCTGTGAGTGATTGCTATAGTTTTGAGGACGAGTTCTAAAGAAGTCAAACTTGGTATGTATTGACTGTTTATATAGCTATTATAAAATACATTGAAAATCAATCATTATCCGCACAGTCTTACGCTATGTCGAAATAATATTTTACCTCGTTTCCTACAGTACCGGCCACAAAATTGTCCCCCAGTACCGGCCACTATTTAAATTAATGTTTGTGTAATTTTTTTTTCCTTATAGATACACCAAGATGCTTGGCAATGAAAATAATGGTGAGATGAAGAAAAAAAGGGCACATGGGATCCTGAAAATATGCGAAAAGCCGTGGAAAAGGTACTGAGTAATGAAATGAGTGCGGCGCGTCAGGCCGCAGATCGTTATAATGTACCAAGAACGACATTGAATGATAGAATTAGTGGTATTAAATGATGAGGATTAGATACAATGTGGAAACTGCAATGCTTGGGTCCATGAAGCTTGTGCAAACGTATCAGAGCTATCAAATCAATATATTTACGATTATTGCCTTAAATAAATGTTGAAATTTTTGCTGGCCGATACTGGAGGCCAATTTTTTTAAAGTTGATTTTTCTTTGTCTTGTAATTTTGTTAATAAAGTTGATAATTTCTAAATAGGTATATCGATATTTTATTATTTTTATTTATAGTACAAGAGTTCCTTTACACATATCGATGGGTATTTTGCATATATCCGAGAGGATTTTTATTTTATTATAAATAAACCTTAGGGTGTCGGTACTGTAGGACTTCCCCCTATATATGATTGTCGTGAAGTTTTATCTGTCAAATTTTAAGACTGCTATGCGATAAACATAACAACTCCTCCATTAGATTACTCGTTATCTAAAATATCTTCTTAAGGGCCCCGTTTAGCAAAAACGGTAAAATATTAAATTTTCAACAAATTTGATAGAAAAACTGCCAAAACTGGTTGACCCTTGCGAACATATTGATTTGATAAAATAAAAAAACAAATTTTTATTACCAATATTAGTTTTTTACTTAAAAATAAATAAATCGCAGACTGACGAGATATATTAAGGTACTCTTTGTTATATCAAAATACAAATTATTTGTAAAATAAATATATTTTTTATTCATACTATCAAGCATATAAATACTTAAGATTATAGCAAACTTTTTTTAGTATATAAAAAATCGAGTTTATGTGGTGATTTTTGGTTTCAAAATATGAGAAATGTTATCAAAAAAAATATTTTTTAAATCGGTCAATATCCATGAAAAGAACGAAAAAAATATAATTTATTTGGTCTATAATTGTAATAACTATCTAAGTATTCGTAAGATAAAAAGAAATATATGAAAATTTGTAGGATTCTCGTGTATTTATGTACCAAACACACCCTCGAATTCGATTTTTAGAAATATGCTTTTTTATAAACGAATACAATGAAGTTTAAATCGAGTTTTTTTTAAGTTAAAGTTTGATATTGGTAATTAATATTTGTTTTCATATTTTATCAAATCAAAATGTTCTTAGCGAATATCTATTTGTATTTGAATATTTAGTTACATTGTACCAAGTTTTTTTTTTTATATTATAATTGTTTATCGGCTTATCAGAAAGTACAAATATACTTCTCAAAAAGACGCTGTACACGTGAGAATGTAAGTATCAAACAAATATAACTATTATTTTGATACTAAAGGTAGTTAGATTCGTAATGAGCTATTAGTTACGTTCAGGAAAAAGTAATTCAAGATACTTTAGCATATTACTGTTGTTATTCGACAGTCACATTGTGTGTATGTATGTAACTGTGTTGTTATAAGGTGATAATTCCTGATTATTATACGGATGGTGTTATATAACAATTTTATAAGCTGCACCAACTTCAAACAGAGATAACAGACGTTAAAAATTAGACACTCATAATTGTATGAGGTGTGATCATCGTCTTTGCGGTCATAAAATCAGCTGAGTTTCGAGGATATCTTTTGCTCTCTTTCCCCAGAAAGTTTTTCTAATTATTTTAAGATGAACATTAATTTGATTTAAAGTAACATAGTTTAATTCATCTTTATTGCTAAGAACTTTCAAATATGGACACCGTTTTCGGGTTAAACATTAAAGATAAATCCCGAGTTTATCCAGCAAAATTTCCTTAGAAGTTTATGGATAAATTCTCTGACAACTGAATTACCACGAATGTGATAATTTCAGAAATGTATGGGTACAAATGCAAGTAAATCATTTGTTGATCTGGATCCAAATTCGAAACTATTTATTTTCCTCAAATATGCATAATTCAATCTAACCATCTATATATTTTTTTCAAAAAGATCTAGCAGGGTTTTTGTTATGAACACAAATACAACTTTATACACTTTTCATAGTAAGCTGAAAGTTTGTGTCGTGAAAAGGGAGTTTTGCCGGCAACAACCGGATGTATTCTTTTTATTGAACTAGATCATTTTTTTGTTTAGCACGTTGTTTTATATTACACTCTAGTTATGTGGATAGAATCCCACATGAGTAAAGCACATTTCTAAGCTCTTTCTCCAATGTATTGTATGCTCATACGGCTTCACCGTAGTTACATAAAGGTTGCAGAACATTCTCTATGTATTATCATTGTAATAAGGTATACCTTCTACTAAAGCTTGATACTTCAACATGCCCTTAAGGTTTTTTGTTTGGGGAAGTATTTTTGAATGCCACAAATGTTGCATGCTTCAAGGTATTCCTGGATGTGTGGGTCTCCAGGTGGAATCTACTAAGTCAGCCAGGCCCACTGCTCGCTGTCATAGTACTGGGAGACTTGATAACTATAATGTTTAAGTTTTAATTTTCATTGCCTTAAAGGGATAAATAAGAGTCAATCCATCAGTCTTGTAATAAACATCAATCATTCTTAACTATTTCAACTGCCAAAATGTAAAGGACATAAGACAAAGGGAAGGAAGGAAATGTAAAGGTGATGTTACCAGTCCTTTCAGATAGATACTATCGCAATCATTATTATCCATTGGATGCAAATCAATACAAATATTATTACTGCAAAGATGTCCCATTCAACTGGGACCATTACAGCTTTTGACCAATACTTTGATAAAAATAATAATAATACCTAGGTGTTAAGGCTGATAGGTGTCAATAAAGGTCACTCTGGTCCTCATTGGGAGAAATCACTCTCTCCCTTACATTTTCATGTAAATAATAGTTAAGATAAGTTACTGTATAAAAACTGTATAAAGTTGTTAAGTTAAGGTAGATTCCGTAATAAAGGGTTACCCTATGATCACAGTGAAACATCGGGCCTATGTAATATGTTTCTATTTTACTCTTATACTTTATACTACTACAAGTGCTAAGTCTGGTGTTGAGAACCTACTTATTTCATACAACATTCGAAGGTAATTCACTTTACTTACTGTACTATGACTTTACTTGTGAGTGTCAATTGAGTTGAGTTATTTTGCCATAACCTATTTCACTTTTACTTTAGATATTATATCACCTTTTACGAGTGTTATGAACTTGATTTACTTCATACGCATTTATGACACACCTTTCTTACATTTTCCACTCTTATATTGATCTCCGAGTATGTGGTATAACTGATAAATATAGTATAGTCGTATATAAATCAATACAACTGTTTTTTTTTTCATTCTTGAAATATTGTATAAACTATGTATTTTGTATTTCGCCAATTGTCGTTCTTATCTTACTCCAACTGTGTTGTGAATGAGAATTTTGAATTGTTTAATCTACATGTAAAAGGTTCGCCGTGGATTTATGTGAAAATATATTCTAAGTAATGGGAACCTTTTCATCAAGAAGAGGAAGAAAATTGTTTCCTTAAAAAATTCAAATGTCGATAAAGCGACTCATAAAGAACTTATGTACCTAATTTTAGTTAAAAATAATGGGGACAAATTAAAAAAAAAAAGTTACGTTTTATTTAATACATAATCCTTTTGAATACAGAATTCAATACCTGTCGAAATAGTTTGACAAAGTAATATTTTCACCTCAAAATTCATCAAATATCCGCCTACATAGATAAATTACTAAGTTTTTTTTTTTATAAAAGTCAGATGTTGTTTCTATAAAATACAATTGATATTTTTAGTATTACGTACATTAAAAACATTTTCGTAATATTTTTTCTCTCCTTTATCCTGTTATACAAGCTTAAGTCCTTTTCATTGGCTGTCTTTAAAAATTCGTTTATTTTTATTTCTTTTCATTCAAGCTTTTTCCTTTTATTCGTTAATTCTTTTGGAAATGTATTTATGTATTTTTTTCTTCTCTTTTCAGGTTGGTACTAAAAGCTGCTTATTCAATGATGGATGTGTTGAAATGAAAAATATCTCTGGTTTGTAAAACAATTAAATCAAGGTACACATATTTTTTTCTCGTCGTAATAATTACGTATGTTTTTAGTGTCCACAATGTCCAGTTAAATACTCAACGGAAGATATAGAAATTTCTCCTGAACTTGGCAAAACTGGTTAAGTAAAAGAGAGAAATCTTAAAAAGTAAACCGACACATTGAACAAATCAAAATATTTAAAACACTAATCAGTCGTAACTGGTGGATTTCCGGAAAAAAATTAATGGTAGTAATTAGGTTACTTGGTTGATATTGCGTACCTGCGATTAAGTCGCCCATTGGGCAAATTATTTGTAAAAATCATATTGTCATCTAATTATTTTTGTTTAAAACCGCCATACCTACATGAACGAGCGTGTCTCGGGCCTACAGTATATGTGTTCTACAGTAAAGTTTATTATTATTACTTGATTTATAAAAAAAAAATATTCTATACATTACAGCTTACTTATTTCCGATGACCGAAAAGCCCTTGCAGGACCTTTGCCTCCGAAGTAATAGATATCAAAGGCTTTCTTTCTTGAGCAATGGAATGCCAATCATCTTTAGCATTTAGTTCCTCTAGATCTCGGTTTATGTTATCTAACAATCTTTGTCTTGGTCTAAACATATTCTATACATTATAAAATTATTATTTAATAAAAAATCACCGATCATTTCAGGCTTAATTAACAACCTTCCTACTTGTGTATATTACGATAAAGAACAAAAAAGGCAAAACGGAAATGTTATAAAATACAACCTTTGAACTTATTTTATCAGTAGAATCAAAGAAAAAAAACTATTTCATGTAGACATATTATTTTTTTAATTAAACCTGCCCTAATTAAGAAAAAAAATACTTGAAATAATTAGACAAATTTCAACCACCTTTCTTTGGGTTGGTTCAAGACATTTGTTATATTTCCATTTTGCCCTTCGGAGACCCCAAGCATTTTTTATCAGAGAGGTAGATAATTACATTCCTCGACTGAAGCTGTGTATAATTTGAAATTATTTTTTTAGTATTAAAAGATACACCGAGAAAAGAACGATGAGATTACCTACATAAATTATTACCATTCATAATTCTTTCCCCATTATGTCATTTCTATTATTTGTTATCTTGATTAAAGCTATATCTCTTGCATGAACGCTCGGTCGCTTTTCATTATTACACTGAAAATCTACTCTTGAAAACTGAAAATCTTTCTCTTTTATAATAAAAGTTGTCAAATTTTGAATCGTGTATAAAAACGTTTTGAATTTTAATAAAAAAGATAGATGCTGAGAATGAACAGATTCATTCGTAGGTTAGTTATAAATAAAGTAATTCCTTTTGAAGTTAAACCAAATATAATTAGTAGGTACATTTTATGTGAACATTAGAGAAGAAATTTTTATTTTTCTCAAAACTAAACCTGCCCTGGATTATTAAAACACACAAGTGATTTTGTCACATAATTATTTTAAATGAAAATATTCATTTCAAGGGTTTATTTTTGTTTCAAATAGAAACCACAATGTGCTCTTTAAAATCTTTACAATGCCGCATAATGTGTTAGTTTAGTGTGGCCTAAAAACAAACAAGAGCTTTAAGTTTATACTAAATGGTATGGTATTAAGCCTAAATAGAATCTTTTATAAGCAAATGTTTTTAGATAATTGCTGTGCCCACATAATTATCTTAAAAAGCTTTTAATATCCACTTGTACCTATAGTTAATTATCACTATGTAATCATTGTTTTGATTATACGGTCTTTTAATTATAAGTCTTTTTTTCAATATAATACCAGAATAAAAGTAATTAATTACAATTCATTTATAGGTACTTGATTAATTTCATAAATTTTCTTTCATTGAAAATTTCATAAATACTCTTTTATTGAAAATTTGACAGTATAACCTACTATCGAATTGACTTGTGATCCATTGACTTTTTTTTCCATTCATAACTTATGCTGTGATATTGATAGTTGTGTTGTTCTTTTTTGTGTTTTTTTTTATTTTTTATTATGATTGTTGTATCTTAATATTCTATACTTGTGTATACATCATATGAACTATGTATGTAAATATATAACATGTAAAAGGCTAGCGCCGTGAATTGTTAAAAAATAAATTTGACATAGAACTCTTGTCTGAACACTATTTTGAGTAGGTACCTATTGTATTCTTGAAAATAAACTCATAATATTCAACCTTAATTACTTACTCCATGGAACCCAAACCATGAAACATTATTACACATTTTTATCTGTAATTTTTCGAATTGATTTATTTATCCACTTTTTCCTGTACGTTGCTTACAAAACAACTTTGTAGAAGGTATACATTCAAATTAAATACAATCAATATACAGAGGGCGAGTTTATCGCAAAGGCGCGATCATAGAGGCAGATATGCGTTAAACATCACTTAAAAAACATTTAACTTCTTCAATTTATTAGTGATAAAAAATGCCACCTATCCTAAAAACGTTTTTTTATTGATACAGAGACGGCAAAATACATATTTTATTACATGCAGTTAATTTACTGGTTCCTGTGCTCCGTCCACGTGCACGACCTTATGCAGCAAGGGCTTCATAAGAAGAAGAATTTACTGGTTACTTTACTTCTTGCAAACACCGTGATGGTATAGATATAGAAAAAAGGTTATTTTTTTACTTGTGAACTCCTATAGTGTCTATAATTCTATTTGTTTTAATAGTTTGCTTTCGCTGAGCTATCAAGTATAAGTTTATTTTGGTAATGAGAAATAAATCATCATCCATTTGACAGCCCGTTGTCTTGAAACATTATTGAACTATCTATCAAACATCATAAGCAAGTTGTAGTGAAAGATTTTACTCTATAAGCAATACTTAACATTAACAAAACAAACTGAAAGCTTCATCAAAACTTTATACAGGGATTTGAGATGAGGGACGGTGAAGTTTCAAGGGCAAGAAATCATTGTGCGTGATAATGGTGATGATGAGATGAGTTACTTCGATAATAATCTGTTCCATGGAATGTGTTAACAACGTGTCTATACTATATACTCGTAATTATAACGTTGTTTTACACAAAGAGGAATCAGTATAATAACATTAGGTATTATTATTTGTAATAGAGACAGGATGCATTTTTTGCCTATTTTTATAGTTTATCTTGCATATTTCGGGTATAATTATAGATTTATTAATTGGGTATATATTTTTGTATTTTATCAAAGTTTTGCATATTTTGCGTATTTTTAATGATAAACTGACACGGTCGTAGTGCATATTTGCAATATTTGGATATTTGATAACATATTGGACACAAATCGTACTGGATAAAAGGGTATTATAAGTTTCTATCCTCCTGTCACAAGCATTTTCGAAACTAATCTTAAATTTTTATTCACCTGTCGCACAAAATCTCGGAACTTACATAATACTTCAAAGAGAAAATACATATGTCATATTTTCACACTTTACATACGTATTTTATGTACATTATTATGTATATTATTCAGCTTTTTGTTACATTTAAACATGTTACTAATAATATTATTAGTATGTTAAGCAAACCCCAGCAGCTGAAGTTATTTGTAAACTAAATATCACAATCATTATCTATACACGACCCTTAAAGCAAACAATTAAAATATAATGTCAGCATGAGTACGCGTTTCTACAAGGTAATATGCTATAATATAATTATTATTGTTTAAAGTGTCTATGTGCTGTTGCCTAATTGTAAACCTTAGTGATAATTTGATATGTGTTTTTGGTACTGAGGCATAATATTCTCATTTTTGCACTGCTTGTTATACAACCATTTTAATGTATTAGATAAAAGATGAATCATGGCGATGTTACAATATCTTTTATTTCCTTAAAAGTTTGGTTTCAGCTTTTTAATGTTTGACAATTTTTTTATTATATTGTTATCTAAGATTACCCAAATATAACTAAGATGATACGTACCTATTTAAAAATTAATATGTACAAATTATCCGTTTACTTTGTTTCAAATGTTTTTGAAAACTTTTAATGACTTTTGAACAAATTTATTTAAGAGTATAAATCAACGACGCGACGACGTGAAACATCATTATTGAGTTGATATAAAATTTGTCTAAATGAAGGGTGCTTGTTTCAACTCACTTGTCATAAAGCACATTATTTTAAACTAGACAAGAAGAAATAAATATACTTGTTGTATAGGGGTAATGGCCCTTGGATTAAGAATAAATATCGGAATTCAGATGAAATATGATAAAAGGCACAAATGTATAAAAGTCGATATGTTTACTATTTTATGACTCAATATATTTTGTAACAGCTTGATTTTTTTTATATCGATGATTTTACGATTATTTATATCGACGTTTGTAGATTACGATATAAAGTGTTATTGAACACGTCGTCGTCACTGTGTGTGTTGTTCACAGAATAAAAGAGAGAAGCTATAAATTTATTATGACGTTTAATCTATGGTGTATCTATACACTACACAGATACTCCCTTCGCTTTATCCATAGTAATATCATTATTACTATCATCGTCTCGGTTGGTCCCTCAATTCTGAGGATCGTGACTATCATACCTCGTTCTGTAGATCATCTGTCACCTTGTCACCTTGAGCCCTTGAGCAAATATCCACCATGTATAAGGCTCCGTATTTTGAACTCTGGGTGGCCTCTTTAATTACGTCGCTCCGTTTTGTTACCATCATTATTACCATACGAGTTGAAATATTTGAAAAATACTACTTAAAACAATTCATAATTCAAATCCCGAGAATTTATTTGCTGGTTACCCTACTTGCGGAAGATGACTTGATGGTAGAGTATAAATAAATGAAACAATACAATTGTGGAAGATGACTTGATGGTATAGTATAAATAAATGAAACAATACAATTGTGGAAGATGACTTGATGGTATAGTATAAATAAATGAAACAATACAATTATGAATACATTTTTTTACCATCTGGGTAGGTTTCCAATTCGGTTTATTGACCTCTTGTTATTTTTTAGCCTTTTCTGATCCGTCTTTTTACACAGCATAAAATAATCCAGCGCCATCTAGTGGTCAATATTAAATTAATTAATTGTTAATAGTGTTATTTTGATGACGATCAGTGTTATAATAATAATTCGATATTAATATTTGGTTTCTTTATGTAATAATATTGTTGGTCAAACTCAATGTTTGAAAGTATTTTTAACTGAGTACATACAATGCTTTGATGACCCGGAGTAATTAGCAGAATCCACCCCAAATATTCGGTAACCACTACTTTTGATTAAAGTTTTACTGTGGTCTAAATTGTTTACATTTAGGGATGATACTTCTAACGTTGCTCATGATCATGATTCGGATATAAGGGTACAAAAACAAATATAACAGACCATAAAGGTATTTGTTAGTCTATAATTTTTACAAGAAACGTAAATTATGTTCATGGAATTTCAATTCTATCTATCTATACCCTCACGCCATGTCCCAGGAGTGGTAGGCAGAGAGAACGGAATGCCATACAGATCTATCCATACAAACTTCTTTCGCTTCGTCCATATTCATCCAGTTTCTCATACATGTACGCCGATTTCTTTTACTCAACACGCCTCCGACCTTGAGGACTTGATCCACGTGATCAAGCAACGTGGTTCTTGGCCATCCGCGGTTCCTCACACCCCCTCTTTCAGATAAATACATCCTTGTCGTCATTCTTTCATCTTGCATTCGCTCCACATATCCAAACCATCGTAACTTATTTACACGCATTCTATCCACAGCACTCTTCTCGCATCCACTCATTCTCCTGATATCCTTATTCATCACTCTATCCCGCAACGTTTTACCAAAAACTTTTCAATTCACAATTTTTTTATTGAAAATGATTTTCTATTACATACTTCAGAAATCATATCTCTATATTTGTACCATGACATTTGAAGTAGTGCAGTAACCAACGGAGCAGCCATATAATATACATTTAAACAAACAAATTGTCCTCTTTGTGCCATCAAAAGCTAGGACATTCAGATGGGTGATGTTGGACGTTCCTTATCACTGAATTGAAGATGTTAAAGTTATGTCGTGTCCACGATGTTTTACGACAAGCTGAGACATTCACATGGCACTTCTTTAAAAAGACAGTTGAAGACTTTTTTAATTCGAAGGACTCCACGGATTATTGCACTTTGCCATAATGTGCACATTCACCTTATTATCAAAATTTGAACTCTATACAAACTACAGAAGTTGAATTAGATTTGCATATTATGTAGAGCGTGTTGTAAAAATCCTCATAAATATATTTAACGTTATTTTTTCTTGATCTTTAATTTCATAGACGCGTTTGTTTAAGTTGCTAGTTTTTCTAAGTATCAAAAACCTTCATTATAATGTTTCTAAAATTTATTCGTAAATATTTTCCTTGGTTCTCACCCTATCATTTCTGAGTATCTCCACTAATGTTTGTTTTGATTATAAATTCTTCCACTTTGCTACTTACGGTTTTTGGGTAATAAACTTTTTTGGTATTCAAGCTCCAAACTCCCAAAATTAATTTATTTAAACAGAAAACCAAATGTTTACCGATGATATTTTGGTGTAGGTATGTCAAAACTCGAAACACTTATCTGACTGGAGTTTGGTATGAGATAAAAAAAGGTTGAAGTCGTAATTTTATTGAGGAAAAATCTGAAAGTTTTCTATTTAAAAACATTTTTTGGTTAGCCAAAAAAACAACATCTAAAAAGCGTTAGTATGAAATAATGTTATTTTGTTTAGGGACAGTTTCTTCCAAGTTTTTTTCTTTCCCGTTTGACCTTTGTAAGAAATGTCGAAATATTTTTTTTTACTTTATTATTCTTTTTGAATCTAATTTGTTGGTTTATACAACAGCTAAGTGAATAAAAAAAAAAAGAATTCGTAATAAAACGACACATGACTCGAAAGTATGTTATCGCATTTTTAGGTAGGTATACATAATTTTTCATATTTATCAGCATATTTTTAACATTAATATTTTTTTATTACATATGAAGAAAAAAACCTCCTCGATTCAGAGATAAAACTATTTTCATACGTGAGGTTACCTCTTTTTAGGACATTTCTAACGCTTTGATTCTATTGTCGCGTGAACTTGTAATTTAGAAATCATTATTTTCTGCCTCTTATATAAGTATAATTCTGATCATTTTTATTATTGGTGTCTTCGGTTAGAAATGGATTTCTAAATAGTTCAATCAATTGCCTGTTCAATGTAGTTCATCGTTTAACTTTTCTTACTCTTAGGAAAAATTTGTCTATTTTCAACGTGAGTGTTTTATTTTAAGTTGAGAAAAATCCATAAAAAATATCGCTAGAACAGTGACAAATCCACTTTTGAGAAAATTTACAACTACTATTATACAATCACGACATGTCTCATAAGTGGGGTAGCCACCAGACCAGCTGCATGTCATTAACATGCAAGCCGTCTTCTCCGTGTCAACAAAAAAGTGCATGAAGATATTCAGAATTGAAAAAAACCTCATCGCTGACTTTAAGATGTCAAATGTTTTTATTTCTTTGAACACCTGCCTTTTACACCACACTCTAAAATGTACGAAATGTGTGGGAGAGAAAGCAAGGAACATTGATTATATTTATATGATAAAAAAGTTCAAGCGGAAATGCGGTTCCTCAGGGGTGTGGCTGGTGTGTCATTGAGAGACCGTATAAGGAATACGTATGTTTGTGAGGCTCTCAAGGTGGAACCGGTACTCCTGCATATAGAGAGGTCGCAGTTGCGATGGCTGGGTCACGTTCTCCGCATGCCAGAGGACAGACTACCACTTAGATCTTTGGAGGCTGTAGGAGAGGGCAGAAGACCGGTGGGCCGCCCTAGAAGAAGCTGGCAAGGGCAGGTGTCAAACTTGTGTGATGAAAGACTTGGTTTGGAGTGGCCAGAGGTCCTGGAAGCAGCGGTGGACAGGGATCTCTGGAGGAGGTACCTAGGCGCAATGGGCCCCCGACCTAACTAGGACAAGGGTATGTATGTAGGTATGTATGTATTTACCTATTATATCAAAAACATTTTGAAATATCGAGGATTTTTTTATTTGTATTTCCGCTTACACACTTTGATTAATAATTTCATTTTGTTTTCTACATTCTATGTGAGTATGTATGCTTTTTTCGTTGTTTTAAAATATACACGTTGCTGTTGTTAACGCGAAAAAATAAATTTTCCCTCTTGTATCAGATACCTATGTACTGTATATATTATTATTATTTCATATAATATAGGTATACCTACATATACAAAACACTTGTAACGAGAATTTTTATTTTATCTTTTTACCGATCAAAACTCGTCAACGGAAAAGTATAGAATGTATAAAAAAAATGAAGCTCTTATACAGCATGTTTTAATTTATTTGATAATAATATCATTCCTCGTTCTGCGAGGCGATATATATCGGCTTCTGCGTTTGATAATAGAGAGCAAGATTGAGGGACGTCGAGGAGTGGGAAGAAGGCAGGTGTCGTCGCTGCGTAATATACGGCAATGGACTGGAATAACCCAGATGGGAGAGCTGGTCCAAACAGTGCGGGACAGGGAAGCATTCTTCAGAGCAGTGGTGCCCAAAGTTGACTGGGCTCCGACCCATCTAACAAAAATTTCCAATCTTGGGACCCACCTTTTAGGTGAGGTCATAAAAATTAGAGAAAAGAGGTCATAAAAATTGGTAATGCTCAGATTCTCTAGTAGCGAGTCATGGAACTACTTAAAGCTCAGAGCCCAATCAATATTCGCTCACGACCCATCGGTGAGTTGCAACCCATAGTTTTGGAACCACTGCTCAAGAGTGATCGGCGACGTCTGGGGAACCTGATACGGCACTGATAGAAGATAGAAGGAAAAGGATATTATCATGAATGCAATATTTAAATACTCTTATATATCGATACAGTTTTGTTCATTTTTCTTTTTTCATGGTAACCTTGTATTTTTAACAATCTTCTGAAAATAGGACCTAATTTCAAGTTAGAGGTTTTATACTACCTTTTATATTCTTGATCGGATTGGCTGGAAAAAACGCATATGCGATAAACCTCCCTTTCTGTACTTTTGTTAAACATATATAGGTTTTTAAACTATGTTTTGCTTTTTAATTTAGACTTCTGCGGTATCTGGGTGGACGTTTGGTCTCCTTCAATGTTCGTTACTTTGATATCAAATTTACACCTAATCTTAAAATTCTTTGTCATTAAATGTATAATGTACCAATTAATATGCTTTTATAGTAGGTACTAGTGGTTTAACACAAGTAGAATTGTAGCGGTAAAGCACGAGACTTTTGTAGATTTTTGTTGTAATATTATTGGATATAAAATTAATAAAATTGAAGAAATTTATGATTTTCTGCGACATTAAATCCTGTTTATGAAAGTATATGCGACTTGAAGAATTCATCGTATTACGTCACGATGTATATAATATAAGATGATGCCTTTAAAAAAAGAAATTCTGGGTTTGATTAAAATTTGTGGGAGTTTCTGTTAAAAAATCCTTCCTGTTTATTCCTTAATAGAAATATTAATATAAAAAGAAAATTTATTGATGATTAAGACATTATTGTCTCCAAACATCCTTTATTTTCATCGCATTTGAAATTGTGATATGTTTTCATCTCCATCAAATACAAATAACGTACCAATACCAAGATACCTTTTTACATTGTGTTTTTTACAGATTTCCAGCTGTCAACCAAGCGGGTACTTTTAGGTATTATTTATGTTGTTTTTATTGAAATATTTTCTCTTGAATCTGACTGACGGGTGCCTCTAACTTTGATAACATTTTGAAAATATGTACTCATGTAAGCGAATATCTCATTCGAACGTTGACCATAGAATTTTTAGCCCGAAGTATATTATATACATGTGGAATTTGGAAATCCCAATAATATTAAAATAAATTCGATAATTCATATAAGAAATTGATGTGTAGCTCGTTAATTTCTTTTATGATTAACACCAAAACCCCTTCATACTAAGAACGTATAAAAAATAATCTGTAATTGTTTAGAGAGTGGACCGGAATGAGGACGCTGAATGGCCTGTTCAGGGCAGCACAAGACAGGGAGGCTTTCTGCGAAGTGATCGCCAACGTCGGGGGGACCTGACATGGCACACAAATAAGAAGAATACTTGTTTGTCCGTATCATATTAATAAAATAAAATGAAAATGGCTTGATTTTATAATCATGATTTGTTATATCTAACATTTCTATTTGTATAAATATGTTTGCTATTGCTAATAATAAAACTTCACTACTATGTAAAAGTAAATCAAATGTTTTACTTCAGATCATGACACTTGAAACAAACGCTAAAACAACTTCTACACACAGATATGAGTTCTCAGTCGAGGACTCCACTTTACCCACATTTGCAGATACTCCTTTACCTAACAGATGGCTCGAAGGAAAGACCAAGTGAGTTAAAAGTGACGTTGCTATTTTACTGTCAAAAACATTTTCATCATGGTGGTCAGTTTTTAATTTCAACGACAAATATACCGTTTGAACGTCCGACACACTAGTATCAGCCATTTTTCAGCCATCTTCGTCCTCTTTGTCTATATTATGACTATTTTTTTTATCAAATAATCGAGATTATAAGAGTCAATCGTTGCTGGTAATTTACTTTATCCTACGATTATTTTCGCTCTATAATGACGAACATTTTACATCCCATAGAGATTGAGAATTCTTCTGACACTAAACTATAATGTATGGATGAAGATGCCTGTTCTGTAATAAGTGTTGTTATTTTAAAGATAAGAGTGTTCTTTGTTTTTTAACCAAGTACTTCTAAAATTTCTCTGATGGGGTCATTATATTATGTGTCAAGTTTATAAAGATGTATTTGAAGCCTACTGCAAATTCATATTAATGTCTTATGAAAAAAACATCATTGCTTATCACTTCAATCCCCAATATTTATCAATCGACTTCGAGTTGATATCTGAAACTGTGAACATGTTTTATCCTTGTATGATACGAACTATAGATATTTTCATCCTTTTTACGTAAGTATTCTTTTTTTATATTCATTCATTTATCGTCAAAGCTGAACGATACATACGGAAGAGTGGTTCTCAAACACATTAGCTTTAAAAGCTTAGGGTTGCACAGATCACGTCTTATTGTAGTATAGTTTGATTCTATTATAAGTAACATTAAATTATAAGCTTTTGATTTCGATGACTAACATCTGAAGTATCTGAAATCTTTTGATAATAACGTACATAATTTAAGTCTTGAAAATCTTTGAAAGTGTTCGACGTTAATCCAAGAACTAATAGGATTTATTTAATATTATTTCATTAGCATCATAAAAACCTAGAAGAATGACTATATTTAATCCAATTTTTACTTCATGTAAGCTATACGTACAGAATACAGAGCAGTGCGAATATTCCTGTCAAATCTCTTTTTGATATATTTCTAACTAACCCGCTAGTATGCTAGACAACTCTTAAATTTAAATATAAGTATTTCTTTTGTTTTGTCATTATTTATAAAATATATAGATACATCATTACTCAGTAATGTAAATAAGGTATACGATAAGTTAATTCATGAAAAAAAAAAGTAATAGACGATGAGTATTCTAATTTCAGATATCATTTAAACACGTTCTTTTTAAAAATATTCATGTGACATCAATCACTCATTCATTTTGTCTCAGATAATTCAGCGCGTTTAATCTAGATTTTTAATAAATAAATTATATCCACGTTTGAAAACTTGAAAAGCCTTGCATGGTGTTAACATGGATGGAAAAAATGGAATTAATGCCATTTCCGTTAAGAGGAGTCATATAAGTATTCCCTCTGGTAACATACAAGCTCCTACATGCGAATTATTTTGTGTACACCCCTGTTCAGGAAAAAGTTGGGCGATATTTAGACAGTGGGATATATAATCTTTTGACAAACCGCTGATCTATTGTTTTCGTATATATCTACATATAAGAATCATGTATAAAAGCTGTACCGTTAATCAAAACTATCGAAATATACACGATATGAAAGAGGTGAAAGATTACTAAGATTTTGTGCCCCATAACAATAAGGCATGTATTTGTATCTTGTTCTATAATCAAGCTTTATTCTTCTGCAAATAACATCAAAGTACGCAATATTGTTATGTTGTGTTTTCGGCAATTTTCCGATACTTATCCCATTGTCTGAATGCTGACATATCAAACCTGGCAAACAATATCGCTTGGTACAGCTTTTTTTAAAGCAATACTGCTTTATTCTCTCTTTTTTGCTGCTTTCTATGTTGGTGACGTTGTTATTTTTATTATAATACACACTACTAAACTTGATAGAAAAATAAAACCAATAACCCGTTTGCTGTAAGAGAAAATCGAATTTAGATTTTAAAAGGTATCCAGATATAAAGGAAAGGAAAAAACTTCAAGAAACTTATAAATTGAATATCGATTTTCATAATATTAAATAACATATCACCTACTTATAGATACTTTTTTATACTATTTTTTCTACAGCAAAATTACCGAACATTAACAGTTACGGTTGCTTTTTCTTATTTATTCATTCTTTTAATAGTGTCTTGACATCTTACTTTATGAAAAATAAATAAATAACGAAATAGTTAAGCGCAGAAAAGTATAGGTACCTCGTGTAGTCTCCAGTAATAAATAAGTCTCTTATTCTTTTCTGTAAGTTTTCGAGTGTCCTGTAAATACAGGTGTCCATTAAACCTCATGTATAAGACAATTAATATCTACAATTCTGCGATGGAAGATGCCACCCATCTTGAATGTCTTATTTTTTTTGGTACGGAGAGGACAATCGTTGGCATGCTTATTAAATGCAGTCGATCCGCTTGCGACTCCACTTGTGTGATAGGTATGCCATGATGGGTATAGTAGTTATAGTTAACGAACTTGAAATAATATTAATCTTCAGTGTTTCTTCGTTAATAATAAACTTAGTGAGAAGAAATCGTTATACAGCGATAAACCTGCCTCCTGTAAAATTAATTTATTTATTTATTCATGAAATATACAGCTTGCGTTTTTTTTAACAATTAACAATTGATAAAAAACAAAAATAACCCAACATAACTATGTACATTAGTGTTCTATGAAAATATAATAATAATAATAATAGTTTATTAAACACAATATCATTTTACAATAATCGAACAATAACACAATACATTTATTTTCCTAATACAATTACTCCCCAAAATTGAGCGTAGCTCGTGCTTTGGGGAGAAGTAAATATGTTAGAGTTTCAGTACGGAATGATATAGGTAGGTACATAATTATAACTAAACCTATGTGCAGTTCATGCAATTAGTCTATTGACCTCACTTTTGGGAAAATCAAAAAGATAAATATAGATTGCATATCATTTCGGTACATATGTACATCTGTTATTTTGGAAATTATTTTCATTTTTTAATACAAATGAAATTACACATGTAAATTGAGCTGTTTCATTAGTCTATTTTGTGTTGTTAATCATCATAAAATGCGGCAAATGTCTGGTTAATACAAATGTTAGCGTGGCCTGAATAATATGACTGACTGAAAACCCAACTAAATCCAACTGTTGTAATTGCCGCACTGTTCCGGTAAATTTACGGTATGTACGCACAGTGAACAATGAATAAAACCCCGGAAAATGTAATACTATCAATACTAATAGTACATTTTTATTAGGACGATGAATTCAAACTGTGTCTAATAAAAATTGAATTTTACCGAATCCGAATTCCGGCATTAATTATTCTAGTTTCGGACAAAACCGTATTTTGCATTCAATGTACACTCTAAAGCAGGAAGACCATAAATACTGTATAAAATTAAGTTCCGAGTACGATTCATAAACTATTCAACTTCAAAAATAAAAAGACGACCTAATGAATCTAAATATCCCTACCGGCAATTCCCCCCCCCCCCCCCACTCGTTTGGTTCCAGAGAGTCTTCGGCGAAGATATGTGTGGCTTTCACTCGTCTCTGTAAGTTCTAAAACATCGTGATTAATACTTCAATTACATAAGGTATGCCACCCATTCTGATTGTCTTTACTTTTATTGCCACGAAAATGACAACATGTATGTTTAAAACATGCATTTAGTCTGCTGGGTACACCATTTGTGGAAATAGCACTGATGATATGATTAAATGAATAATCACAAGATATTGCTAATATCGTAAAGATGAAATAGATCGTCACCGTGAGTCAAAACATAATCCTTCTGCTCCAGAGACTGAGATTCTTTACCATAAAAATAAACCCGAAAGTGAAGAACAAACAGTCATTATCACATGATTCCAAAATCAGCTGACATCCATACGTATGATTTATTGCAAAAGGGGTTTTTTGATTCAGCCGAAATTGCGGTCAATTTTATCCGTAACCACAAAATCTATAGTTGAATATATGATGGTTAAGAGACTACTTTATATAACTGGTGAATAGTCATAACGGATCAAATAAACAATGCTTATACAAATAATACATAGTTCCAACAATGCATCAATGAATGTGGCAGTGGCCTCAATTCAATGATTTTCAGCTATACTAAAGTGAGCACTCACTATTGTTATTATTGTCAATACATATTTTACAGGATGAGCCATTGTACGTCTCATGGAAGAGATTCCGTATGAGGTAGATAAATCGATTTAATAACCATATATCAATATAATATTTACGCTTAATGTCTTTTTACTTAAAAAAATTTAAAAAAATCATCCGTGATAGTAAAACCAAACATATACTATACTATCCTATCACGGCACATCCCACAATTGGTATAGCCAGCAGAGCAGCTGCATATAATATCACATGCAAGCTGTTCTCTCCGTGCCAATATAAAATCAAGACATTCAGGATGGGTGGCAAACCCCATCGCTGAATTTAAGATGTAATATATATTTATTTTTTCGAATACCTACCTTTTACAGGACACTCGAAAACTAACGGAGATGAGTGGGAGACCAATTATTTACCGGGTACTCCACGGGATACCAAACATTGTTTATAATATTATAAATTATTTCGGATTAAATAGTTCTATTGGAAATTAACATGTGCACTACTAGCAGCTATTTAAGACAGTAAGTTTTTTCTTACTTAGGTCCTGGATGGCTATTTCATGAATATTAAAAGATTTAAATACATCGATTTAAATGACGCATACAATTTCTTATTGTAAAAAAAAAAATACTGTATATCGTCTGACGTTTAAGTAAATTTTTCCTTCATTTAAAGTTTTTTCTACTATCTTTAAGTATTTCGAATAAATAATAAAGTACGCCCGTGAATTCAATGTTCATTATTTTTATTTTTACAATATTCTATAAGAATCAACAAAATGTTCCTTTAAACAAGGACTTTTTTTAAATAAACGCTATTTCTGCAGATATAATTATTTACTCATTTGTAGGTATGTGTTCAGTACAAAATACAAATATTTTTACGTAATTCCATAAGCGAAATAATATCAAGGAACCATAAAAAATAATCCAAGTATATTATAATCGTACCTACATAATATCTACCATCGTTTTCGGGCTTTTAAAATGGTGTCACGTTGACCGGGACATTAAAATTTGAACCATATCTATTATATTATAGAACAAGCTACATACTCGTGCTATGTACATGACAATATATTCGTTAGTACACAATAATAAAATGTGTGTTCTATCTCTATTAGTGGGCCACAAGCCATTGAATGTAATGAGGAAGTGTCGTGAGGAATTATTACCAATTCTCTACTGTATTACTTGTATCTAGTACTCAGTATTGTGAGGCATAACATCGACCTGACCCAAAACTACGAAACGATACAGTGATGCCTCATTTATCTGGCCGAAAAAAAATAAGTTCGAAATAATTATTGACGTAAGCCGAGTTCATTGTATAAATAAATTATCTATATAAATTTTAAATATATATCTATATTTTATGAAATAATCATTTATTTGTTATGTTGAAAAGTGTATAGGTATGTATATTTATGAATAATTTTATATTGAAATTCCAAGTTATAATAATATTTTTTTAATGCTTCTATTTGATTTTATTATTATATTAATTAACTTTACCAAACTTTATTTCATAATTTATTTATATTAGGTATGTGTATATTAATTTGTTAATATTGTTTTGAATTATTTGTGTCTTAGTTAATCCTGACTTGTTTGATTTACTTTAATGTACTTTAATGTCTTGTTTGATTTACTTTTATGTCTGTTATATACTTTATACATGTCAAAGGCTAACGCCGTATATTGAAATAAATAAAATAAAATATATAAGCTTCTAAGCATGTATTAATCCAGTTTCTCACACGAATATTGTTAAAACATTATTTACTTTACTATATTAAACCCTCGTGCCATGTCCCAAGTGGGGTACGCTAAATATATATTCTATCTTTACACACTTCCTTCGTTTCCCCCACATTCATACAATTTCTCATTCACGCACGTCGGTTCCTCTTACTCAATATACGCCCATCCTTGAGAATTTACTCCACGTGATCGAGCCACGTGGTTCTCGGACGCCCGCGCTTCCTCACACCCTTTCTTTCAGACAAGTATATCCGCTTTGTCATTCTTACCTCGTTCATTCGTTCAACATGTCCAAACCACCGTAACTTATTCACTCGCATTCTGTCCACAACACTCTTCTTGCATCCGCATATTTTTCTAATTATTTCATTCAAGATAATTTGTTATAAATAATATCGATTTTAATCCTTGTTCTACCTGATCTAAAACATCTTTCAAACATTACATTGATTGATTGCAGTGAAAAGTATCTCGTTCATAATTTATGTAAAAAATAATCGCATTGAAAAGGAAAAATCTTCATATTTTCAAAACAAAAGAAACTACTGTTGAGTAGGTAAACGAGTAGAATGTTACGTAGATAGATCAAAGAAAAACGTTACATTTGTTCCACAATAACTTTTACCAAAATCAGCAAATTTTAAAAGCCTTTTACTGTACATTGCATTCAGACATTGTTAACGAACTATGTAAACACAAATTTAATACAATGTAGGTGTGTACAACACTTGACTGTGAACCATGAATGATGTCCTTTATAGATATACATACATCTAAGATACTGAGATGATCAGAATAATATTATTATTGTTATCATGTATGGGTACAATATAGTATCGCGTGTGGCTTTATAACTTATATAACATAAAGTATTGTGTTATGTTGTATTGCGTGTGGAGTTCATGAACAAAATAATATTTCAGTTTTAGTTTTGTACTAACACATCCTACATACATTATTGAGATATGTACATATTAAGACGTGACATTGGAGAATAATAATATGTTATTTATTTACAAATATTTATTTATTTATTTACAAATATTTACGGCCAAAGCCTTTAACATGTTAAACCTCTGTATACATACAAAACATGTAAACAAAGGAAAGATCTGTTACAAAAAATACACAAAACAATTAGACTAAAGAAACGAAAGTTTTACAGACAATATAACATTAATCATGTTATAATAATAAAAAAGATACAAAATTGTAAAAAAATTTTTGGTAAAGACATTACAAAGAGAAATTAAAGGTATATAAATGTCAAATATAGTAAAAATAATATTTATGTAATATTTTAGTTTAGTTATCTCTATCGAATAGGTATCCCACTATTTTTTGTGGGATAAGGCACGTATTCATAAAATATTATTTAGAAAATTTATTATTCATCGATGATGTATGGAACCCATCCTAAGGCTTTTATTTTTTTAAAAGATTAAGGAAAAAATCTATAAATATGTTCATTAGATACATAAAATCACATAGTATAACGGTTACTTCCCCTGCAGGAAAATCCATGGTAGTATGATTTATTATTATTAAACAACATTAAAGTGTCATTTACGTGCTAAAGCACTTCAAGGGCACTGTACAGTTCATCAATTCTAGGACATTAGATCTACGTCATATTATAAGTATAGATTAAATAAGAATCTCGGATACACATGTAGGTATCCACGTCAGAAGTTACATATTACGAGTTTATTGTAAATATTGAATAATTAGATACAATAACATATAACGATAACATATTTCTGTATCCACGATAACATATATCTGTATCCACGTCAAGAATGTAAGACAGAATCCAATATTTAATAGTAATTAGTAAAATAAAAGGTTTTTATTGTATACTCTAACTTTATAATAGCTTGACAAGACGAAAGTCGAATCATGCGTGGTATAAAAATTAAAAGTAAATCAATTGTATTTCAATAAATACACATCCATCCACTCGTTTATAAACGACTTAAATTAATAAAATCAATGAATTACCATCAACCACCCTGGAAAGAAAACAAGGAATAAAATCAATTCCTAAATTTCATTTAATTATACTACCCATTTTCTAACACACATCCACTCAACTTAAATAAACTTATTTCAAACATAACGTATTAATATTAATTCTAATGGTTGTAGGATAATTTTGTTAAGTACATTCAACCTTTTAGTCAAATCTAAGATAATGCAGGTAGCTTTCTATCATATTTAATTATAATGTGTGAGGCGAAATAATATGTAAATTTGGGTTTAAATAATATCTTAATCCTCATCCGCAAAGCATCAACGTATATTAATCCTCATCCGTAATTGTGATTAACAAATATCCGCACTTTGCACCGAAGTATATTAATATTAACTAAATACCTGTTTGCACTGTTTTTTAATATTTCATAAATAAGAAATTTTCACCTTTATAATATTAATGTTTAACTGCTCAAATTTGATCGCTACTTTTATTTTTGGGTGTTGACATTTTGCGTGCTATTTGCGCAAATACTTGTTATGGTAAGAGAATATCAAATCAGTTCCAGATTACCACAATAGACAAAAATGTCGCCTGCGTATAAAATAAATTCACGTATTCTCATCCGCATCCTAAAAACATTTATTTCCATTCCGTAAATTAATCCGCTATAATATGGCATATATACGGACGCCAATGTAAATATGTCAACAGTTTAAGTATGTACGTCTGTCTCCTGAAGAAATAATGATAATATCTTAGTATGTGGTGTCGTGTTTTTGAAAGGTATTTAGTATACACTCCCATCCATTAATCATTCTCCATAAGTTATCTAAGACTCGCTGCTTTCACATTGAAATACTATTATTCCATTAAACAATCACTTAATTATTATTTTAATAAGTATTATTATCTTTGTACGATTCAAACAAATAAGCTTAAACAATATCTCATGGCTAGGTATTCGTATTATATAGTTTGATATTATAATACTCAGAAAAACGTTTGGATAAAAAACACATTTTCTGTCTTTTGTTAAGTACTTAATTACTATCAGTGAAGAAACGGATATCTAGTGAAATTCAAATCCGGATTACCTTGACTTGTTTATTTTAGAGGGTGTTACTTTACAGGTAGCTCAGACTAATTAAATAATATAGTCAAGTTGCTGGTAATGCATTCGTCACTCGACTAAGACATCAGCCTAGTCGGAACTAGGTTTTCGGAGTGTATTTTTGGGATATTTATTTTTTTAAGTGTACAAAAACTAATGTTGCGACAGTTCGTTTGTCTTTCTCGTATCTTCCTTGATCAGTAAAGGAGTTCCATTCCATGAAAACTTGACTCGATAAAATTTTGCAAAAAGTCGGTTAATAAAATCGAAATTTTGGGACGGGATAGTAAATCGTAACCGAATAAACCGGTAACTGGAAAGTAACTGAATATTCTTCTCCACTCTAGCAATTATCTCCATTTCATAATACCTTTTGATGAATTAGCTTTCATTTTTTATTTCATTTGCTAAGTATTGTTTTATGAAACTTTTGGTGTTATGAAAATTCTGAAGTAAGGAATAAAATAATTATATGCCTTATCTGTTACTTGTAAAAAATATTATAATTTATGACTTAGATCATTATGTAGGTATGAAAATTTTCTCTCCATCTATATTTACAATTACTTCTTCTACTTCTTGAAGTGCCTTGTCGAGTCCCCCAACGTTGGCGATCACTTCGGCGAACTTGTCCCTGTTCTGCGCTGCTCGGAACAGCTCTTCCACACTTCGTATGCCGGTCTACTCCCTTATGTTTCGCAGCCAGGACATCTGCCTCCTACCGGTTCATCGGCGTCCCTCAATTTTCCCATTCAATCCAATCACACGGCATATATTTTTGGGCAGGCTGATAAAATATTTGTTATATACCTATTCATTCGATTAGAAATTTCAGTAAAGGCGCCCCAACGCTTAAAAATTGGCTCTAGACTGGCTTGAGTCATCACTTTCGGAGACAATGTTTACCAATTCCGCTCCTCTCACTGTCAAGATATAATGTTAACCAATCGAAAAACATTTATTGCAAACAGCTGGTCACTCGTTCACGAGTGAATGGTACTTGAAAATAGAATAGAATTGAATAGAAGTAACCATTAATAAATAAAATTAGGTATCAAATCCGCAAAGTACTTTTTAATCTAAGTGACTTGCAAAGAACTGAGATCTGTCTACTTGAATTCATTGACCAGGAAAATATTCGGTCGAGGATGATAAAAAAGGGTGAACTTACTTCCGCTAACATTTAACCCCGTTAATCCCACTTACACCTTCGTATTTCAACATTTTACTCAGATTCCTAATCTTCATTTTATACACCTTTTTGCTCCCATGTTTCAAAAGGCAGAAGTTGTTTTCGTGAGTAGCAAATAGACATACTTATCGTATACGTATCTTTTTATAGAATTGGCGATATTAATGTTTTTGATACAGTTTTTTTATCCACAAGGTTTTCAACCGTCTAGATGACCCTTTACACAATAAACCGTTCAAATGATAGCAAAATCAGAAAGTTAAGAATGTCATAAAAATATATTGATGCAGAATCACTCTGATTGAAAAGAGTTTTGTGGGGCGAAATAATAAAATACATGTTTTTCTTAAAATTTGGGTTAATTTATCAAGGTTAATGTTTTTCTTAAGTTTGGGTTAATATACTACTACTACTACTATACCATCACGGCATATCCCACAAGTGGGGTAGCCAGATTTATAACCCAGCCTTTGGGTTAATATTACAAGCGTATTTTTTTTTATGGGCAGCGCACACCACATTTCCCGTGCTGTACCTGGATATGTGTATATCCTCAACGACGCACATGCAAAGAGAGGAATTAATACCGCACTGAAGCGAGAAATGCTGCCTCGAGAGAGTTTTAAGTGTGATCTGCACCATTATTTTTTCTAAGAAGTTATGTTTCTTTGAAATCTAATATCCAACTCTTTAATCACCTGAGAGAGAATGAGTGAAGCCATTACTTTTCATTTGATATTATGAATTTATTTCCAAGGATTATGTATGTATATTGCACACATGATGATATTATTATATATAAGAAGTGTGATGTAGGGTGTTATTATTATAATAATTTTAGCATGATACGACATCTGTCGCGCTATCATATTTTAATATTATTATATTTCACGCTGCCATTATCTACATATCACTTTCATACATCAGATCTCTTACTTCTCCATACATATCAACTACACTCAGTGGCAGGACCAGACTTTTCATATATTATGTAATCTTTCGTAATAAATCAGTCATTGATGCATCTTGTAAGAGTATTGTCGAATATACTTAAGTTGGATCCAAAAAACTTTGAGACGGAAAAAGTATAATATGCCGATCTGAAATACAGCTTTGTTCAGTGTTAGTTAGGTCCAAGAAATATTACAGTCATCCATGCAACTTTTAGGAATGCGTTAGAAGCTATTAAGTAGATAGTATGGCCAATTCTGAATCATAAAATAGTTCAGTTGCACTAACTAAGTCAACTAATTGTGAGAAGATAGTCGAGTCATGATAATTAGTTCTAATTCGCATTCACAGTTTTCCGTACTAATTTAGTTCATTAGTTCATTTTGACACCTTAATACAACTATAAATTTCGAGAATCTATGGATTTCGTATTCTGAATGAAATTTTAGTTGACAGCCGACAACTAAAATAGGTTGGTTTTGGCAGAATTTTATTCGCGACTTTTAATGTGCAAATATTATTAGTTGCTGTCATTTTACCGCAGAATATTGCTATATTTTGGAAGTGTTAAGTTGTTTTTTCAATTAAAAGTGAAAATTTATACTTTTAGGGCAACTCTTATAGCATGTACAAATTGTAAAATTAAACCACCACCGACGCAAATACGAACGCCAAAATGTATCAGCAAATCTGACATTTCACAATTTTCACGCGCGACAACTATTAAATTGTTGCCAGAAGTGTAAATCGGAACGTGAAAAACATTTTGTATTGCGGCATCACTGAGTAATATTAGTTTGTCCCATAGATTTTACCGTTTGCACTTGGTGGTTCTCGAGTTTATAGTTGTTTATAGTTCATAACTAATGCTGAATACTACATAATAACTAATATTAATCAACTTTTTAGTTAGTTAGTTCATTAAGATTCAGAATTGGCCCTAGTAGATCTTAATCGAGTGACGAATGCATTACCAGCAACTTGACTAAATTATTTGATTATTCTGTCTACCTGTAAAGTAACTCGCTCTTAAATAAACAAGTCACTGTAATACGGATTTGAATTTTACTGGATATCCTTTTTTATTCACTGATAGTAATTAAGTTCTTAACAAAAACAGAATCTGTGTTTTTATCCAAACATTTATCTAAGTATTAAGTAATGTAACTATACAATACGAGTACCAGCAAGATGGAGCGACTAAATTGTCGAGGCCACACAAAGTTTACTACACGGGGCCTTGCACATGGCGGAGGATCGCTCAAGGTGGATACAGATAGTCTACAGAACGAAGCATGATGTACACGATACTCAGAATCGAAGGACCGACGGAGATGATTAGTAAATATTTATACAGTCAACGCATTCGTTTGTGGATGACTCAACCTCTTGAACGTTGTTTTTGTTATAAATGACACTAGAACAATATCATATTTTGATTGTATGAATTTATGCTAAATCAAAGTCAAATTCTTGGTAACGAATAATCAAAAATACCCCATGCACAGGGAATATTGTACGTCTCCAAATTTAAAGTGTATTTTACAAGCATTTCTCACGTGTCATTGGTATGTAAAGCGCGCCACTGACTACACACTCACCTCATCTCTCACTTCTTGCCACTCTTCACATTTCCCAATATTCATGTAGTGTAAGGTATTTGAATGATGTAATATTATTATGTATGTATAATTCAGCTTTCATTTCAGGAGCAACAGATTTTTTCAGCAAACTCGAAATCTTATTATACTTCCTATGCGTAGGTACACATACTTGAACTTTTCAATTAAGCTCCTTACAATCAATTGATGTACTTGTACATTAAATTACGACATGCTTTATTATTGTGTAATTTTATAATTTTTGAAATGATTACTAGATAATTTTGCATTTCCCCTTTTCATATTGATTGCCAATTCAAAGACACTTCAACCGAATGATTATCAATAAAAAAATATTTCAAGAGAGTCTGGTAAGATATATCACTATAAGTGATAGTCCCTACAATATATATGTTTAACCAATTAAGTCTAAGAATAAAATATTTTCGACTTTATATTGAATTCTATTTACTCTAGTTTTTTTTTTTTAAGTAGATACATATTGCTTCATAAGTTTTAGTAAATAAATATAAATTTATTTGAAAATAAAATTAACTACAGATAAATATGACTTGTAAATTTCGTTTACTTCCGTAAAATGAGCAACATTATTAATATCCCTATCACTATCGTGAGTGTAAATGGTCTTAGCTGCTTATAAAATGTGTATATTATTATTGACGTTGATTTTTATATTGGATTTTGTGAATGGAAACTTCAGTTAGAAGGTACATATTATACCAGTATGTGAAGTGTCTGAATTTCTGATAGAATTGACACGTGCTTCACGTTTATTATTAATATTTCAGTATCATAGCATTTGATATTAGGAAATTCTCTCTGAAGCCATCAGCATGAAAACTGATATGAAAATTTCATTTACATATATTTTTTTAAGGCTCACTATTGTACCAGTTATTTTTAGTCTTATAAGTGCTTTTTAAATAGATTCATGGTTGTCTACGACAGTGCTTTATGTAAGTTTATGTTACCGTTGTTGCATAAAACACTAAGTCACATATAACTATTAATCGCATGCCTTCTTTTAAGAGTTTCCTATTCCATCATCAAGCTAACATAAAGTTGCTTATGTCATCAATATATCTACTACTAAAGTTTGCATTTGTGGAATATTATGAACACTTAAAGTGATGTATTATCATTCATTTGTCAACCTAAGATACACATTAAAAGTTAACTGTATTACCAATATTCTTTTGATTTAGAGCTTTCTTATATAATTGCTTGATCGTCATATATTTTTACAGAAAAAAGGCGATAAATAGATAAGTCTAATGTTTTATCAGTCCTGATATATTTGATAATATCTGAGTATGTAAATACATACGTATTATATTACTCAAAGTTTATTACAAAGCACTCAAATAATTAGGTGACTTTAATTAAAATAATTCAAAGAGTAGATAATATGTACTTAACTGTCATAAATTTTCATCAGTGTTGTTAATTAGCCATCTGGTATTTCACTGTCAAATATTATCGCTATATTATTTTATACTTAAAACGAAATACCGACAAATAAATATTTGAAAAGATTTTATTTGTAAAAATAATAATTATATTTTAGAAAACTATGGTCACAATTTTGAAAGTGATAAAATGTGCACAACGGCTGTAAAAAGGCAAATGTTTTGAATATAATGAAATGTAATGAGGATGAATAATCACCATATGAGGAAGAGTTAAAGTAACAAATAATTTTATACTTATTTTTGTTTGTTCATTTGCATCTGAATTTCATCCAAAACATAGCGAAGTAAATATGGAAACGGTATAAAATAATTATCTGTTTAGTTTTATTCACTGTAATTGCTAATTTTACTGCCCAACTTTTCATAATAACACCCGAAGAACGTTTTAATCTTTTCTATTCTTTGAGTGAAAAAAAATAATCGGCTGAGTAATATTTTAGCCCGTACAATCGTACATATATGTATATGTTTGTTGTCCTCAATAAACACCGTAATAAGGAAAGATGGAGGCTGATAATACATTTTATACTTTGCCTCCAAAACATAAGATCTCCAAGCCATTCTGTCTTGAGCAATGGATTGCCAGTCGTCTTTAGCATTTAGTTCGTCTAGATCTCGGTTGGTTTTATTTAACAATCTTTGTCTTGGTCGGCTTAACGGTCTTCTGCTCTCTTAATGATTGCTAATGAAAACTGAGTAGTGGAATACAAAATGCATATTTTTGATATCTTGGCCAGACATCAGATATAGAAATTTATCTGTAGATTAGACTCATGAAATCCATAAACAAAATGATATTAATAAGTCTCATAGAAACGGAATATAATCGTATTGTAATATTACCTAATTTTGGACATCTAACGATTGTTAAAAATATTTAAAATGTTGTTCGAACATTTTTAATAATCGTCATAATAACTCATATATTTTACTCTGGAATTTTGACTCTTGAAATTTAATTAGGAAATTTCACGAATGAACATTTGTTCAACATTCCAATGTATTTTCAAATCATAATTCTTCGTCCGCTGTATGCTTGGATGATATTCGTAAAAATCATTTTCCATGCTTACTTTCTGAACTTGGGCACGTGTATTGTTTCATAAGTGTCAATAATTTATTTGTTTTTTTTTTCTTAATTTCAGTTATCAGGTATTATTTGAAGGCAGAAAGTGTCTAAAATATTCTTGTCTCACTATATATCTACGAGTATATATTTGTTATAAAGGTTAGTCAGTCATCATTCAGTGACTTCACTGGTTACCTTATATTTGGGAAATGTTGTGATGAATATTGTACTTATAATAAAAAAATTAATATTTAATGACTAGAGATATTTGAATTTGAAGGTAAACTTCCAAATAAGAAATAACGAAGTCCGATTTATTTTGGTTTTATGTGACGTATATTTTACATAACATCTCTTCTTTTTATAGACAAAAATTTCCATCACTTTATATCAAAATTATCTACCCGTAATACAGTTCCTTTTTTTTGCATTTTCATGCAGTTTTATATGTGTGAATAATAATAATACTTGTGTTTACATCTCTATAAAACGGCTTTTATGTGACATTTTACAAGTATTTGCATTTAGCCTCAAGCAAAGCCTTTTCAGACAGAAGCAGGTAGTGTTCCACCATGTATCATAATATTGAAAAGTAACCCTATTTGCCACGCATACTTTAATAGTACATAACATTACCGCTTCACAGAATATGCCCTCGCAGGGATATAAGGTTATTTTTTTTATAAAAACAGGGTATGTGTATATGTATATATTCTATGTTAAACTTGCTTTATCTCACGGGAGACGTCAAAATGAAAGCAGATTTCTTGAAATACAAGATTATTTATAAGATATATTTATCTCACTTACAAGTCTTAGTATTCTGTATATTGACAGATGAGACGGTTCTTATGACAAAAAATTTGAATTCCAAGAATTTGATTGAAATAAAATATTTATTTGTAAATTTCATTCTTGTGATTTTATCAAATGAACTAGTCGGATTTCAAGAACTTTCGTATTTAACTGAATGTACTCATTTATTTTAGTCAAAAATTCTGGGGTTTTAAGGTAGGTACTAGTCAAAAATTTTGGATTTTTTAATGTGATTTTTAAATAATAAGGTAATAAACCATCTTCAAGTTTCTACTTCATTCAGAACAATGTACCTACTCTTACGTTGAAGATACATCTAGGAATGACTGAATTTAAAAGTCAAGCCTTTCTAGGTACATAGATATTTCATGAATCATTCGTGTTTGAAAGCACATCATTTAGGAATGTTTCACATTTCAAAGATCAAAAGATTTCAGTTCCAACTATCCACAGTAATTTTATTTTATTGTAATGACATGACATTCCTCCTTCAACGCTTCTTTCGGATGTTCAGAAGAAGCCAGATCCTCCATTTAGAGCGTCCTTATACCAATTGAATCATCTCTTCCCACGACATTCTTATGGCTCTGAGGTCATTGTCATAGGAACAATGTATTATGAAAACCTGATTTTTGGGGTGTTTCTTTGTTGTAATAGCATGAAATTATTTAAAGTAACTTATTTTTAAGTAAAAGATACTTATTTTTATAATGTATATTAATATAAACTCTTATCAAAGTACTAAATTTATTGCTCAATTCAAATTATGATAAGCTTCAATTAATATCCTCTATAATTAATTATTCGTCCACTCCCCTCTCGGCATTACCTTTATAGTCGATATATTGTAGTAACTAATATTGTAATTAGATTCTTAATTGGATTATATAACAAGCCTTTAGCATGATAGTGCAGTAATAATTATGGACAATTATTATCGTATGTGTTAATTGCTTTGAATATTATAAAATTATCGACTTAGGGGTAATTTTAGTTCAGAACATTATTAATACTGTTTAATTATGTTTGAGGTACAGCGTTTCCTCTAGAGTGATGTGATAGATTGAGAACACTTATACGATTTATTTAATCACAATTTATTCTGATACACTTCAAAATTATTTGTATTGTACAACTATGCTAAGAAGAGTTAATGAGACACAGGCAAGCAGATAGAGAGAGATAAAATGTTGAAATAACTTTATTTGTCGGATATTTCAGGAGTCCAAGGACTCCTATTTATCCGTTTAGGTGACAATTTATTTGTAGTTCAACTCTCTCTAGTCTAGTACCACTATGCCAGTTTTGGCATCTCCGATTCTACCAGTGGGCGGGGAGCCCGGCTGACGTAGCAGATCCCATCTTGAGACCCACTCATCCACGAACGCCTTAAAGTGTGAAGCGTTTGTGGCATTTAAAAACTCTTCCCCAAACCAGATGGGTCGAGGAGTGTCAACAGTCATACCCAGAATCATTTCCTCTCTTGCATCCATTATCAAAGGATATGTTCCGCATATTGAGCTCCTGTCCCACATGTGCACCATGGATTATCGGTCAATGCTAACTCAAAAAGTTATAGAAAGAGATAGCGAGTTGAAGTTATTACTCGTTTTTATTACTGAGACCAAAGTCAATTTACGTTTCTTGACAGACATACGCTATCTTGCTTCCAGCCAACAGCTCAAACATTGACAAATACTCTGTCATATTTTGTGTGAAAATTATCTACGTCTTTATGATGTATGTCACAATTTTCAAAAACCACGTAAGTCCCGCAAATATCACGCTAAGAGTTAAAGTATCTGTCTTTTCATCACATTGCCAAAAGTAATATTTCATCTACTTTATGCGGGATATTCAACAAACGCCATGTAAGTAGATATGGAGCTTATAAATTCTGTAAAGTAAATATATTGTAAGGTATATCACCTGCCTTCAAAAGAATGCTCTGCAATCCGCTAATAAAGGAATCATAATTTATTCTTTTTTACTTTGGACATTTTAGATATTTGTAAAAAAATGTAAGACAATTTGACAAAAAATTTAATAATAATAATAATTTAATCTGGTTGACCGCCTTTTTACTCAAAATGTATGTAATTTTCAAATAAGGGAAGTTGTTTGAAGTACATGTATTTTTTAATCTGCAATAATATTGGATCAAGTATTTCTTATTTATGATCCTTGCAGGTTATATTGCATAAACTTTTGATGTTGTGTGAGCTCTTTAAATCCACTTTATTTATGTATTTGAATTCTTTTAAACATCAATTTGTATACATATTTTACTCATTAAGAATCATTCTTTAAAAAACCCCTGAAGATCTTAAAATGAAAAAACAAATTTATTTATAAATCTAACCTATTTATATTCTTCATTATCCTTGAATTGAAAATCTCTCTTGTAGGTATATATTTTTTTCATTATTAACTCTTGGGATAAGAATCCTTATCCTACGTCTCCATCGGTCGGGTAGGCGGTGTATTCCTGTCTCAACCTTGCTTGTAAACCCTCATCCGCAAGGCGCCCGCATCGTGACAGTCGCGTAGCGTCGGTCTCTATATGTAAAGGTGTGTTGTTAAGCCTCGCTTCAACTTCAAGCAGCAACTCCAAGACATCACTCAATTACAGCATGACAGCCGACGAAGGCACTATGCGTTGACGAACCAAAAACAAATAATTATTGCACAACTTCACGTCGCTTTGTTGCTTCACTCGACAACGCTCTCATACAGTTACAAATGCACAACTTCACTCTACAAAACTATCATACATTTTCTTGTTCACTTTACAATACATTCATATATTTATTGCCGTCGGTCGTCGTGACGTAATCAAGTAGTGTCTTGCAGTGGCTGCCTGACGTTGCCTCAAAGCGTGTCAACACACCATTAGGAGGCGTAAAGATAAAGCTATTACCATAGCTTCCGGTGTATTGGACAGGAAGGGGATCTTATATATCAAGTGGACACAGTATATAGGTATGTATTATTATTGAAACTGTAAAAGATAAATAAGTATATATAATTAAGTGTCTCTATATTATATACTTATTGTGTTTATTGTCTTTTTGGTGTGAGTGTCATTTTGTGTGTGGGCGCTTTATATGTAAATAGAGTCGAACGATTTTCGTATCTGATTTCATATTTTTCAATTAATCACGTACCTACTTCCGTACCGATACATAGTGGGAGATATCTTTATATGAAAATATTCAATAAATATTTCAGTCGTTCTATGTTCTATACAATTGTGGATCCGATAAGAATTCGTACAGAAATTGAATGATACTTGGCTTTTTAATGTGACAATTGTGAAGGCAAATAAGATGTTAATGATTTAAAAACAAGGAAATAAAAAGAATAAGTGCTTTTAGAAGAACCTATATTTTGAAGGAAAATGGATTTGTAGATTCACAGTTGTATAGAAAATTTTATAGATTCAAGTTACCATTATTTTTTGAACTCAACTTTTCATGTAAAACATAGTCTCCACACCATAAAACTAAAAATATCGAATTCATTATAAAGATGCTGAATGTTATTAAGAAGAATATCCTAAGAGTGAAAATCCTGTTCTGTTTATATGCATCACACGATCGATTTGGTTAAATATGAGATACATTATAAAAATGTAAATATGTTTTTTTTATAATTCATTGTTTTCCACTTCATTCTGTAGAGGAAGTGTGAATTTATGTAGAATGAAAGTTTAAAAGATAAAAAATAAAGGAGAGGGAGGGCGTAAAGTGAAAACATTGATGTTATAAAAAGGAAACAGAATAGTAGCGAAGGGGATAAGAACAAAAGAGGAGCGTGTCATGGATGTGTAAGCGATGTCAATGATGGAGCCAATGAGCTGTGATAAGACACGTGGATGCGAACACTATCACAAGCACTAGACAAAATGATTTACATTTAATCTGTTTTCTATTTTTCTTCATTTTACATTATCAACTTACAAAATATATTCTCCATGCTCTAAAATATTAAGATATTAAGTATGCGTGCAAACTTTACCACCGAATTGAAGATATAAGAAAATGATTGATTTTTTACTAATACCCAATTTATTCATATACATATTTGGAAAAATTATGAATAAATATATTATGTTTCACTTAACATCGGGTGCATTTCCTCAAAATCTCAAGAATTTGTGATTATTTTATCTTTAAGATCAAACCCCGAGTGTGATTATTCAATCAGTTAAATAAATCTATGTTTTGTCAAATTATTATCTATTATGTCCAAGTTAAATAATTACTCTCATGGTTAGCAAATATGCTTTTCATAATTATAAAAATCTTGGGTGCCTTAATTTTGATTGTTTCGTTTACATACCTACATTTTAAAAATATAAATGTTTTCTTAAAATTTGTTGTTTTCACTAAGAAAAAATACAGATTAACTATATGATTTTGTCGCACTTTATTTACGCATTTGATACTGAATATGAGTGGAGAGTGACCAATTTATATGAGAAATCTAGACTCGCATCTTCTTAACAGTATATTTTGTCTATGCTCTTTTTGTGTGCGTATTATTAATGCTGTACTGAGCACAACTATAGAGTACTTAAAGCTAGTACTTAAACCCAAAATGAGCAAGAGTTGTTGTTGCTTTTTTATTGCTTTTCATCTCATCTCGCCTCTGCTTCATTAGGGTCCTTCATAAACAATCGCTGCTTTGTAAGTTAAAAAACATTCAGTACAATGGGGAAATAATTTGATATCTATTATACATACTTTTTAAAGTTTAGTAGGGTTCAGATCAACCGAGTGAGCGTTCTGTCTTTTTATGTCTTAATGAAAAAAAATAATAAAAAAACCCATCCTTAACAATACTGACGCAGAAAATTGTCGAAATCTCCGGCATAGCTTAATTGGACAAAGTATTACCCGCAAAAATGATGAGTTGTGAAGAAGCTCAAGCAACGCCTGAAGGAGCTCCTAAAGAAGATAACGTTGTTTTTTCTAAGACTTACATGATACTTAAAAATATTAAATTTATAAGTATCTGATTGTCTTCCTCACTTGTGGAAATCACCGGGGGCTGCTTATAGAATACGATGGAAATAAAGAACCTGTTCCATGGATTGAGGAACATGAGAACTGTCGTTCTTGAAAACATCTAAAGATATGTGGTGAGAATAGTTTGAAAACAGATATTTTGATCTTTTTGCCACAACACATGAAAGACGTGGATTGAGGGTAGAGTTAATGGTAAATATCGTTTGTGGATCAATGAAACCTAGCATGTGTCTATTTTTTTTAAATGAGATATTAATACCAAATTATTCGTCTCGTCGTACCTCATCTACCAATGAAATAATTTATAATGCTGATAAATCCACGGAAAAGTTATTTAGAGAAACTTAATTTCTTTCGTACAGCTTTTTCTTGTATAATTCCTGAAAATTCACAAGTTCTTAAAAAAATTATCAGCGATTTTTTTCGAGTCATACTTAGAAACTCAATATTATGCTATAGAATTTCTAAGACACCTTCCACGAATCAGACACATAAAAAAAATCATCTAGCAAAATGGTGTTTTAGATCTCCTGTAAAATCTTCATAAATATCTACACATAGAAGGTTTCATGGATCCACCGACAATATTAATCTTCTTGTTGTATTTGTTTTCATTGTAAACATTAATCTATGTGTTTATGAAGAGTTTAATATCCCTGTTGGGGTTTAAATCCCGTATACCTAATAATGTTAATGACTAGGTCAACATTACTAACAAAACAATAGTGACCGTAGAAGTTATACCTATATGGTTTCGGCCTATAAATAGTTTTCTACCTTGACTTCGGCTTTTGCTCAAATTTCGGCAATAGTAAAACTGCCGTTTGTATGGAAGTCTTATAACTTTTATGGGTTTATTTATTCTGAAATTCGATCTTCAGACTATTTTGATATTCATGAAAAATCTTAATGAAAAAACTTAATGAAATTTAAAATGTACATAAGTAATGAGTTATCTTCATTTTTTCTTAGTTAAACTTGAAATCAAATTGTTGTAATAAACATTCTGTTTTAGGGTGTATTTTGAAAATAAAAAAAAAAGAATTTTGAGAAATCCGAGGCTGAATTCATCTCGAATTCTATTTCGGTAAAATAAGTCTAGTTTTAAAAGGACTCAACTAAACAAAACACGACTACAAAAGTACATCCAGATTTCCAGGGTTTATCTGTGATTTATCAGTGGCGGGACTAAACTTTTTTATCAAAAAAGTAGGTATGAAAGTTTGCTCGTTTGCTAACCAACATCATCATTTATAGGGGGTTGTCTTATTTCATTAACGATATTCAACAGGCCACAGCTCACATGTTCTGATCAATAGATTTTCATCATCCATCTATTATACCACACCTTGAAGACAGCTAAATATCTACTCAATGATCCATGTCTCACTGACGCATAGTAGCATGCTCCAAGTTTTAATTTAGTTGTCCCTGAAACTTGGTGAAGCAAGTGTGTAAGAAACTGATGATAGATAAATTGATTTATTGGAAACTGATGACAGTTGAATTGTTGTATTGCCAATCGACGACGGGATAAAGGAATATGGGAAGACAGTTGTCAAGTGATGAGATAAAGAAAATAGGAGGGTTTATATGGAAGGCGTTAACCGAAGACATAAATGAGTGATTTGGTCATGAAAAAGCTTATATCCAGCAGTAGGTGGATACAGGCTGAAGAAAACAACTTGGAGACTACGCCACTGATTATAATAATAATATTGTTTCAGAATTATTAAATGAAAACAGACGCAGCAATGGATGTTGTGGTTTCGCTATGATATTATAACCAAATTTAGCCGGTACTAGTCTAAATATTGTCCCAAAACAAAATCTTCATTAAATTATTATGAAACACTACCTATATGACATATATGTACGTAACAAACATGATACAACTAATGTAGATTAATTATATCCACATTATAACATTATTTACAATATACTTGTATAACAGCCTTCGTGGAATACGTAAATAAAACATAATATAACATTTTTGTTGTAATTCTCAGTGGAGGCTCAAGACTGAACTGCCTTGAAACCATAACGTAAAAATTGAGAGATTACTTTTAATCTAGGCCAATGTTTGAATGTGCAATGTCATTGAAATAACATGAACATTTGAACAACAAAAGCCAACAAATTACCTACGACAACGATATCAGAGCGCAAGGAATGTCGTGGGAAGAGGTGACGCAATTGGCACAGAGACGCTCTGAATGGAGGAGGCTGGTTTCTGCCCTGTGCTCCCGAGAGGAGCGTTGAGGGCGATGATGATGATGATGATAACATTTTTAGACAATTCACACAGATTGAGCTAGTCCTAAGATATGAATCTTTTTTTATGAGTACCCAAACCCAGAACAAATTTGAAAAGGTCATTTTTCATTTTGCTCTGACCAGGAATCGAGCCCGGGACCTTGCGACTTAAAGGTAAGAGCGTTACCTTCTTGCCACAGCAGCCAACATTTGAGTTAGTTAGACGATATTGCAACTCGGCGATAAACTTGCCTTCTGTAAATTATAAATATTTTTATCCAGTGTTAAATAAAGTTATATATGATCGTTTCGTCTCGTAACCGTTATAAAGAAAATAGTAAAATAAATAATAAATATATACACACATCATACTTTTGCTTCACAGTAAAAACACATAGAATCAGCATTCATCTATCCTTCTACATAAATCCTATCTTTGTTAATAATAGTTAAAAACTTTATTGTACAAAATATTTAAACACAAATAATTAGATTACAACATGGTTTATACAAATATTTTGCACAATGGGCGAGTTTATCGCAGGGACGCGATATCTTTCGTTTTACCCAATAAAGTTAAAAGCGAAAGATTTATTCGTATTGAAGGGAAACCAGAGTAACCCAATAACTATACTATACTATACTATACCCTCACGCCATGTCCCAGGAGGGGTAGGCAGAGAGAACGGAACGCCATATAGATCTATGCTTACATACCTACTTCTTTCGCTTCCTCTACATTCATCCAGTTTCTCATACATGCACGCCGATTTCTCTTACTCAGCACGCGTCCGTCCTTAAGAATTTGGTCCACGTGATCAAGCCACGTGGTTCTTGGACGTCCGCGCTTCCTTACACCCCTTCTTTCAGATAAATACATCCTCTTCGTCATCCTTCCATCTTGCATTCGCTCAACATGTCCAAACCATCTCAACTTGTTTACACGCATTCTGTCCACAACACTCCTCTCACATCCGCTCATTCTCCTGATATCCTCATTCTTCACTCTATCTCGCAATGTTTTACCAACCATTCTTCTCAGTGAACGCATCTCCACAGCATTTATTCCACTCTCATCCTTTTTCAACCACGTCCAAGTTTCGCTTGTATACATAAGTGTCGGTACCAGAATGGTATTGTGCACTAGCATTTTTGCCATGTTCGACACACTGCTATTGCTAACAATGGGTCGAAGTGCACCATTCACTCTAGCACCGGCGACTTTTCTTCTTTCAATGTCCTTATCAAATCTTCCATCCCTCGCAAACAGACTTCCCAAATAAAGTAAAACAAGATAAATTGAAAACAGTGATAAAAATAATAATAAGTCTTTAAAATGATACATGGATACCAAAATAGGTATATACCATAAATCAATTCGTTCTGTTTTTGATTGTGTTTGATAATATGTGTTTTATTGTACTATTGCTACGTGCATCACTCATCAAAAAGGTGAACAATGTCATGGTGAGTGGTGTTTTTTTTTTACTTGAAATAAATAAAGTTTTCTTCAAAAATATCCATAGAAATTTTTCTTTCTTTTCGTTTTTCAGCTCTTTTCTCGGGAGTCTCAAGTAGAGCAATTTTGTTCCAATTTTACTTCTTCCCACGACATTCCTTACAATGTGTTTCATGAAAAAGGGTCGCCCATGCCTTTGGACACATTGCGGACGGGAAAATAATACTTTTTTGTCAAGTTATTCTCATAACACGTCCAAACTATTTTGAATTTTTTGGAATCAAATTCACAGCAACTTTCTCACACCTGCTCATTTTTCAAAGGTTTTAATTTTTTATAAAATATACGAAGTAATTTTATTTTCATATACCACAAAAATATATTCAGATACCTTTTCGACGATACTTTATTAAATTCCTATGGGATTTTTAATATACCTACATTCATGATAGAAATTTCTTACTTTCGTGTTTGCAAATGACCAAAATTAGCATTTTGATTGGATATTCGTAATCTGTTTGCCGAATGTTATTAAGTGTTGAAAGTATACACATTATGAACCGAAAACTGTTATTGTTGAAAATCGTAATTGTTTCATTTTAAAAGTAGGTCAGTATACATTGTATTTATAAAATACCTAATTGTATATTATATTCTACATGCTAGCATAAAACATGATTTTTGAAAATTGATTTAAAGGTCTTATTATGTTCTCAAATTGCTGTTTTTTTTAAAAGGTTTACTTTCATTTATGAAATAATATGCTTTATCGAGTCCGGGCAAAGTTATGAATTCTCACTGTTTTCTGTTAGTTTTCACAATGTCCTATAAAAGTTATGAATTCTCACTCTTTTCTGTTAGTTTCACAATGTCCTATAAAAGTTATGAATTCTCACTCTTTTCTGTTAGTTTCACAATGTCCTATAAAAGTTATGAATTCTCACTCTTTTCTGTTAGTTTCACAATGTCCTATAAAAGTTATGAATTCTCACTCTTTTCTGTTAGTTTCACAATGTCCTATAAAAGTTATGAATTCTCACTCTTTTCTGTAAGTTTAACAATGTCCTTTAAAGTCAGGTAAAAGTTTGTCAAACATTACATAAAAGATAAATTATTAAATATCTTCAATTGCGGAGATTCATATGCCATTTATCTTGAATGTCTAAACTTTTATTGGAATGGAGAAGATGCCTTGCAAATTTATTGCATGCTACCCTGAATATTGCATAATGAGTTAGTTGTAAGAGATCGCGCCTTTGATAAACTTGCCCTGTGTTTATTGATTTTATTTAATTTGAATATATAACTATTATGGAAATATTTATAATCAATGTAGAGTTAAAAATGAATAAAGAAATAATGCATATTTCAATTATTACAATCTACTGGCTACCCTCACTTGTACGAGATGGTATGATATTTTATTTGATATGTGATATTTTAATGATGCAAATTTATTATATGATGCAAATTCATATGATGCAAATTTATTACATGTTAACCTGCATATTGCACAATCGGTTAGTTGAAGATATCGCGCCTTCACAATAAACTTGCACTGTGTTTATTGATTTTATTTAATTTGAATATATAACTATTATGGAAATATTCAATGTAGAGTTAAAAATGAATAAAGAAATAATGCATATTTCAATTATTACAATCTACTGGCTACCCTCACTTGTACGAGATGGTATGATATTTTATTTGATATGTGTTATTTTAATAATGCAAATTTATTACATGATGCAAATTTATTATATGATGCAAATTCATATGATGCAAATTTATTACATGTTAACCTGCATATTGCACAATCGGTTAGTTGAAGATATCGCGCCTTCACAATAAACTTGCACTGTATTTATTGATTTTATTTAAATTGAATATATAACTTCTATGGAAATATTTATAATCAATGTAGAGTTAAAAATGAATAAAGAAATAATGCATATTTCAATTATTACAATCTACTGGCTACCCTCACTTGTACGAGATGGTATGATATTTTATTTGATATGTGTTATTTTAATGGTGTTCAGCTAAAAATATTATCCACTATTCTTCCCAATAAATAGTGTTGGTGGCATATTATTATAAATGAAAGCATTTCATTAGAAAGCCACAATGTGACCAAATCATACCATCAACAGTTTCCCTGTTTGAAGCGTTACCTATTAGTTTCGGTTGTTATTGATTGATTGCTTTGTAGATTTGTGTGTGTTTCTGAATTGAAATAGGCACGCTATCAATAGGTATATATCAATAGGTGAATAATAATTTACTCCAGTATGATGTAAGCTGATTGTTGTCAAAGTGAGACTATTTACAATGAGCCTAATAAGAACATAATCAATTTATTTCAAGTTTTTTTAAATGTTATGAAAGTAATTTAAGATCAATTTAAAGTTTCCTTTCTGAAATCACGTGAAATATGCATAAAATATTTGTTAATCATATAAAACAAAGTAGTTTTTCTGCTGTTTGTGAGTTCAATAAAGAAAAATATTACAAATATTTGTTGGTGCTTACCTTCCATACAAGATTTTAAATAAAGGAAAAAACGTATCAGCTTATTATGACTATGGATTTTTTTTTTTAAAAGATATATCTGGGTTTGAACCTGGGTTGAAACCCAAATACAACCTTATACACCTTTCACACTAAGCTAAAAGCTTGTGCCGTGAAAGGGGAGTTTGCCGGCACCTGGGTTGCCGGCACCGGCACCACCATTGCATTATACAGAAGTTAAATTTTAGTCTAAAAGTGTATTCTTACGGGACGAATACCGCCAGGAGTCTAAAATATCGTTAGCCGTTTATCAGTATGTTTGAAACGATATCAAGGAAGCTGCAAAGAAAGCACCGGATGTTTTTCTCAATCAAAGGGTTATAGACAATTAATTTAACAGGAGGGGTTATTGACTAAAAGCTTACTTATTTGCAAAGAGCCGAGATTCGTGGTCTTTCATAGTTTCAGTAGCAACACAACTCTGCATAATATTACAATAATGCAATTATTATTATTATTATTATTGGCAGTAATACAAGAGCCTAGTCCTTTGTTATGTCTAACACACAATATTATTATTATTATACTATTGCCTTTGTATATGCAATCTAAATATAAAGCATTATAAATTTACATAAATTATAATTAGCCAATGTTAGATAAATAAACTTTATTTAGATAATACTTGATTGGAATAAATTTCTCATGTAATAATATGTTATCACGAATTTATTCCTACTAATTTTTGTATTTTAAAGATTTCAAACTCCCCGTGAAATCCTGAATAATGAACAGATCTCCCATTCTTCTTTTTTTAATTATTATTTTATAACATTCATAAAACATCAGGTAAATGACGTTTTAATTCTTCAATTTAGTGTTGAGATATGCCACCCATCTTCAAAGCCTTATTTTTTTGGTACTGAGAGGATGACCTATATATACGATAACAAAGATATATAGATAACTTAAAAAACAATTAATGCAATATACAATACTCATGAATATTAAAAGGTTTTATCAATAGATATAACGACTTTGAGGATTAATTGCAATTATGTTAGTGAAGAATCAGAGAAAAAATATACATAAATTAGGTACATTAGATCTATAAAAACTACCTTCGAAATAAGCGTAAATTTTAGAAACAATAAATAGGTATTTGGAAGCAATGAGCCTTCAACCAAAACAGGAGAAAGGTAAGATGATGTGTGAATGTTTGTAACATGGAAGATGATTTTCACAAGAAACCTACTACATTTGTGAAAATATTTTTGATGTTTTATTAGCAGTAGTATCACACCCTTTCCCGAATAGTTCCAATCTTGAGCCTAAATTTAATATTAATGTAACAACAATATTAATTGCACCATAAAATAATAGCTAGATCTTATTCCGCCCTTCATTTATCTTTTTAATTAAAATATTGTTTGATTTCATTGTTTTCATTTCGGTTAATCAAACAATGTGAAGCAGAAGTATTACTAACTCCCTAACCATTTATTTGTTAAACTTCAGCAATTACTGGAGCATGAATACCTCTCAATTTTATTCTTCTCGGTAATACTCACATTTTTTTCTGATTTGCCTCTTTGTGTGTATTTTTTACGAGGATTTCAAACCTCATTTTTACACCTCATTGTTGTTTTTTTTATCGTATATTTCACAGCTTTGTACAATCTTAGTAAATTATTTAATTTATTAATTTTATCAGTGCACACGTAGTAGAATTCCGTAATAAGGTAATTTGAAACAAGTGTTTCTTTCCACTATAAATGTAGTGGAAAGAAACACTTGTTTCAAATTACCTAATCACTGTATAATGCAATAATTTATTATTCCAACATTTATAATATTAATATTTTTACTTAAGAGTTTTACTACAAATATTGTATTGATATTTTATATTTTTGTTTGTCTTTTATATTATAATACACCAACGCAAACTTTTCAGAGTTTTGAAACGGAAAGAGTTTGATGAGAAACCATCTGTTTTGTATAAAATATAAATATTATCAATATAAACAAAACGTTATTGATTTTTTTTTGTTTTGTGAGATATTTTTTCTATGTGTTTTTCTGCTTTTGTTTTCATTACACATTTTGTTTTAAAATCGTTACTTTGAAGTAAAGTTGGTATATCTTATATTTGATTAATTTTAACTCTTTTAAAACCACCTCGCAACACTCAATAAATCACTTTGCGATACATAAAAATATTGTGTAAAAAAGCCTTCTCTCTTTGCGTGTTTATTTTTCTTTTTCAAAAATATTTATTTAAATATTCTTTAGAATAATGTTTAACTATTTTTAGCCCCTGAATAAAATTAATTTAAAGAAACATAAACTTCAAACAAAAATGTATTTGTTAATCGATGACGAAATCTGGAGAGATGATTTGTCGTGATTCAAAAAAATTACTGATCGGCTCGTGTTGACCAAATTTACACGCCTTCTGATCCCACGGAGTAAAGAGGCATGTTTATATTAGAAACTTCACAAATAATGTGTGCAATGATAAACTAAATGACATTTTATTTCTTTGCATATTTTAATCACCTGTGGATTTTCTTTTATGATTCCACATAATTTTGCACCTAGGTCCTAGATACATATTGATTATAACTTTTCTATTAAGAGGAGACACTATGAAAGTTCATTTTTTAGGTAATAAAAAATAAAAATGAAACACTCTATAACTTTTACTAATTAATATAACTTATTAGATATTTATAGTTATAAGATATTTATTACTGAGGATGGACGTAGGTCCGAAAAGCTTCTAAGCAATATATTAATTAGTGAAAGTTATACAGTGTTTCATTTTTTATTACATATTAATTGTTTGTAAAAATTATAACATCTTCAATTCACGGAACTTCGTAAAGTTGATTAACAAAGCTTGAAGATATGCAACACTTGTTAGATAGAGAAGAACCATTAGTTGTCCCGAATCTTACGAATTTTCTCAGGCTGACTTTAGCGCTTTATACCAAGGCAAAGTTCTTCTATTCCGTTTATCATTCTCATGATTTTTCTCATGTCAATTTTCAAAGCAGGTGCCTGTACTCACCGCTGCACAGCAACTTCGTCCACCTAACTGATGCCTTGTATACATACCTAAATACGTAAAACTTAGCACAAATTTTCAACTTTCAACCATATATACCATAATTATATTCATCCATCGACATGAATCTGTCTTGAGTTTGTAGTGAGAGTATACAAAACACTACTTTTAACATCATCAAAAGACTTGTTTATCTTCTCTTCAAGTTTACTTCAGAAGTGTGCAATGAAGCGAACTCAAAGCCAAACCTTATCTATGTATGTACGAGTAGGTACTTTAAATTCATTGGGAGTGCTTTGCTTTGCATCTATTGAAGGAGTAAGTTGTTATTAAGGTTTCTCTTGAAAGCAGTACGAAGGTTTTTGTAGAAAGACGTTAGGTTTCTTTTTTACCTTTCGATCTGAATTACTAAAAAAAATTTTTTTTCATGAACCTTTTGTTTTTGAAATGTAATAAAATTAATCATGTTCCTTCACAACAATTACAATATGTTTTAAACAACAATTTTATAATAATAATGTCAAATAAAATTGTTTTTAAAAAATCTTATTGTGTTATCAAGCAGTGAAGTAATTGCATTGTTTTGCTAGATAAACATCTTCTACCTTTGTCTGACATTAATGATGCAGATTTAAATTTTAATTTTCATCAAACATTAATTCGTTTTACTTTTGTTTGTTACAGGTATGTTGGTCTATTTTGAGTCCAGAAACGATTGGCATATAGCTCATTTCCAACCTGAATTAGCGTAAGTCGAAAAATATATCAATGGTCTTAGGTCAAAATCTGGTATCTGCAAATGAGCAAATTTCCAGGGAAGCAAAAACAAAGCTTGTTTTCAAAGTGTTGAAGATAAGTTAAAACAAACTGTAATTTTAAACTGTTTTTGTAGAAGATAATATTTAAAATTAAATATGAATCGATGAATGTTAAAAGGTACCTATGTCATTTTTTCATTAAATGGAGATATTTAAAAAAAACTTAATATTTCAGTCTAGAGCGAAATTTTCTTTCATTTTTTTAACTAAATAATAAGAATAGGCTATAGTTGATTGAATGAAAGAGAAAAATATATAAAAAATATATTACATTTATTAAAAAAATATACATATATTTCTTGCACTTAGGTCCCTTTTAATAATCAATTTTTTAAAAATTCAAAAATCTTCCCAAAAGTCACAATTAAGTACCTATCAGTCCTCTATTTCGATGTTTCCTTGGTCTGTTACCTCTGTGCAATCCCACTTAATAATATCTTGGTAAAATTCTGCTGCTTTAGGAATAATATATTGGGTTAGTTGGAAGAGATCGCGCCTTTCCGATAAACTCGCCCTCTGTTTATTGATTGTATTTAATTTGAATGTATACCTTTTATGTTATTGTTTTTAATCAATGTACAGTAAAAAATGAATAAATAAATGAAATATATTTCAGTTATGTGATCACGTCGTATTATTTTTTTTATTTCCACTTTGCTCCTCGGATATGATTTAATAGGTGGCGTCCTTATATTTTCAGCAGATCTTATTCGTAAATCAAAGGTATGTTTTACAAAGCTGTCTTTATATGGATATGCAATAGCTACCCCTTTCTGATTGTGAAGAAATTCAAATTGCATAAACTGAGTAACATTAACTAATTTTTTTGCCATATGGAACACGAGAATTCGACGTTTCTACAGAGTTTGTATTTTTTTATAAAATTCTGGCCACCATTGCTCGAAATTTATTGTCATGTCTGTGGTCACCATTTTGACTTAGAATTTTCGTGCTTTCGCACAGTGCACGATCATCTCCACATACTCTTAAGGCAGATATATTCAGTCAAAACGTTTGATTTTTTCCTTCATCAGGCCAAAGTCCCTATCGCATGGCAAAAACGAGTATCCTCTTACATGAAAGTGGTGCACATTTATTTTATCGTCCTGTATTCACAAAAGCTCGACACATCATAACCATTGTATTGTTCCGATTTTGCCCAACACAAGAGTCAGAATCTAAATAAAGTTCTTCCACGGATTCAGACACTTCTCCCATCACATAATCTAGTAAGAATGAGCATACATCATTGGCCCCCTTGATGGTCCGAAGCAGTACCCCAGTGGTTCCCCAGCCCCCTTACAATCCCGATTTAGATGCCTGTTTCTTTATTTTTGTTCCGCCGACTGAAGGAAGAGAAGAAAGAAAAGCATTGGGAGTCCGCGGAAAACATCCAAATGCGTGTTACAACGTTCTTGAAAAGCATTCCTGTGGAGGATTTTCAGGGTGCCTTCCAGGCGTGGCAGACACGTCTCCGCAAGTACTTTAATGCAGTAGGGGACTATTTCGAAGAATTTTGAGCATTTGTATAACTTACATGCAGCATTTTCCTACTTTTTTGCAGATGTAGGATTGTCTCTTTGATTAATATATTCCTAGCCACGCAATCTTGATCTCTTTATAATATTCCTTTTATGAAGTTCAACATTTTTAACTCCCCTAATAATTTTTTTCAAAACCTGTTCACCATTATCCTCCATTTTGAAAAATAACAACCAGCTCCCACCACTTGTATTCGTAAAATGCAAATAACATCAAAATTTGACAGTGCTCCTGAAATAATCATAGATTACAATAGGATAAAAAATTCTAGGCAATCGCAAATTGAATGTTAAAAGGTATCTATGTTGATGACATGAGTACCTTTTAACACTCAACTTCAATATTCGTGGTATCGATTTCAAATGAAATTCTATGATTTTTAGCCTCTTTTTACACTCAAACGACGGGTAATGGTTCTAAATGAAAAATTACATCATTAACTCAAAATCATAAAAAATGCGACATGGGTACCTTTTAACATTCATCGATTCTTATTAAAACACTGGTATATTCCACTATGAGAACTGTTTTCATTTTTAAAACGTTTTCTACTACAATGTAGTCATCATCAATAACAACACAATTAAGTATTGTGTTTACTTTTATAATTCATTTTCAAGTTACACTAGAAGATATAGAATATTTTTTTATGGATTTTTTTCTATACTATCCAGTTATCAGGATTTGATGAAACAAATATATATTTCTTTGGTAACTTATTCTGATATTTATACAAAATTTACCAAAATAGCAGATATCAACAAAAAATCGGAATAGCAGTTAACAATTACTCACGAACAAGCAGTATCTGCTATTCCGACTGTAAGACCCGAGTCGGGTTACACCTTTCTCTCAAACAGAAATCAGCATTGTTCTACATTAACCTAGTTCTATAACAAATTTCTAGTTGACTAGAGAAAAAAGATTTTGAAGTAAGGTTTTGTTGTAATCACCGATAACAAATTGCTTTGTGATTAAGGTTTTTCATTTAATCGTGGTTGACTTCAGACGGATCTATTTGGCAAAAAAAAATATTTTCAATTCAATCATGAAGTATGCCACACATTCCGAATGTCTTGTTTTTTTAATGTAAAAAAGCAACACTTTTAATCCACTATTAATTCGGCTTGTTGAAACGATTTAGTTGCGAGATGCCGTGTTGCTATAGATAAATATTTTGCATACCACTCGACTTACAGAAATATATTATTTGTGACTATTTTCTTTATACTCCAATAATTATTATTTATTGTCTTTGTTTTTAACGTGATTCTGAATTTAAATTCAAGTCTTTCATTCATATTTGATCATTTTCTTTTATTAACTCGTGTTCTCTTTTCAAATCCTCTCCCCTAATACGCCAATAAAAATTCAAAAATCGAATATTATATGTATGTTTTGTATTATTATAATTTATATCGGCGTCTCTCTTTCTCTCGTTTATCTTTACATTAATATATTCCGCTCTAACCCATCTGGGTATTTTTTTTCTTCTGCAGATGTCGCACTTTTTCTAGGATTGACCTAGAATATGAAAGATAATATTTTATTTAAAGTTTTCTCATTTATTATACGACATTTTTAGACTCAAGAACGTTATAAATACATATATTTTTTTATTTTTACTTTTACGAACCCTATTCTTCATTCATTTTAACGTTAATTCTTATAAAATGTTCAACTCCTCCTCTTTCGGGCGTGCACCCGCGTGAGTTTTAGATTTTCATCCAACGTGAGTTGTTGATGTTGTAGGTCCATGTTGGTCCACATGTTGAAGCCATTATCAAAGATGTTAAAACAAGAAGTAGAAGAGACAATATCAATTAATAATCCCTGATTATAGCCACAGTATACATACCGAAATGTCAGATGAAAATCCAATCCACGCAACTGCATACCCTTGGGGAGAAGAAGAAGATGGTACAACAAGACACTACAAACTCTTCATGACATATTTATTTATTTATTCATTCTTTACTGTACATTGATTACAAACAATTACATAAAAGGTATACATTCAAATTAAATACAATCAATATACAGAGGGCGAGTTAATCGCATAGGCGCGATCTCTTCCAACTTACCCAAAATATTCTATTACTATCTTTATTCATTTATACCAATACGACATCTCTACAAGTGGGGTAATCATTGGACCGACTTCAATAATATTATTCATTAATATGTCAAATATGTGTGATATTTATGTTGAAATATTTTCCATTTTTATTAATTGGAACTTATTGAATGGCCAATTCTTGTGCATATAATCTAAGTTTCTCAAACAGTAATCTCTAAGTCTTGTAATATTGTACTGTGTTTATTTGGTTGTGTCAAACGTTGAGTGTCACCACGTCAACAAATTTGTTTCAAAATATAATTAAACAAGCAATTTTTTTTTAATGTTATATGATTAATCTTTTTTTTTGAATTGGTCGTCTTCAAAACTATTCAAATGCATTATTCATATTATTTTATCTATAGTACATTCAGCGGAAAGGCACGTTCTTAATTCCAAATGTCTTTTTTTTACCTGCGAATAAAAGCTATTATTTTTAAAGTTGTCTAGAACGAACAAGTCAAGATGTAAATTTATTTCTTTTCAATTTCTTATGGAAATACTACAAGGGAAACTTTAGCATCAATACCTGCAGAATTCATCCCTAAAAGGCCTTTAATGCTTTACGACTATTTCGAACGTTTTCAATACTTAAATTTTGTGTGTAAAAGGTACTGGACTGTATTTTCCAAATATCTCTAAAATATTTGGAAGATAACACAATTGGTTTTAGTTTTACCTAACCTGATTTCGTCTTATAAAGTCTCAGTCAAGTCACAAAAGTCATTAATTGAACTTGTCGTTTATGTACCATATAAATATAAGATATCTAAGAGGGGGTCTGGCTAACTATGCTGACCGTGCCTTCTGTGTGGTTAATTCGTTGCTGTGGAACAAAATTCCCTATGATTCGCGAACTCTGGAGAGTGTGGAGGTGTTCAACGCAAGGTTAAAAGCTCTATTGTTCAAGAGGTGCTATGATTCTTACATGGACCCTTGCGGTGGTTTTCCCACAAAATGGCGCATCTTAAAAAAGTTGTCTAGTTATTGTTATAAGTGACAACCTTAAACGATGAATCAGATATGTTAAAATTCTACAAAATGATAAATAATACATAATACTGATATTTCTCCAGAGATATCAGGTCAATAAAAATATATTTCTATTCTTTAAACTGTTTTTTACAATATACCTATGACAAAATGAAATATTTTCAATAAATTCGTAATAAAAGACATGCACATGTATTTCCTCTTGACCCAGATTTTTGCAATAAGATTTGAGCAAGAGTTTCAATATATTTTTTGATGATCAAACCTCTCCTCGATAGTACATACGTACTTATAATAAAATGTAAGTCGAATTAACGTTGAATGAGAAAAGACAGAAAAAGAAAAGTTCTTTGCCCAAATTCGGCACGATCCTTGAATAATTTTCACATCTCTTGTTCCAAGTTTTCGGATCCACTTTCCATAACTCTCACTAGAACCAGATGGGACCTTTGATTCGAGACCAGACATCTCGCACCAAAACTTTTGTCCCTTTATCCAACTTTCTTTTTTCTCCGTAACGATAATTTAAATTTCAATTTATTTAACATACGTTAGTTTACTAAGTGTGCTAAGCCCTGTTAAAAGACGTTTGAGCCAAAATACAATTCAATTATCTTCGCACTTTTTTACTCTCCAAAGTTTTCCATACATGTAGTGTTGGTTTTTACTTCCTTGTCATATCTCTTTACTTCGATAGATCAACGTTATTTATAAACATTTCATTATTTAAAAACAAGTAAGAATAATGTAGTATATGGTTAAAGCAGTTAATGCTGACTAGAAAACGTCGCGATGCTGATATTCTTGTTCTCTTGAATCTGTTTAGGGCTTTAGCACACCTCCGCCGCGAAACAGCGAAAGCGAAACCGCTGAGCGGAGTCGTAGTAGCGAAACCGCTTTTAGCTAGTACATTTGCGCGGAACGCGAACAGCGAAATCGTGATTCCGAATAAACACTATTACGTACGCAGTAGTGTGAAATTAGTGGAACTAAATTGCATATTCCAAAGTAATTATCCGATATTGGCCGAATAATAAATATTGAACTATAATCTATCTATACCAGCACGGCTTTCCCACAAGTTTATTACATGCAGTTGGTCTACTGACTACCCCACTTTATCTATCTATACCATCACGGCTTTCCCACAAGTTTATTACAAACAGTTGGTCTACTGACTACCCCACTATCTATCTATACCATCACGGCATCTCCCACAAGCATATTACATGCAGTTGGTCAACTGACTATTTCACTTTATCTATCTATACCATCACGGCTTTCCCACAAGTTTATTACATGCAGTTGGTCTACTGACTATCCCACTTTATCTATCTATACCATCACGGCTTTCCCACAAGTTTATTACAAACAGTTGGTCTACTGACTACCCCACTATCTATCTATACCAGGCGTCGGCAACCTATGGCACGCGTGCCAGGCTTGGCACGCGATGGGGTTCTGAATGGCACTTTACAAAGTAATCAGGGAAATCGCGAAAATATCGAGACAAAATAAATATGTTTAAAAGATAAATTTGGTATAAAATTCTTCTCCTCTAGAACCCCATTATATATATGGACAATTTGTAAAGCGCCGTTTACTCATTATTATTATTATTATTACTGACAAAGAGACGATTCTTACAGGGATCTTTACAGCTGAAGGCCAATGCGATCCCAGAAGAAAATCAACAACATCTAGACAACAACACAACAATCACAACACATTCTCAATCTTCCTGACAAACTCCGCATACGTCACGCCAAATATATCAATGTGTCTAGCCAGACCGTTAAATATTTGAATAGCCCTTCCTATTGGCGACTTTGCCAATATGTTTGTTCTACTTTGAGGCTGATAAAAAAAATCGTGATGCCGAGAACGTCCATATGCATCGGGAAAATATATGTTAAAATTTTCCAGTATTATTGGATTAAATATGATACCATTCAGCAATTTGAAAAAGTGACGAGCACAGAATATATCTCGGCGATGTTCCAACGTATCGTATCCAAGACAACCCATCACGAATGAAGATGGAAACAGGTAGGGATAATATCCATATATCTTCCAATACAACGATCTCAAAAATTTTTTTTGTACTTTTTCCACCATCAAAATATATGCATCTTCTGATGGACACCAGATAATTGAACCTGACTCTAGAATAGTCCGAACCAATGAATCATACAAAAGCTTCAACGTATCTGGGTTCTGAAAATGGTTGGAGTGTCTTAGTAAAAAACCCAATGATTTGTAAGCCTTTTGAGTAATGTCCGAAATATGCTCCCTAAAATAGAAATTTTGAGTGAAAAGAACACCGAGATCTTTACATTTTTCAACTCTGATGAGCAATGTATTTCCCATGGAGTAATCATAAAAAATCGGTTGCCTAGATCTGGAGTAGGTCATAATGTTACACTTTTGTACACTAAACGGAAGCTTATTTCTATGTGACCATTCGACGATTGCATCGATATCTGACTGTAATTCCCTAGCATCCTCGATACATTCAATACTCTTGAAAACCTTCAAGTCGTCGGCAAACAGAAGATACTTCGAATAACGCACGCTAATTCCGACATCATTTATGAAAAGCGAGAAAAGCAATGGTCCCAAATTTGAGCCCTGTGGAACTCCAGATGTTGCTAGGAATTCGTGAGAGCAATGATCACCGCTCACAACATACTGTTTCCTGTTAGTAAAATAGTCCGAGAACAGTTCGACTAGACCTTGAGAAAACCCCATTCTGGAAAGCTTATTCAGCAAAACATGGTGGTCCACCCTATCAAACGCCTTTTCGAAGTCGTTGTAGTTAACATCCACTTGTGTTCTGCTGTCTAAGCTTTTAGTTATATACGTAGTGAAACAAAGCAGATTAGTCACAGTCGATCGCTTCGGTCTAAATCCGTGCTGCTCATCCACCAACATATGCTCACACATACCAAATATATATCTATGCAATATCATTTCAAATAGCTTGGCTGGTGTAGATAGCACGGCTACAGGTCTATAATTGGTGATTTCCACTGGGTCACCCTTTTTAAGTATAGGAGTTACCTTAGTAACTTTCCACACGTCCGGAATCTTCTTAAGATCAATACACATATTGAATAAGTATCTTAGAACATCTGAGATCACATGGCCAGCCTGCTTTAGAATGAAAGCAGGTATTATATCCGGTCCCGATGAATGTTTAGGTTTCAGACGCCTTAGACTATATTTCACGTCTTCATATGTAATTGATGGTATATCAATCATTTCAAATGATCCTCTCAAAGAATTTCCAATCAACTGTTCATCATCAGCAACATGAGGCCCAAAAACAGAAGAAAAGAACGAAGCAAATCCATCCGCAATCTCGCTGTCTCCAATATACAATTTTTCATTATATGTCATGCATGTAGGTCTTAGGTCGTATCTTCTTTTTCCCTTAACAAAGTTCCAAAAACGTGAGGGATCTGATGCTATTTCGTTTTCACATCTATTAATGTGCGTCCTATAATCAGATTCTATCAACTTTTTTACCACACTTCGTTGTTTTTTGAATTTGTTGTAAGCAACCAGTGAGCCAGATTTTTTCCATAATTTATGAAATTTTGATTTTAACTTCATATTATATATAAGACTCCTGGAAAACCAATTAGGAAAACCATCACGTCCGCTATCACTCTGTCCACCAAAACACTCATCAAATGAAGCATAAATTGTTTTGTAAAATTCGTCCACAGCAACATTCAAATCTGTCGAGGTATAAACGTCCTCCCATGATCTCGATGTCAGGTTGTCATAACATGACCTCAAGGGCGCTGTATATCGTATCCATCACCCGAAACTCCTAATAATTTAGAATAAAGGTGGCACCCTGAATCATATTGGTAGAGTGGCTTGGCACACCACAGCTAAAAGGTTGCCGACCCCTGATCTATACCATCACGGCTTTCCCACAAGTTTATTACAAACAGTTGGTCTACTGACTATCCCACTTTATCTATCTATACCATCACGGCTTTCCCACAAGTTTATTACATGCAGTTGATCTACTGACTACCCCACTATCTATCTATACCATCACGACATCTCCCACAAGCATATTACATGTAGTTGGTCAACTGACTATCCCACTTTATCTATCTATACCATCACGGCTTTCCCACAAGTTTATTACATGCAGTTGGTGACTATGTAATAAACTTGTGGGAAAGCCGTGATGGTATAGATAGATAAAGTGGGATAGTCAGTAGACCAACTGCATGTAATAAACTTGTGGGAAAGGCGTGATGGTATAGATAGATAAAGTGGGATAGTCAGTAGACCAACTGCATGTAATAAACTTGTGGGAAAGCCGTGATGGTATAGATAGATTATAGTTCAATATTTATTATTCGGCCAATATCGGATAATTACTTTGGAATATGCAATTTAGTTCCACTAATTTCACACTACTGCGTACGTAATAGTGTTTATTCGGAATCACGATTTCGCTGTTCGCGTTCCGCGCAAATGTACTAGCTAAAAGCGGTTTCGCTACTACGACTCCGCTCAGCGGTTTCTTCTGCAATATTCTTCTGCGAATTACTTCAGTCGCTGTCGTATCTTCGTTGTGTTAGAGTCACGTTCGTTTCTAGCGTATTCTATAGTCACATTGTTGTTGTTTTCTCGTGTCTACAACCACGCCGCGTCCCTTGTGTGTGTAGTGTTATTCTTCTGCGAATTACTTCAGTCGCTGTCGTATCTTCGTTGTGTTAAAATCACGTTCGTTTCTAGCGTATTCTATAGTCACATTGTTGTTGTTTTCTCGTGTCTACAACCACGCCGCGTCCCTTGTGTGTGTAGTGTTATTCTTCTGCGAATTACTTCAGTCGCTGTCGTATCTTCGTTGTGTTAAAATCACGTTCGTTTCTAGCGTATTCTATAGTCACATTGTTGTTGTTTTCTCGTGTCTACAACCACGCCGCGTCCCTTGTGTGTGTAGTGATATTCTTCTGCGAATTACTTCAGTCGCTGTCGTATCTCGTTGTGTTAAAATCACGTTCATTTCTAGCGTATTCTATGGTCACATTGTTGTTGTTTTCTCGTGTCTACAACCACGCCGCGTCCCTTGTGTCTGTAGTGTTATTCTTCTGCGAATGACTTCAGTCGCTGTCGTATCTTCGTTGTGTTAAAATCACGTTCGTTTCTAGCGTATTCTATAGTCACATTGTTGTTGTTTTCTCGTGTCTACAACCACGCCGCGTCCCTTGTGTGTGTAGTGTTATTCTTCTGCGAATCACTTCAGTCGCTGTCGTATCTTCGTTGTGTTTAAATCACGTTCGTTTCTAGCGTATTCTATAGTCACATTGTTGTTGTTTTCTCGTGTCTACAACCACGCCGCGTCCCTTGTGTGTGTAGTGTTATTCTTCTGCGAATTACTTCAGTCGCTGTCGTATCTCGTTGTGTTAAAATCACGTTCGTTTCTAGCGTATTCTATGGTCACATTGTTGTTGTTTTCTCGTGTCTACAACCACGCCGCGTCCCTTGTGTGTGTAGTGTTATTCTTCTGCGAATTACTTCAGTCGCTGTCGTATCTTCGTTGTGTTAAAATCACGTTCGTTTCTAGCGTATTCTATAGTCACATTGTTGTTGTTTTCTCGTGTTTTCCCGCTCCATTGTACCAATGTAAGCAAACGAAATGTGGTCATGGTTGAAGAGGGACGAAAGTGGAATAAATGCTATGGAGATGAGATCGTTGAGGAGAATGGTTAGTAAAACGTTGCGTGATAGAATGAGGATATTAGAAGAATGAGTGGATGCAAGAGGAGTGTTGTGGATAGAATGCGTGTAAATAAACTGAGATGGTTTGGTCATGTGGAACGAATGGAAGAGGAAAGAATGACAAAGAGTATATACTTGTCTGAAAGAAGGGGTGTGAAGAATCACGGGTGTCCGAGAACTACATTGCTTGACCATGAAGATCAAATTCTCAAGGACGGTCGTGTATTGAGTAAGAGAAATCGACGTGCGTGCATGAGAAATTGTATGAATGTAGAAGAAAGAAGTATATAAGGACAGATCTATATGGCGTTCCGTTCTCTCTGCCTACCCCACTTGGGATGCGGCGTGAGAGAATAGATAGAAATTGTACCAACATTAAATTCTATTTTGGTTTTTTATTATCATTTATTATTGTTCGAAAAGTTTCCCAATCGAACAAATGAGTGATGAAAAGATGCTAAAAAAGGATATTCTGCTTACCCTACTTGGGATGCGGCGTATAGTTTCTCCTATTTTTACTAAACCATCACAGTCTATCCCACAAGTGGGATAGTATAATGATATACATATTTATATAACCCGTGGAATCTCCGGTAGAGAATAAATCTGTCAATCTTCTATCCATTAATTTTCAGGCTTGTTATGCGTCTTTCAGCTACTAAAATACGCATAACTTTCATGCAATGTTCATGAAAAAAAAACATAATATAGATCGATTTTTTATCTAGACACCTACTTCTAGACATTTTTTAAAAGTATTGCCAGTTTTTTAGAAAAAAAATCAGAAAATAAGCTTAGTTAACACTTGTAACGATCAAATCTCAAGTTCTCTTTATCTTTATCATCCTTTCTGCACAGGACTTGAGGTGAGGGGTTAGACAGATATTTTATCTTATCTATCTATACCCTCACGCCGTGTCTCAGGAGGGGTAGGCAGAGAGAACGGAACGCCATATAGATCTATCCTTACAAACTTCTTTCGCTTCCTCCTCATTCTCATACATGTTCGCCGATTTCTCTTACTCAACACGCGGCCGTCCTTTAGGATTTGATCCACGTACTCAAGCCACGTGGTTCTTGGCCGTCCGCGCCTCCTCACACCTCATCTTGGCATCTTGGTTCTCTGCCAAGATATTTTATACCCACTTTTTTAGTCGAGCACGTTTTTATGTTTCTTTTTATGTACTCATTATTTTATAAAGTATTGTGTATAGGTACTTAGTGTTACATTTATGCATTTATGTATCAACCTAGGTACAATAAGTATACACAATAATATCAACTTGGACATGTGCAACGAATGATTTAGGAAATGATGACAAAGAGGATATACTTGTCTAACAGAAGGCATCCCGGGAGGTCATGGGTTCGATTCCCGGCCAGGGCAAAATGAAGAATGATCTTTTTTCAAATTGTCCTGGGTCTGGGTGTTACATGTGTATGTGTTCAGTGCATTGTATATATGTGTATCGTCGTGTTAGTACCCAAAATACAAGATTCTTATCCTAGTTTGGGACTAGCTCGTTTTCTGTGAATTGTCTATACGAGTTGTGTTATAAAAAAAATGCACTAAGCACATTGAGTTGTATAACTGATATTTTTATGATACTGTTTTATTCTGTAATATTGTAACCAAGTAATTTTTGTAATATTGAAGAATAAAAATAAGATTAATAAAAATGTAACACCCAGAACACTTTGAAAAAGGTAATTCTTCATTTTGCTCTGGCCGGGAATCGAACAAGGGACCTCGTGACTCAAAGGCAAGAGCATTATCTCCGTGCCACGCCAGCCGCCAGAGAGATTATAATGTTGGTGTCTTTATACAGTATTTTGAAGTACAGCCATTCGATAATAGCATTGTTGTATATATCTATTGTTATTACCTGCTGACTCGGTTGTAAATAGTGCGGTATGTGAAGAGTGTGGTATGGTGCAAGCGAGAAAGAAGCAAATGTATTCATAATAATCATAATATACGAACTACGTAGTATTCTTACTGAATTCTTATAAGAAATTAATTCGAAAGATTTTAATTCGTATCTAGGAAACAACAGCGGGGAAAGGGAAGATGCAGATCGCGCGGAGGGAGAAATCTACCGTAGAACGCATTTTCGAAATCTTACGGCGCTACACCCTCCCCTGCGCACTTGCTATTAATAACGAAATACTCGCACGCATAATAATAACGAAATCATCAGCGTTAGCGCACTTGCTAATAATAACGAAATACTCGCACGCATAACAATAAAGAAATCATCAGAGTTAACGTATTTCCTAATAATAACAAAATACTCGCACGCATAATAATAACAAAATCATTAGAATTAACGAACATGCTTTGTGTAGTAATTACGATCCCTGATGTAAATATCTGTAATAATATTGAAATGCAGTATTGACAGACAGGTACCTACGTGAGTAACTATAATCAAATTTATATCTCCATTATTAATAACACTAACGGAATTCTTTAACGTGCCCTGCCCTTTGCCATTAGGTCCACATTATTTTAGCTCCACTCTACTCTGCTCTGCTTTGCTCATTTTGTATCTAAACCGCTACTTTAATTTAATTACTTCAGCCTCAAAATATAACCAAGTAATAACTTATAACTAGCAATAGAACCCCCATTTTATTCAGCACTAATATTAAATTATCTTTTTGGTATTTGTTCACTCACAGTTCAGAATTATGTCAAATTTCATTATTTAGATTATCTTTGATCGTACTTACCAAAGAAAAATAGCTTTATTTTTTTTTTAAATTTTTGTACCTAAATAGTTGAATATTTTGAATAAAAACTTTTTCATTAGTATTATAACAATAATAATAATCTTTATTCAAGTAATATCGTCTTTACATTTTCATAATAACACAGTTGATCATACTTAACACAATCATTAAAAAAATCTTCCACACTTAAAATATAAATAAAGTTTCGGACAATCGAAGATATCTACAAAAAAAATAACAATTTTACCGTTTTAATTTTCATAAATCGACTGACATCGTTTGTAGAATCAACGCTGAGTAAAATATGCGCGAATATAAATAATTCCCTTTTACATGACTAACTCAGCATACATTTAAACTTTATTGCATAATATTGATGATAGAAGTATATTTACCCTATCTATTGGAGTGTATACATATTTCTGATGGTTTCTGAATCGTGAAACCATTATTGATGTATCGATAACTTAGCGTTTTGGGAGCATGAAAATGTGGTTACATTAATTAATTGCCGCTTCAGGAAATATTATTAGGCAATATTATTATTACAAAGTAGTAAAAGTACTTCTCGTAGTTTCTATAACGGGAAATTATTGTCAAATGAATTATTTTTGCTTCAAATGCCTTCTTTTGATGCATTTCATAATAAATTAATTAATATCAGGTTTAATTGTGTTTCGTTACCAATATGTACTTCGAAAATTAGTTCTACGAATCTATTAGGTCCAAGTCTGAAATTCGAGTATCTATGTATGTACAAAAAGCTCTATATAATTTTGAATATCTTTGAATCTTCCATCTTGTGTAATTATTATTATAAGATCATTTGCAACGAACTTTTAACGATGTCCCCGAATTTTATCGTTTCCTTTATCTTCATTCATTGATTTGCTGTTTCATTTACAATCTATACACACAGAAATATGTATAGATTGTAGTACTTGTACATACGGAATCACTTCCAAAGAACAATAATTTAACGTACTATGTTTATCATTATGTAACTGAAAAAATAGCCAACATAAAGCTGTATGCGTGTGTGACCGATTTTTCGTATTTTTATCGGTTCCAAAACCTGATTTCGGTAGCAATAACCGAATCCGAAATCGACTTCACCTAATAAATATTAGTATTTGTTCACATGAATGTATCTACCTTTATTTTTAATTGACTAATTTACAAAGAATATCTGGTTAACCAATCCCCTCTATAAAAATTTGTTTCTTTTGAGGGCATTTCTTTCAAAAATAAAATTGTCTGTACCGAATGAATGTATTAATAAATTACTATATGTAATTGGTTACATTTCTGACTGAAAATTTCTTCATAACCGTAAAACTCGTACTTGTAAATCGTGGTACAGAGTATATTTTTCACGATCGCTAGGGGTCGACATACTAAATCCATATCTGCGGGAGTTTCGTTTTAACCGATGTTGCTCCGTTTTCTGACCCAAAATAACCGAATACGACTTCGTCGATTAATAAAAGCAACATTACTTATAACTATCATAGAATACTTAAAACTGTTTCTTACTTGGCTTGATTCCAGGATCGATAACAAGAAACTAAGGCTTGAATTTTATTCTCCAAGAATTTTCTTAATTTTTATATACATTCAGGGTCAGAATGGTTGCTTTTCACGGATTTTTATTTTTATTTTAGAAGCCTTTAAAATGAAAATATCTAAAGGTGTATAAACTTTAAAGTTTTTTTGCTTGTCTTAAGAGCTTAAATAAAAAGATCACAGCGGTTTTTACTATATAAAACTCATTTAATTTGAAGTAGCGATACATAATTTTATGATTTTAGTTCATTTTGTTTTATCTATACTATACTCTCACGTCATGTCCCATGCGGGGTAGGCAGAGTGAATGGTACGCCCAATAGATCTACGTTTAGATACTTCTTTCGGTTCCTCGACATTCATACGCTTACTCTTCTTCACACACGCATGCCGATTTTTCCTACTCAACACCCAGCTGTCCTTGATAATTAAATCCACAAGATCAAGCCACGTTGTTTCTTTCACATCCTCTTTCCGAAAAATAGATCCTCTTTGTCATTCTTTCATTATCCATACGCCCATCATGTTTTTTCAATATTATAAAATATGAAATATGTTATTCCGTGGAACACCCGGCAAAAGAAAGTTCTTCCACTCTTGGGTGCACGCAGATATTCGGAAAAATATAGACAGTTTACATTTTAAATTCAGCGATAAAGTTTGCCACTCATTCTCAATATCTTAATTTTTAGTAGACACAGAACACAATTTACATGTTTATTACATGCAGCTGGTCTGCTGAGCAACCCACTTATGGGATATTCCGTGATGGTATAGTAGTAATAGTAGTAGAAAATATGTTTTCATTCGAGAAATGAAAATGTGTTGATTTAATACCTACTCGTATTTTGAAATATTTTTTTACAGGGAACATCTTTCTTCTTTATCTAGCTAACATTTATAAATAAAAATTAAAGTCATTTAACTGGCTTAAATGTCATTTTATTTAAAATAATATATATTGTATCAATAGCGACTCCATGAACCTGCAGGAAAGTTTTTTTAAGTTATCGTAGTTTAATCATTATACAGACGGTGTACTGTGAGGTACCGAGAGAGCGGTGTGCATGTTTATTACATGCAACTGTTCAGCTGGCTACCTCACTCGTAGGATATGATAGTATATTTGTAAAATTTATTGAGGAAACTTAACAAAATGAATTGATTTTTTTTAGTATTTCCATTACGCGCTCTTGAGATGGATGCTACGTTACGGCGCTGAATAAATCTCACGACATACATAACTTAAAATTGCGCATTCAGCAAGACGATCAAGGATCTGATGATATTTATACATAGAATCCCGAATGACCATCTGACAACAAGCTTTTCGATTCCAAACAATACTATCTAACGTAAATAATAACAGATAAACCCTGCATGAAACAGTAGCTCTCATATCCTCCAAGAAATTATATTTATGTTTACCTACAGTATAACAATTACTTTGTTATAGTAGGGCATGGACGTATCTAGGCAATTACCCGAGTTTGCATCACCCCCCGGCAGATCTTAATAATAGTAGAAAAGCAGGCAAAAATGGCAATAGGGTATGGAATATAGGCATCAAAGCGGGAAGCTAGCCCCTCTACAATAACAGGACTTTTACTCAAATTAGTAAAAAAGCTACATTCAAGCTACTTCTGCCCTCTCCTCTCTCCCATAGAGAACGTCTCAGGTAGACTTGATTTTTTTAAAGTGCCCTAGCACGCACACAGTCACAGGTAATGTGTACCACTGTACCTATTACAGAACACGTCATTGTATTAGTAGTCGAGTAGCATCACTGTGATTGGCTGGTGCATTGTGTGTTGTGTTTAGCATACTCATTAGTGAAAGATGTGTTAGTAATCATTTACCTATGAGCGGGGCACTCTTACATAAATTTTACTCTACGCCTCTGTCCTAGAGAATAGTAATTCATTGTACCGCACACAATCTTCATTATTCACGAAATTAACGTATAATAGTTTATATAATTCTATATATATTATTATTGTGTTGTTGTTTGCCATCCTTCACAAATTATCTTCATATTCCGGCAAAACAATGTTCTCTTAACCCCACACAAATAAAATATGACTCCATAAACCATTTGAGTGCCACTACTCTCCTCACAATAGAGATATCATCTTCTTATATGAAATGTTTTTAACATTGTTCCTACCATTTCTCTTTTATATATCATAATGTTGTTAGTTTCTTTACTGCCTCTTGTCCAGTACCTACTATCGAGCATAGCACTATCATTACTCAACTGTCCATAATATTATGTATGTATGTAGGCATTTTAACACGTACGCATCTTTATCCTAAGCGATATGTTTGAGAAAGATACGATTCGTTATGGGTCCTATAAATTACAATAAATTTCATTTAACATCGGAACCATTTGACCATTTTACGTTAAAGGATTTATTTATATATATATGTATATATATATATTTGAAAAAGAATGGCAGCTTTTCAATGTTTAGTGTAACAAATAGTAGAACTTAGTTTCTAAGTTCTTCTCGACCCACCGCGTTACTTTTGATTCATACCTTGACTCCAACTTTTTCACTGATTACGAATATCGATCGAAAGTTGTTCCCCTACCGCAATGATGATCTTACTCTAGATTACTCATATTCTTTATGTCATGAATTTATGTTCGTTTTTTAATAGAATTTTGACTCTTTTTTATTTCTAACATACTTACATACATTTAAATATTTGTTCGTCTTTGTTCTGTTATTGTCCAGCAATAACTTACAATATTTTTTTTTGTGCTCATGAGTGGACTTCTTGAGAGGTTTATATTATGATATGATTTTTTAGATTATTATGTAATTATTGTTATTTTTTTGAGCTTTTTATTTGCTTTCGCGGTTTCGGTGGAGCGTCCACCATTAACGAGCGTTAATAAAATAACAATAATTACATAATAATCTAAAAAATCATATCATGTCTAGAAATTGTTATATTGTGAATGCCGAAAACATAAGCAAAGGTTTATATTAATTTATTGATTATTTCGAATGACGATTTATAGACAAACATAGTAGTCATAATGACAAGTTTTATTGTCATAAGGAAAATATGGAAACTTTTACCACAATATACAAAAATATCATATATTGTAATTTTTGTAATATCTCTCGAGAATTTTGAAAATAAAACTCATTTAAAAATATACGAGTATTTAGATTTGTTTCATTCAACACTGAAACTTTCTATTTTTGATAACTTAAAAGAAATATGTGTATTGAAATGTGTTCTTATTGGGCATACAGTGTAACATTTTCATATCTCGTGAGTTGTTTTAAAATGTTTTTATAGACACTCACAAAAAGAAACAAAATAATAATAAAAAATACCCTTCTTACAGAAATAGTATACTTTGTACTAACATGGGAAAATATTACTATTTATGAAATGAAAATCCCTTATGTAATTCCTTCTTCGCTTTCCTTTTGCTTTTTTTATACCTCTCTTTTAGAGTTTTTGCCTTAACATCGCTCCCTCGACATTCTAGTTGCAGAATAATTCATATCCACTTAGAGACAGTGTACAAGGATAAAACTGACTTTATGTTATGTATTATTTGCAGAATGATCTTAAGTAGATTTTTTTATGAATAAATGGTTAAATATTTCAATATCCTTGACTGACTGAACAAATTGTGAAACATTTAATATGCTTTTTCATTTAGTGGTGACGTATTGAAGTTATCAAGAATAATGACATGTAGTAGAATTTAATTGGGGATATCAATTGATTAATTCGTTTTTCTTAAAAAATGATTTAAATGGACGTTAGAGGTTCAAATATTACATTTAATTATTTATTGATGTTTCAATCACGCTCTTGTGATGAATATACCTTTTTTGAATATTTATTTTGCTTTATCAGTGCACAATAAAGAATAATTAAATCGTGAATTTAATATGTCATGATAAATACAGCACGAAGTACAAATTAATTTTGTTTACCTACTTCAAAGTGAACATGCTCGTAAAATGAATTTGAAATAATCTAATTAATTATATCATTGTGAACAACGAGTCCATATGGATTAAATTATATTTCAGTTATAAAATATACCAGGTAAACAGAAGTTACATGGCGGTTTATTTAATTTGCACGTGGATATATCTGTCCCTTCTTCCATGTAATTATTTATGTAATCCTGTTCGATTCACTTTGCCTACATCACGTGAGTGAACAAGTACTAATAGTAGTAGTAGTACTATAACGAACTCGAGTCAGACTCATTGGATTCGACTTAATTGGGTCAACCGTTTCCGAAGCAAACCTCAACAGATGACACACTACAGCTCTAGCTTAATTGGTACAAATTGCTTTGAATCCAGTGTGTCCTATTTATTTCAGCTGAAATTTGCCGTAAACATCAAAATGGTAAATCAATATTGAAAGAAAGCTACATATCGTGTTGTGTTAGTGTACCTTTATTATGTTATATAAACCAAAATAAAAGTATTTTTATACTATGAGAATATGTTCTTTTAGTATCTAATAATTATCAATGTACATGGATCATTAAACAATTCACTTAGAGTGATGTAGTGTATTTGATTGATTAGTATTTGAAGATTGAGAGATGGAAGATCTTTCAAAGGTTCTTTAGCTTATTGTTCGATGTGTATTTTTTTAAATATAATGTATATGTACTTAAACGTCTTAGCGTATCGAATATATTTCATATGTTTTGAATGAATGGAGAGTATTTATAAAAGTGCACTCGAAAACATAAAATACTTAAGGAGACCAAGATAGAAGCTCTTGAAATATATCAACCGACATATAAAGAAGCTAAATGACTAACAATCCATTGGATTAGAACGAAAAACTTGAAGAAATTTTGGATGTTTAAGTTCTATGAAAGTTGTTCAATTAGAAGAAATAAATAAATGTATTGAATAAAGTTTACCAAAAGCGTACTGACGCTTCCAATGGAAGGATATAACTGAAAGTTACACAATTATTTCTGCACCTGAAAGCATTACTCGTCTATTCTAATATTTTGACAATACAGAATAGATATTCAGGTACAATACTGAATACACTACTACACAATACAATATTAATCTAAAATCAAATTAAACTCAAATGCAAATTCTACCTTCACTGTCGACACCAAGGGCGTATCCCGTATGTTCTAAGCAGCTTAAAAAATCACATCACCACTATTATTAGTTGACGTTTTTGACATTTGTTTTCAACTTTCAAATTGGATTACAAGTTTATTTGATATCAAAAGATTTTTCAAAATTCTACTCCTTTTTTGTTACAAATTTGATTTAGTGTAGGAATTTTAGATATTTCACAATCATCATTTTTGTGTAGATATTTCGAATAAAATCCTTTCAGCAATGGAATTTCGGAAAGTATTTGATTTTTTACATTTTTACATAAATCTTGCTTGTGATTTTCTGTTCAACGACTATAGGGAGCAACCTCTTGCGTAGATGCCAATTTTTCATGCTTTAATGCAATTTTTTTCTATTTTCCAACTATTTTAAAGCTAAAATAATAAAATTTTGGAAGTAAACTACATACTATGTTTTTTTTTTTATTTATCTTGAAATGGACTTCCAATATGAACCTTCGGTCAATAACATCAAGATTTTATTTTAAAACTATTTATAAAATCTCGAGATAAGATTTGAAGATTCTACAGATCCATTCAAAAACATGAGTACGCCCATGGCCAACATCTACGTAGATTGTAGTAGATTTATCTGTTGTTATTATTATTATTATTATTATATAGTTGTTTATCCATAATTCTGATTGTTTTATCAAAGAGACCTTCTCAAAGAACACAACTATTGTATCTTAATAAGTTATATATTTAGGTATATAATATCAACATCTTTCATAATAGTTATACAGTGCTTTGAAAACATCCCTAGTTTCTGTTCAAACAAGTCAATATGACTAAGTACTCGAAAATATTTGAGCCTGTTCGTATGAATGTATGTTTGTTTTTTAATACACCTTACGAGCATAAAAACACAAGCACTAACTTAGTGTGGCTCTTAATCGTTTTCATCTGCTTTGATGATGATTTTGGATGATTTTTTTTACGCCGTTTAACAGTCCCTAGACCGTCTCAAGGGCACCAGTGAAGAGTTCAGTTTTTGATTAGCTTCTGAAGCTGGTGACAGTCTGACTATCTCTCAATGGCACCGGTTGGCGATTCCACATAACCGGTCCAACATCACCAAAGTCCCTTTCATAGAAGTTAGACTTTGACTCTTATCTTTAGATTAATTTTGATCTTTCATGACATTCTATCTGCATTATTTTCATTTTTCTTTTTTAATTGGCATGTTTTACTGTTTTTTTTAATAACCAATATTTCTGACAGCCCAGACGATCCTCTTTTACAATCCAACATTATATAGGACAACGATAAAATATTATTAAAAATCTTATTGAAGAAAGACCCACCTCACACCCGGATATCTCAGGAGTCGTTAACTCCTACTTATCTGCACATTCAAACCAAAATTATCCTCACAAGCGGGCCATTAGGGAGGCCTGAAGGGCCAAAAACGCGGCCGTTAAAAAGTACAATCCAAATATGGTAAATCCAAATAATGTGGAGGAACATGACAGCCATGTTAGTAAATCTAGTATCTATTACAGTACAACATAACTTCATTGTAATCTTAGTTGCGTATGCTGTGTGTAAGTCCTACATATTAATAATATTATCCCGTTGACTACATTTAGGATTATTTGGTCCCTAAGTGGATCCAATTCACTACCCTCCGTTTCATTACAGCATCATCGTACATACAATGTAACAACCCTCTAGATAGATATATTTCATACCTTCTTTCCCCCGAGGAGGGAACTAAGATCTTCAACCAGCCAATCTATACATAAGTATCTATACTCTCCCTATCTGCAACCCTCAAGGTCGAATGAATAAATTCCCAGATGAATTCAGTCAACTTCTGGTAAATAATGTTTCTCTCGTTGGCTTTGAATGGGTTGAAATATTATTATTTAGTATCCATATATTATTAATTGTTTTCTGGAATAATTGTTATGAGTTTCTCTTTTTCAAGGTTTAAGCTTTTCCATTTACTTGAAGTGTACTTTAAAGTCAAATACAATCATTGACGTAAAATCAGCTGATATATTGATTAATAATATTTGTAACATAATTAAGAAATAAATATTTGCGCAGTCGTGGTGAAACTAGATTGTCAATCAAATTACGAATGTATTTTCTGTTTTTACTTATAATATTATTGTCTATGGATAAGCGATTTCTAATACACTTCATTTTAGGTACTAGCACTTTATATTTACATTTACATTCATCTTTGAATGTAGAAATAAATAATTTATATAATAATCAAAAATGTAGAAAAAAATATTGTGTTACTTTGAGTTATATCTTTCGTAATTAAGAGTACTTTCGAAGCAAGTTTGATTCGTTTTTCCCCCATGAAGCAATTTCATCCAATATTGATAGATTGTATTAATTAATTATACTTCCCCATACAACCTGTGATCCTTTCAGCGTGTTGCACTGCTGAGATAATTTGCACCTAATTTATATGCCTTATTTATGGAAAACGGTGTGAAAATGTGGTCGGTTGTAATAATCAATCAAGATTCTTGGGAAAGCTTCCATAAGCTCACGTCTCTAAATCCTATCATTTCTCTCGGGTTTAAATCCTTCAGTATTGTTGCTGACCATCCCTGAGTTAAGCTACCCTCATCCCTTTTCAACTACCTTTGTCTTGTTGAAAAGAGACTTGAACCTGTTAAGGCACTTTCACACACTGAGATTTAATAATATACCCAGATTTGTCTTACGGCCGCTCAATATACCTAGTTACAAAATCGAAGAATACCAACGTTAGAGAAAAAACTCCACTATCCCACGTCTCGTCCGGGAAATTCAACAATATATGTACTCTTCACAACTCCACTAAAGTTTATCACTCAAGCAATATAACCACACAATCGATTCGAAATTAGAAAGAGTTCGAGCGGAGCTTTGAGATGTTGTGCTACAGACGCATGCTGAAGATTCATCGCACGAAATATGACAAAAACGACGAAGCATTGAACAGGTTGGCGAAAGAAAGCAACTCTTTGTATATTAAGGGGCCCCTTTAGCAAAAACGATAAAACATTCAATTTTCAACAAGTTTGGTACACAAACTCTCAAAACTTGTTGACCCTACGAACATTTTGATTTGATAAAATATGAAAACAAATATTAATTACCAATATCAAACTTTAACTTTAAAACAAAACTCGATTTTAGCTTCATGGTATTCGTTTATAAAAAAGCATATTTCTAAAAATCGAATTCGAGGGTGTTTGGTACATGAATGCACGAGAATCCTAAAAAATTTCATATATTTATTTTGAAATTGAGAATATTTAGATAGTTATTACAATTATAGAACAAAAAAAAAACATTTTTTTTTTGTTTTTTTCATGGATATTGACCGACTTAAAAAAAAAATATTTTGTTAAAATTTCTCATATTTTGAAACCAAAAATCATCACATGAAATCAATTTTTAGTGTACTAAAAAAAGTTTGCTAAAATCTATTGTATTTATATGCTTGATAGAATGAATAAAAAATATATATATTTTACAAATAATTTATATTTTGATATAACAAAGAGTACCTAAATAAATCTCGTCAGTCTGCGATTTATTTATTTTTTATTAAAAAACTATTATTAGTAATAAATATTTGATTTTTTATTTTATCAAATCAATATGTTCGCAAGGGTTAACAAGTTTTGGCAGTTTTTCTATCAAATTTGTTGAAAATAGAATATTTTACGGTTTTTGCTAAACGGAGACCTTAAGCATCAACGACCAAACTTGATTAGCCACAACTTCGTGTACTCAGACCTGCTCATTACTATCGCGGAGGGCATGACCGAAAGCAGGAATTATAGAGGCCGACCAAGAGATGCCTTCATGGATCAAGTGATGGAAGATGTGCTCTGTAGCACATATTATATAGAATGAAATAGACTGGCAGAATTTAGGGAGGAATGGAGAAAAAAACTCTTTTCGACTATAATAAAGAAAAAAACCTATAGGTAATTTCAGATAAACTTTGATCACCACTAGTTGTAAAGAAGTCGGTGATAAAAAAAATACTTCGTGTGAAAAGGCTTTACCACTTCAGGTAGAAAATAATAATGTATTTCTTTACTTGGGACTTAATTGCTATTTTGTCAGCGCTTTTCTTACATGTTAAATTGGTTTTGTTTGAAAAGGGTTGAGTAATTCACTTTTTATCTTTGTTTCACCGAAATTGATATCGTTTTGTGAAAAAAAAACATAATCTTGTTTTATGATTTTTGGAACGTCAAATTACTTTCAATTTATTTTTAATGTTGTTTGTGCCTTCTGAAAAATATTTCTTTCAGCAAAAATCTGAGTAGAGTAATAAGTTGGTGTATGTTAAAAATATTTATCGTAATCGCATCTATTTTGTTTCTACTTTTATTGAATACGTACTCTGATTAAGCCATCTTTGACATTCTTCCATGATTCCACGAATCATAAAGTTTTAAGTACTGCTTTTATTCTTTAAAACTTTAAACAATCTCATAGTTTATATCGTAATTTCGATAATATATTTCTACTGAAATTATAGAAACACAGTCTATTTGACGGTGGTTGCGTTTGTAATATACCTCATCGTGATTGACTAACTACGAAGGTGTGGGTATCAAGGAAACATCACAATTAGGATTGTAATACTGTTTACAAGAGTATATTAATAATAAGTAATAATAATAAATAAATAAAACTTTATTGGCATCAATATATACAGTGTACAAGTTTTTGTTCCGAGAAATTACTAAAAGGCGGGCTTATCGTATTGATATATTATATTGATATTGATATATTGATATATATCTCAAAAGATCCTCGATTTGTTTTAGGCTATTTAGTTTACAGAATTGGATTTTTGTGCAATTAATTATATATTTTCTATGATATTCAATTATCTTCAAAACCTGGTGAACTTTTTCTTTAAAATCGAATTTCTGATTTAATGTCAAAGTAAAAAGTTTTTTCATGATCTTGCATTGAATTTTGATTCAAATCGTATCATTCACTAATTTATTTTTGGGTACCAAAACAATTATTTGCAGTAGGTACGATTATTTAGACAAATGTATTAATATTTTCATATTTTTTGTTTCAGGTATGGGATCAAGTTTATACACCCAAAAAATCAACAACTGCTTTCTCAAAATGATGTCCTGGTAAAACTGTTAAACTGTTAGATATTTTGAAATTTACAAAATATTTTGGAATGAATCGTATTTATTTAGAAATTGGATGGGTTTCAGTAGAAAAATCCTAATGTATTTAGATATAATAATATAATTTAAAACACGAAATGTACCTTTATACCGAATCATGAAACCAGGTTAGATTATAACTTGCGTTCGTACTGAATTGCATTAATTTGCATCAATTAAGATGTTTAATGAAATGTGTTCGTGTGTAATCCCATCCCTTTCATCTTAAAGCTACATATGAAGCATGGTTGGTGTCTAATTGCCATTATATCCAATTTCACTTAAAATTGTTACTTAAAAGCTCTATTGAAAACTTAATGCAGGGAATGACGCTCTTACTTGGAACTGCTTGTACCTAACTATTAAATTTTCTGTATAACTACGTACGATGTTTATTGCTACTAAGAACATAGTCATGCATATGTATATTTCTTTATCATTTCGGACTAATATAGTTACCGTTCTATCTTAATGACCCCTTTTGATATTATTAACATGCATTGTGAAAGAGGATTTTCTACGCCCTTGGAAACTTTGGCTGAAAGTTTTTTTAGTTCTTGAATTTTTTGGAACCTACTCATGCTGAATAAAAACTTTTGATTCATACAATTAATTGTAATATTTTGCACATTTATCATTACGGTATCACCCAAAGTTGAGATATTCAGTAGCAAATTTTAAAATACAAATCATCATTTCCGTATTTTAAAAAATAATAGATTTGAATAAAATTTTATTTATTGGTTAATCACTCAATCAGAAATTATTCAATTAAACTGCTTGCCAAAATTTTATATAGGAAATAATTTACTTATCGGGAAAAATTTATCGTAATAGGAATTGCTTAACGTAAGTAAACCCTTAACGCTAATTATATTTTTCGGCTTGGTTTGTTGCCATTATGTATAATTGACTACAAAATCAGAACACAATGTACGTTTAATTATGTGTAAAGAGATACTGAGAATCAAAATTTGCATGTCATTTCTGAAAATTGTGTTTGAAAATACTACATACATACCTAACAATAGTAGTCATCTCATTTTATTCGCAAATAGCGAACATATTTTTACATATTTAATACACAAACTAATTTTGAAAACCCGTAGTCACTTGTAAAAACATCTATCGAAAATCTTTTAAAATGAAAGCTTTAACAGCATGTTGTTTTGGAGGAATGTCTGGGTTAAATTAGTATGTATTTCATCACCATTACTATAGATTATTATAATACATAAATCAATTTTTTAGAACTAATTTTCTCGAGAATGGTGGAGGCTTATCATTGTAATTGTTTAAAGTGCTTTGTAAAACGAAAATACGATCATATCTGCAATCTGTATGTAGTATTATTATTATTCTATACTGAATCTTCCGCATGGACAGTCACGAATATGCCTTTGAAACTTTACAGGCCTTTGTGCTGTGCTCTGTTGCCTACTAAAACATTCCTGAGTTTAACCCAAGTTATCTACTAGCAATCTCTCCCCTCAACAATTTAACCTAGATTTGGTTTAGTTTGAGTGAACCGTGCCTATAATCATTATAATATATAATGATACATATATTAATTATAAATTATGGCTGTGTATAAAATCATGTTCATACTGCAAGATTTTCATCAGGTATGTAATCTCTATGTTTATTACATGCGGTTAGTCTGCTGGCTACCCTACTTATGGGATGCGGTATGAAGGTCAAATAAGTATGAAAGCACATTTTTCAACTTCTTTCTCTCCTTAACCCTCCTCTCTGCGCCAACGGGTGGAAACAAACATCATCTTTGTGCACTACTGCGTCATTTTTTTTTTCGACATTTCTTACTTTCAGATGTTGTTGTCAAAGAAATATTGTGTTGTAAAATAGTCTTGTCCAGTTTGTTGTTAATCTTATGAACGTAAAGACAGTTCTCTCTTTGTAAACTATCATTGGGCACTCTCAAGACACGGAGCAGTTAGGATAATCATATTTTCCCTATCACAAAAACTGCAACTCTATACGTTTTTCTCTAACGAACTATTTCGTTTTGCTACCTAATATTTGTAGAAAATGTTCTTGGAAGAGCGGTTAGTTTGTAGTATGTAGAAATAAGTTGTCGTTGTTTTATCTTTATTCATTAATCATCTGAGTTCTCACAGACTCTTCTTCACTATATACTATATTATATGTATGACAAATTGTTTTTATATAAAGTATTGTATGTAGGTATTGTAATCTCGCGCAGTTGGGATTTATTATATTAAGACGTTTATCTTGTCCCAGTCTGATAGCCTCCATTATTACACAACAACATTTGCATACCTGGATGTGGGAGTTGTCATTAGATCTCAGCCAAGACGATCTAAAGACTATTGTGTAATCAAATTTGGTGTTATTTTACAACTCTTGGATTTAATTTGAAAAAAAATATCGTTTGACAAATTTCATTTAGAAAATATCAACCTCCCAATGCGATGTTTCCCTTTTTCTCATTTCAAATCAGTTCGAATTTGATGATATTGCACCAAGCATTTCTTCAAATATTTATATGAGATAAGATAAGATAAAATTTAATGTACACGCCTAACATTCTTAAGAACAAGAATTGGCTTTACATTATTTAATGGTTTTTAAATATGTTTAAATAATCTACTCATTTCAACTTGAATATTAAGAAGATAGAGACCTTTATGTTCTCTTTAATTAATGTACACATGACTAAGTCCTTACTTAAGGATAATTGGGTATAATCTTATTGCCAAATAACTTTAATTACATAACTGAAGATTAATGCAAGGATATATCCTGGAAATCTACGTTGTATTTACTGGATAATGGAATAACTGCAGCATTTAGTTATGCAGCATACCTCCCTTATGGTTCTCCCCAAATAACAATATCTCAGTTTGCTGTAAAGACGGGTAAATTGATACTAAGCAACCTGCTTCGCTACCGGGTTACGCGATATTACACCAACGCTACAATGTAAGGCGCCAGTATTAGTATTATTATTAAACGCCTTCATAATCTTGTCAACTCTGCTTGTAATGGAAATCTCTCATCCTTGAATACATACTTACTATGTTGATAAGTTTTTTTTTCTTGATAAACCATTGATTTAAATTACTAGATAAAGTGCGTAAAACAAAATTGCAATTTTTTTTATATAAAAGCATTGAAAGAAAGGGAAAGTATATTTTGGTAGTATACATACTTCAAACAAAGAACGAGTGACACACCAAGAAAATTGGTACAATTTTATCAATTTTTTTTTGATATTATAGTCATATACAGTCAGATACAAAAAAGTACCAATAAACAAACTCCCCTTTCACGGCACAAGCTTTTTTAAAAAAAAAAAATTATCGTGAAATACCTTCATAAAAAAATGCTCTGTTTTGAAATGTATAAATCGTTAATTCCATTATTTTTATTCTCTAGCGAATATTTTTTATCTAATATCTAAAATTTCAAGTTGGAATTGGAACTGTTGGAGTTGGAGTTGGAACAAGCAATTTATCGCCGCGCCGTTGCATATTCAAAATGGGGTATGTGAATTTATAAATATTTTGACATTTCTAAAATAAACTGCTTATACTTACATTATAAAACTATTTTATAAACTGATTCTTATTAGTATCCAATACTAAAATATAATATTTTAAGTACAATATCACGTGCCAATAATTAGTCCAAACAACAATTTGAATGCCCTAATGAACAGTTTATAATGATTATGCCTTAATAAAAATGTTTGCACATAGGTACCTAATTTTGAATATGGAACGACGATAGATATAAAAGGAAGATGAGTAAATTTCATCATTTGATTGATCGCACAATATTTCTTGGGTCTTATGTTCTTCTAGTACGTAGTAGATACATTTATTTTAATGTGGTAAACAAATTTAGTATCCATTTTGTTTATGATGCTACTCACTTTATTTCGTATTATTAAATTGTAAGTAGTAAGCCTCTTCATTGTGCTTGGTTTAGAAATATTGCCCATAAAGGATATTGTTATAATAATATGTATGGAAATTTTTAAAATTGCCCTGCATTTTCATCTCCTCTTCATTACCCTTTTAACATAAAATTTTGGGTATATGTAGTATTACATTCACAAAGACTAACCTAAACATTACGCACTGTTGATTCAAACGTTCCACGCGTAATGTAATTTTCTTCATATTATTGTCAACATTTGCGTTCATAATATTTTCATTATCAATTACAGTTTCCATAATGGTTATAGTTTATATAAAAAATAATTTCATGGGTTAGTTGGAAGATATCGTGCTTCTGTGATTAACTCGCCCATTGCACAAAATTATCTGTTCCATTGTTATATTGTTTTTTTTTATGTTAACTCGTATTTATTTTGGACAATAATTTTATTTTATTACATTTGCGATACTTGCATTTATGTACCTAGTGCATAAATGCCAAAATTTTAAGATTTTTTAATTTCATTTACTCAAGATTATTTTTCTATAGTATTTCATTCAGTAAAAACGGAGTAAAATAGTAGGTACTTATTTATTTGGTAAAGTGTACAATGGGAAAATAATACTATAAGACTTTTCAAACTGAATACATATAATATTCAATAAACAAATACGTCTTCTTCAATTTTCAAGAGTTTTTACGTGTCAAAATAAGTTTATCGTAGTATCAATTCATCCCTTTGAAAAGGGTTTATTTTTAAGGTACTTGAAGAGGAAAAAATCGTTGTTATACAAGTATAGATATATACACATATACACAACACATAATATTGTAGTATGAAGAGTAGTCTTTTTCTCATTTCATGTGATGTTGAACCTATAAAAGTGTATCAAGTTTCCGAGTGATTTGTTCCCACATCTCATCCTGCCAGGATTTGAATGACTGGGGGATACCGAATAATATCACTTGTCGATAGAAACTGAATATATACCTAAGAGTAGGTACCTACGACTATTACTTCTACTACGAAGAGGAAGACAAATCGTCTTGAGTTGAGCAACTCCTAACAACAGTACAGTAACTCTCGAATTTTGTATTGATTTTTAGATTGCTACCTCTTTGTATCATTTGTCAAGGAGTTTGTATGGAAGTACATAATAATATTTGCATAACAACGTTATTCACAGATAAGACATTCGTTTTGCCACTTTGGTAATGATAAGTCATCAGGCTGAGTACATAGAGATCAGAATTTACCTCTTTGCATCATTTGTCAAGGAGTTTGTATAAAAATACACATAATATTCACACAACAGCGTTACTCACAGATAAGACACTCGTTTTGCCACTTTGGTAATGATAAGTCATCAGGCTGAGTACATAGAGATCAGAATTTACCTCTTTGCATCATTTGTCAAGGAGTTTGTATAAAAGTACACATAATATTCACACAACAGCGTTACTCACAGATAAAACACTCGTTTTGCCACTTTGGTAATGATAAGTCACCAGGCTGAGTACATAGAGATCAGAATTTACCTCTTTGCATCATTTGTCAAGGAGTTTGTATAAAAGTACACATAATATTCACACAACAGCGTTACTCACAGATAAGACACTCGTTTTGCCACTTTGGTAATGATAAGTCATCAGGCTGAGTACATAGAGATCAGAATTTAGATTCTTAATGGTTTGTATATTTTTTCATCACAGATTTCGTAGTATCATTTCACATGATATTTTAGGTCGATGATATGTAATTTGATCTGACATAAAATACCTAACATGTATAAACAATTCACACAGATTGAGTTAGTCGCAAACTAAAATATGATTTTTGTTCTATGATTTTATTTGTGCACAACTTGTAAAACTCCATAATTTTAATTTATAAATTATAATTTATTTGTTTTACAAAATATTTAAAATAATGTAACATTATTTTAAATATTTTGTAAAACAAATAAATTATAATTTATAAATTAAAATTATGATTTTTGTATTATGAGTACTAACTCGACGATACACATATATAAAATTCACTATAGACATATTTGCACACATATCCATGTAACACTCAGACCCAGAACAATTTGAAAAAGGTCATTCTTCATTTTTACCTGGCCAGGAATCGAGCCCGGACCTCCTGACCTAAGGTAAGAGCATTGCCTCAGGGCCGCACCGGCCGACATAATGACAGTATTTTTTTGTTTTGCGATCTATCAGTCTTTAATCAGTATTTTTTATTGCAATCAATATAAAACAAATGTGTAATTAGGTTGATTTTAGGTGCTTTGCTACAAAAGTAGATCAGATTGAATAATAAATTTATTTGACTATTAAAACTATAGTATTTTTTATTACAATGTTCACAGGATCAGACAGGTAATAATAGAATATGACAACAAAATGTAAATTTAATAAGCGGACCAGCAAAGATCCTGAATTTATCTGAGAAGTCTTAAAAAACATCAAAGTTAAATAAATCATTATCAAATAACACTAAATTCAGTTAATATAATAATTTAAAATAGTCTAAATACACTTTTTAATAAATCGTTTCAATAAATTTCAAAAGTTTGTAATCGTAATTAACTCAAAAATTTAAAATCAAAGAATCTCGAGCTTTAATATTTCATACCCCGTTGTTTTGTAATTACAAATCTTAATTACTTACTCTTTGTAATCAGAAATTAGTATACCCACGTCAGCAACTACGAAATACTCATTACCTTTTTTTTTATAAAACAAAAAGCTTAATGTACATTTCCCATCTAGAGGGCACATTGTGTTGGAGAGTACATTGAGTACGAGTACTTTGGCTGCGCTTTTTTGGATGCCTGTTATCAAAAGATACTGTGCAATGTGGTATATGTGAACATACTTTGTGCATTTATTATTCAAGTTTCGTATAGAGACCCGCTTTATTTTGATAACATCCATGCGGGCCGTTTTCTTATAAAGTATTTTTTTTTTAGCTTACTGTGAAAGGAGTATAAGGTTGTATTTAGGTTTATAACAAAACCCAGATATATCTTTTTTAAAAAATAAAAAATAAAATTATTAGAGAATGCTTCATGATTACAGCACTATAGATAAGGTTTTTATGAACCACCTGCACATTTATTACGAGCACTTAGTTAACTGACTATTTCACCTGTAGGATGTGTCTTGATGATAAAGATAGGTAGCAAAATATTTTAAATTAACGTTTCGTATTTTCAACTGAGAAATACCAGTTTCCATTTCTCCTACTAACTTTTCCTGTCTAATTAACCACATATCTCACTCATAGATGATTGGTGTTTATTTATCAGAGCAAAATAACTCAATATTTAGGGATTTACATAAAAATTAATAAAAAAAGTGTTTCAAAACTCCGGATATGTTTTCAAAAAAAATATGATTGACTGGTGGGTTAAAGAACTGTGCTATGAAACAAACTGTTGACTTACTGGCCCGCTTGATACAAGAGTATAGATAAAATAGCCCGCTTTAATTAAACTACAAAGTCAGTGTAGCTTTAGCGGAAACGAGCGGTGAATTTGCATTTCCGCAGTGAAATAAATCGTGGATGGGGGTGTTAACGTATGTAATCATACCCGAGGCTATCCACCAATGAAGTACATATTATGTTAAAGTAGTTCTACATTATAAATTAGAAGGTTTTGTTCACAATGTATTTATGCAAGCATCATCTTAGTACAACGTATTTTTTTACATATATATTTTGCAACTTTCTTTTTTTTCATAATTTTCAAAAGTAATGATTTTATAAGCAGAGTCGACACGTCAAGACGAAGGAAGAAGACGTACCAGACACGGTTAACTCGGAAGAGCAACTTCATCTAGGAATGAGGACCGTAAAAGTTCACGACAGCTATTGCATAAAATTTACATCAGCGCTAAGTTTTACCCACAGTTTTGTTCTATGACATAGCTTTTGGTATCGTAGAACCCACCATCTTGAATCGACTTCCCAGGGACCTTCATAAAATCAATCAATAACATCGTTCAAGAGCAAACTGAAGACATCGCTCTTCCTACATAGTCTAGCGCCCTTGATATAGATGCTTGATTATACGGCGCTTTATCCAAAAACTTCCATACATTATGCTCATCTACTTACATTAACATAGAACGAATTATAGTTTTAAAGGCTATTCCACATTGCAGGCAGTATGTAATAGCCTCGTTTGAATTGGGTTTTTTGGAATAATTCTCTTTTGCATTTATCCCATTCATTTTACTGCTGTTGTGAATAGTAGATATTGAGTTTCCATTTGCAGTTGCGGAAGCCGTTATTTTCTATTCCTTATAGAGCTTATTTATTTCATCACGGTCAATTTTTACTGCATCACCCTACTGAGAGCAATTTCACCAGGTTATAAGAAACCATGATGTAACTGGTCTCTTGATGTAAGACACCCATTCGAAACGCTTGGCTTAAAAAATACTCATCAAAATGATGACTAAAAAACTATAACTTTTTGAGAATCTAGTTAGAATTCAAATCTTAGAATAATTATATCATATAATTATAGACTTACGTACATTTTCGGCCTACTTCGCTTAGGTATGTACTTACGAAAAATTCCATTTCTAGTGCTGTTTTCTACACCTCTGGATGCTTATCAAATCCTGATACGTGTTTGATATGTTTTTATTTATCTTACAGTAATTCAAAGTAAGAATCTAAATACAAATGTTCTTTAAATAATTATAATAAATGGAATATACTACCTCGCTAGACTTGAGTCTATTTTGAGGCAGTATTATGTATGTTATTCAGTTCTTTTTATCAGCCCGTTATATTTACAGACCGTCTTGTCTGTGCTATTAAAAAATAAGACATTTAGACAGATATTTACAGAAAACAGCGGCAGACCTATTCTTTACAGGGTTCTTTACGGAATAAATAGTTCTTTTTATTATAATAAAACAAGGTTATTCTGATATCTGCCAACATTATTTCATTTTGTCTTCAGAAACACGAATCAAGAATATTATTAGTATTGTACCTACAATACATTGTGTAATATGACTATTTATTGTAAACATAAGGACATGTTGTTATTATTACTTAATGATATTAATAATATTTTTATTTCTAGTAACAATATTTATTTCATCTTTGTGTTTTTTTCTTATTAATATTGAATGTATTTTTTTTGCCATCCTTTTGCTGAGGGCTACGTGGAAAAGTCTCTCTAAGATTACACAAGATTTTATTATTGTTAATAATATTCATGAGCTATCTTAACATAATAAAAGACATATGCGTACTTTAGAATTATTTCTTATTATACAGTACAATTATTTAATAGGTATTATTTTTTGTTTTATCGATGTGTCTTCAATAATTTTTGTTATAATATCTTCTGGAGTAGGTAGTTTTAATTCATGCATAAAATTTAGTAAACTATTTCTAATTTTACAACTTGTTTTATACCAACTAGCATAATGCTGTGTATATTTCTGTCATTTTTATTTATTTTATTTATTTTTTATTTTATTTTTACAATATTTAGAATCAAACAGTCGTTACACAATATGTTGACAATTAATACATTTAACATGTAGACCAGCGAAGATTCCACTCTTACTAGAAATGTCTGTCTTGAGGAAAAAAAAAGTAAAAGTTAAAATTCTCTAAAAAAAGTCAAAGTAAATTTAAATTTAAAAACAACGATAATACAATACTTAAAACAATACGAAAACATAAATATAAAAGCAAAAAATCCTAAAATACTAGAAATCAGTCCTTCAGTCACATTAGTCTTTAGATAGAAAGTAAAGTTAAAATTTTCTGAAAAAAGTCAAAGTAAATCTAAAAATATAAAATCTAAAATCCCAAAATACCAGAAATCAAAACAAAACAAATAAACAAAATCACCCATCCAGTATAAGTTACAAAGCCCAATCAAATACACAGCCAATATCCAATGTCCCAAGGATGCTATGATTGAGAGAGCCATGCATTCAAGCAAGCACACCCATCCACCCCCCGCCCAAATGTAAGTGATCCAATGCTGCCAAACAGTGAGAGACCGAGATCAATCCACGGGGACCGCTGATGACAACAAGGCCCCGGACACTCCCGCTCTAAAGTCTTGCTTATTTATTTAATATTTATTACATATCCAAGATAATCGATAGAAGTAAGTTAAATATTTCAACTAGGTATAGGTATTATAATTTTTTTTTAAATATACAGATAAGTTTCAGTGAAAAGTTACTATAATAACAAAAAAAAAAATATACTATTTATAATAAAATAGTTTACTTTTATGAAAATTGAGTATAAAACAAATAGAAATACTCATTTAAAACAGCTGTGTGGTTCTTTGACCGCAATATTTAGTCTATCTATATACAAATCTATTCTATTTACTACTGAGAACATAATAACTATATCATTGTCATTTATCTCGACAGTGTAATGAATTACAGCTGACAGCAGATTTTCTCGTATTTTAAATATACATAAAACAACGATTTATGCAAATTTCTTAGTACCTTCGGCAAAGAGATCTTAGATTTTCGTTGAAAAAAATGTTGGTATTTGCTGGAATGTATGTACCTACTTATAAGAAAAGATATTTTTAAAGGAAAAAAAATAAAATTCGTGATTCCCTTTCAGTATTAATTAGTATGATGGGTAATTTCGTTTGGTATTATAAAAAATAAACTAGCTAATTCTTTCATCTCGAGGACTTAATAAAACTAAGTCTCTAAAACCAAGGATTTCTAGGGATTCATTTTTGTAGTGGGTAATCTTAACACAATTTGTTGTACGCAATTATAAAAAGGAAGGTTTCATTATGAAGTCTTGCCTAGCAGCTTAAGTGAGAACTTGAAGTTTTTTTTATAATAAAATACATACATAAAAGAAAATTCTGAACAAAATTGATTGCAAAGCTATGTTTAAATTTGATTTATGAAAAATCTTTGATATATTTTTTGAAATGGTTAATCATGCTCAATTAATCAACTTAACAATAGTAAAAAGTAAAATAAATTATTTCACTAACCAAAAATGCGAGCTAAAATAATAATTATTTCAATGTTTACTTTTAATAAAGGTGAACAAGCATCTAGCAATGATTAAGAATCATTAGGTATACTTATATTGCATTTGTTTGAAACAAAGCAGATATCTCGATTCAAGAATCATGTGAACACAATGTAAAATTGTGCAAAACCTCATCGAAAGAAGGGAGAAAAGCGTCCCAACGTTTACGAATTGGCTCTTTGTTAATTTACGAATTGGCTCTTTGTTAATTTAAGTGATCGCTTTCGGTAAAAGAGTATTTTTTTGAATATGGTAACTGTAAACTTTTTTGATTTTCCACTATGATAAAGCAGTACCAAAAAGAAACGGGTAACTGTCTGGTCCTTGTAATAAATTTTATTAACTTTACAATTCCACTGTTATTACTGAAGATAGAATGTGTTATGGAACAATGTATTAACCCACAGAAGAAAAAAGGATCCCTACCATAATTCAAAGCTAATTATGAATGACTTTAATTCAGCGACATTCAACACCCCTTAGACAGTCTCAAGGGCACAGGTGAATGTAGTATTGAATTTGCCTCTGAAGATGTTGACAGGTCGGTTGTTCCTTAGTGTTTGCTATTTAAGCGATACCTATTCTTGCTTTTGCTAAAATAATTAAGCGACTATAGTTAAATATTCGTATGAAATACCTACACGTGTTTTTTTACAACCACTCATTTTGAGATTGGTGTGGCATTAAACATTGTTGCCGAATACATTCAAGTTACAAACGCACCGCCTTTATTATTAGAACTCTTAGCAGATATTACACATTTTGTTTTTTTTGTACTCTTTCTATCCCAGAGAACATGTTATTTTTCGAGAGTGGACATAGAAAAAAAGAACATTCACTGTTCTTTTCATTTGTTATAATTTACACTATGTTTTGATTGTAATATATTATAGAAAGTAATGCCGTTTGTACCAACTCAGATACTTTGAGCATGTTCTTCACTACACTTATTTTAATATCTAGCCGTTATATTTCCATAAATAGTGAATTTGCCGTTCTGCATCCTCCGTCATATTATTATAATTTTAACTATGTATTGAGTTGTCAAATTTATGAATGTTTCCTAGATAGAACCGAGTTTATAACATGTATATAATATTACAACAAACGTAAAATATTCCATTGTTTGTCTCTTCATTCCATCTTACCTACAAAAAAATTCGTCATTTTTTTGCGCAAATATTTATACTTATTTAATTCCATACTTTAACTTTTATTTTGGGAGCGGACAACTACAAAAAGGGCATAAATTTTAATTTACAAAATGCGCAGTTTTTTACAACGTATTTTTATTTTTTTACATCTTGTAACATAAAAGTTAATGACCATAGAGATTTAACCGAAAAACGAAGAGAAAATAAATATTTATTTCCTACTTTGTAATTAGCAAAGTTATTGCACAAGATTTAAAAACAGAAGTTCTTCTTTAGTATACTTTTATGACTTCCTCGTTTATTCTTAATTTTAAAACTTTTTGGAGGTAATTACTTAAGCCATTTAATAATATCAGAATTAGGCATTAATTAAACTTAAATGGATTAAATAAAATATATTTTTAACCAGCCTACTACACCTTTTTTTCTTGCGGAGCTACAGAAAGATTATGAAAGGTCCCGGTGCGTCCGATTATATTTACATTTTTAAAACTTTTTAACGAATTCCTGAAGATGGACCTAGGATTGATATCAAATACTAGAAAGAGAAGAGAACCCATAATAACACTAAGGGAGCTTACTTCCGATGCCTTATTGGTCTGCTATCGTCAAATTAGTTCTATAGAAATAAGGCTATTTTCAAGATACCAAATATTGTACTAATTGGGCATACATTACGATTTTAAATTTCTCAATTAGATTGCCGACTAACTGAAGACCGCGGTTTATTTTCAAAAGCTCACATTAATTTGATATTTTTAAGATACCTACTAGACAAGACCCTAGATCATGACCGTGTCGATATTACCATTCAGGTCACATGCATTTCACAGTTTCTACTGAAATTTCTTGAGTTTTAACAGTCTCATTTCCTTCCTGTATCTTCTTATAATATAAACTTATTTTCTTACTACTACTATACCTATTGTATATGAATGTCTTGTCTACCAGCTGACATAGCTTTGTCTCACAGTATAATCTTATTAGATGGCTCTACATACATGTAATAATATTAATAGTGGTACTAACATAATGAAACTAAGTATATACTTTATACCTTATATAATGTGCTATAATACATGCAGTGTATGCCCTCGCTGCTACATATTACGTGCTCAATGTCCTCTATACTCCCCTACTCTAACAGCCGTATTCAGAACCATTATTCGAGGCTTAGTTTTTTTTTATTTCAACATAAAATATTCTTTGTTTATAGCCTACAAATGCATAGTTTCTATTATCTATTAATAATAATTGTTTTACACTCTGGGAGATATAAAAAATTACTGACATTTGTCCTTCCTCAGTGACCATCATTGGCATAAACTATTACATATCATTATCAAAATGTTCAGATTTCGTCGGTAGCCTGGAGGTAGAGTCTCGGCCTCTTGAACCAGGGGTCTGTGGTTCGATACCAGGTGCCGGCAAACTACCCTTTCATGACACAAGCTTTTAGTAGCTTACTGTGAAAGGTGTATAAGGTTGTATTTGGGTTTATTACAAAAACCCAGATATATCTTTAAAAAAAAAACTATTATGTTTTACGAGTAACTGACTTTTACAGGACCCTCGAAAACACAAAGAAAAAGGTGAGAGGTCTATTCTTTACCGGGAATCCACGGGATTTAATTATGTAAGATCTGTTTAAGCCCTCAAAGCACGAGCACTGCTCAATTTTGAGGGTCAAATATGTAATAAATGTGTTTTTTTTAGTTATAAGGTGTGTATATAATATTATTAAGTTGTAAATTTTTGTTTAAATAAAAATATTTGAATTTGAATTTGAATTTTTTTTATTTATTATTCCAAATAGAGCATACAAAATTAACATAAAAAAAACAATATAATGGAATATATTGCCCCACTAGATTAAAATCTGTTCTGGGGCAATACTAGAAAAAAAATACAAATATCATAATACAATTTTTCAAATATGACTTAGAATACAATTCTTTCATGTAAACTTGAATAAGAGTTAAAATAATTCATAATACATCATAATTTGAATTTGAATTTTTGGAAATTGACATCTCCATTATATTCTTTGAAAAATTTTGCAACAGTACAAATAAGGAATAAAAAAAATATCTTAGCCACGGTGTCTGAATACGGCTAGTGCTCCACGTTCTCTATAAGCAACAACTTTTCATTCCCAGTCAGCTCAGCTCATAATAACTAATACTTAAGTGGGTAGGATTAGTTCGAATTCTTATTACTAACATACGACTACCTAAATAAATATCTTCAGTATTTTGCGACAATATCGTTTATTGCCTTCGCTAAATAAAATACATGTTCACTAGAACGATTCCCAAGTCATTGGCTTGGTATTGACTTCGGAAATATTAAGGGTTGTTAACATTTGGTATTTTTTGGTACCACTGTGTTCTATTATTTTGTCTACTTATTTCACCGTGGACACAAAAAATATACAAATTTAAACCGGACTAATTTTTCTGCGTTAGTAAAGAGCTTGTTCTATCAATGTCGTATCAGGTCCCCCCGATATAGGCGATCACTTTGGATAATGCTTCCCTGTCCTGCGCTTTTTGGAACAGCTCTCCCACCCGGGTTATTCCAGTCCATTGCCGTATATTACGCAACCAAGACATTTGCCCCCTTCCCACTCCACAATGTCTCTCAATCTTGCCCTGTATTATCATACTATCAAATAATATTTATCGCCTCGCAGGATGTAGCCCAAATATGAAACTTAACGAATCTCAATATTTGTTAGGAGCTCTCTATTCGTATTCGCTCATCGTAGGACTTCTGTATTAGGCACTAAGTCTATCCAAGCTATTCGAAGCAATTCTTCGATGAATCGCCAGTACCTAAAGGGCTAAACGATGGTGCTAGTACCATAAAAGACGATCTTTATAGCTATGTAGATGTAGTTGAATGTAGTAAAAAAACTGGCATTCTTTTTAATCGAAGTCTATTTTTTTTCAATATTGACTTATCTAATAGACTACTGATTTCATTTCAAAATTCATATTCACAATCAGCATGTTTATTACATGTGGCTAGTCTGCTAGCTACCCCACTTGTGAGATATGCCGTAATGATATGGTAGTAGTAGTAGTAGTATTAAATTCAAAGTAACAATATTATTTTCAAGTATCTATCAGATAATAGCTCATGTTGTTGAATAATCTTTCATTTTGAATTTGTTTTCTAAATCTAACAAAAGAATCCGTGCATTATTCATGCGACATTTCCTTGCACACATATTCTTCATGACAGTAATTTTGAATTTTACGATATAGCGCATGCATATTTGACAAGTCAAAATAGCTTTAGTTTTATGTTCTTTCCAATTTATATATTTTGTGCAATGTACGGTTGGTCGGACAGATGTGATTTGTTAGTAAAAACAACAAAGTCACATTTTTCTTCTAAGCAGATCTAAAAGATATTTTTTCGTATTAATAATACGTTTTAAGGTACTTCTCGTCTAGGGGTGAACATATTCCGTATTAGTTTTAAAGCCGGCTTTGCCCAGGAAGTAAAGAGAGCAAATATTAAATTTAAGAAAGACTTTGATGATGATTCTGGATGATTTTGTTTTGACGCCGTTTAACAGTCCCTAAACCGTCTCAAGGGCGCCGGTGAAGAGTGCAGTTTTCAATTTGCTTCTGAAGCTGGTGACAGTCTTATTGTCTCTCAATGGCACCGGTAGGCGATTCCACGTAACCGGCCCAACAACACCAAAAGTTCTCTCATAGAAGTTAGACTTACTTTGGATATTATAAGCAACCTTTCTTCGAAATAAAGAAAGCAGTGAAGAAAATTAAAAAAAAAAATGTTGGCACCTCGCAAATGATTTTCTTTATTTATGTATTTACTTGCTTTGCTATCCTGAAGGTATGTATAAGTTAGTTTGTTAAGGATTGTTGTTTTTAAAGATGTCATTAATGTGAAATTTTCAGAAACAGTATTGTCGTTAGTACCTCTCTTTTATCAAAAAGGATGCGTTTTTTCATACAAAGCATTGGTTTACCACTTACTTAAAATAGCAATAATGTATAAATTATGGACATATCAACATACTTATGGACATAATTATAATGGATATACATACATACATTAACAAACAGAGTTATACGAGTATATACTTCCATCATTCTCTTTCCTTCCCCACCCTTTGTGCAAAACAACAAATAACATTACAAAATATTATTTCCTCCTTCATAATATGATGAATGATACCTCCAACCAAAGGTCATCCCGCTTATGAAATGCAACTGTCAAAATGTGAAGTTATCATTACGTTTTGATATATGATTGTTGTTTGTGGTATCCGCCATTTGTATTCTTGTCTATGGGGGGCGGGAAATGAAAAGAGGATTAGAAATTTGAATAAATTATCTGTCAGATTAATCACAAAGCTAAAGTACTGTAGCAAGAAAAAACAAACTAAAGAAGTTCATTTTTCAATTCATTTCTTATAATAAATTAAATAAAAATTGATAAATCCTCTATTGAGTTCTATAAAAAAAATATTTACTATTGAATATTTCAATTTTTTTAATGTAATAAAAGTAAATGCAAAGACATTTTAAAATAATTGTGCAAGAATTGTAGATATTTTAATACAAGATTATCATATACTATATCACTTTTAACGAAACTTGTCTCTTTAACGAGGATGGATTTAAGATTTTATCAAATAGTTATTATATTGTTATAATTATAATATTGTTATATTATATTATACATTATATATTTTATATTATACAAACAAATTATTATATTGTTAATCCGTATTTTTTGTTATGTAAAATAAATAAATTAATAAAATTAACAATTTTAGATAAGGTCTACATACAAAATATCTCGGTAATAATGTATTTTACATACTTTCTCAATATTTTTCCCATGTAATTTCTATGAAAAAAATCTTGAGCATACAAAAAATGCTGACGCGAAATAAAAGGAATACAGCGATATTGTAGAGATTTTTCGTCACGTGCCTCACAAAATGCTGTTTAGTAAACATCTGCCACGACTCACCCCCGCATGATATTGTTATTATTTGTTAATCCACGTTACATTATTGCGTGTAATTTTGCTACTAACTACACATAACCACCCTTCTTTCTGCATTTCTGTTCGCCTGATACTAATTATATGCTTTTTACAGTTAAAATGTTTGTGAACCTGCATGTTATCCACGCTTGTGCATGATAATAATGTTTACCAAAATTTTATGCGTTACACTGTGTTCAAGGTACATTATGAATCACCCGATGTCTATAAGTATGAGTTGCATTGAATCTAGAGGCCAATGTACATATATTTTAAATAGGTTTAGACGATGACTTAGATCTGAGGATCGAACATAACTGAGTTGGACAAAACAGTGATGTTCACTTCGAAGGATTAAATGGCAATAGTTTTACATCATATGATTAATAACCACACTTCAGAGCAAGTTTAAATATAGTTTGAATCCTGATTACGTTTCATTTAATTAATTAGGTTTGAGGATCTATATTCACAAAGCGCTTTCGAAAACCCCTGTCTTTTCTATTTTTGAATTAATCTAAGTTGTATAATACACATATTATTTGGATTTTTATTTTCAAATTTTATTATTTTGTCAAATCATATATTATGTATTTCTTTATGTTTACCAATATAAAAATGATTATTTAATGATACACTGTTATCTTCTGGTTGGTTGTTAGATATTGCCTGCAGGCAATAAATCCGCCATTTGTACTACTTAAATTTACAATAAAGATTATTTTATTATTTATTGTTATCTTCACAATATACATTATATGTTTGGCAGAGGCCTTTCGGAACTAGTTCACCATCACTGCCATAAACTAAAAAAAAAACAGACTTAAATTGTGAAAGTTACAGTGTTTCATTTAATTATCATTAAATATGTAGAAATAAACTTTCATAAGTTACCACCGAAAAAAAAGAATCTATGTATTTTTTATGTCCTAATAAAGTAACATAACCTACCCTTGAAACAGAAATTTGTCATTTTAATATAACATAAAACATACTGTTTAAGTACCTACCTACATTATCAAACATTCGATGTGCGGTTATCATATTATGATGTTTATGTGGGGATATTAATGTCACTAAATACTTTTGCATTTTACCAAAAAAATATTATGAATCATGACTGCACACATATTTTTTGATTATCTTCTGATATTTTATCTTGTTTAACATACTATTTATTATGTAAATATCCGTTTTATGTAATATACGTAATTTAAAAGCTTTTTTCCACTTCTAATTTAAATGTTAATTACTTTTTTTCGACAGAATTCATTATAAACTTTCGTGTGTTTGAATATTAAATATTAAAATTTAATATGTTCTTTTTTATGTTCTTTTTTTAATTTCGGTACGAACGATATTATAATAGATAATTATATTTGACAAACGTTATAGCACGGAGTTAACGATCTTGCCTTTGAGTCACAAGTTACCGGGTTGAATTCTCGGCCATGCCAAAATGAAGAACGGATTTTTTTCTGATTGGTCTGTGTCTGGGTGATATAATAATATGTAATTCAGGGATGTTGCGGATGTCGATTTTTACACATCCGCGGATGTGAATGCGGATGCGGATTTTTGAAGGCTCACATCCGCGGATTCGGATGCGAATGCGGATGCGGATGTTTAAGATGTTATAGAAAAAAAAGTAGGAACTATCTTAGTTGGTAGGCCCCACTGTCAAATATGTGACGAAATTTTTGCTACAATAATATTATGGATTTTTTGGCGAAATATTTTTTTCTTCTTTGTTATTTGCAAAAATAAAATAAAACCGGCAAAAATAAAAACGCGGCGGATCTTGTCACCATTATTTTCGTTCCCATTGGTTAATGTCAAGTGCGAACGGCACGCGCTATTCGCCGGCCCCGCCTTATTTCTTTCTTGTCGCAAATTGTCTTACATCCGCATCCGCATGAACATCCGCATCGATTATTGCGGATGCGGATGCGGATGCAGATGTTCAAATACATGCGGAAGCTCCGCATTTGCGGATGCGAATGCGAATATTCGCAACATCCCTGATATGTTTGTGTGTATCATCGCGTTAGTACCCATAATACAAGATGCATAGTTTATTGCTTTTATTTATTGTTGTATATAATTTATTTACATATTATATTATGTTCTATCTAGCATCCAGCGAAGAATTGGTATCCCATTGTTATCCGAAAGTTTTCGAATGTTCTGTAAAAGGTAGGTGTTCGAGAAAATCAACACATTCAAGATCGAAAATTCAGCGGTGAGGTTTACCGCCCATCTTATTTTTTGTTGGAACGGAGAGGATAGTTTTTATGTTTATTACATGCAGGTGATCCACTGCCTACCCCACTTATGGGATATGCCGTGCTGGTTTAGTATTACTAGTAATTGTTAATAATAAATTGATTATGTGCAGAAATTATAAATATATTAATATTTTTGTCACCAAATGTCACAATTTATTTGTGTGTTTCTTATACATCTACCCAATATTGTACACAGTGTTACTTGAACTACTTAAGTACATTTTACACTCCTATATCAATCTTCGTGCACAAAGTAATTTTTACTTTAGCTACATTTGACAATAAACTGACAACATGATAGTGTGTAACTAATGCTGTACATAGCTACTGTCAGTCTCAGTATCAGCTCCTCTATTATAGTATTGTGCACATACTTAGTCTCTCCCTTTGAAATCCTCCCGATATAATTTCGCATTAACCCCTTCCGGCCTTGTGTCCGTCGGTGCCGGATATCCTGCGAGCGTGCGTTCGGCTTCAGTGACAGACAACTGCAGTACTTATAGCAACATATTGGTAGTATCAGTATATACATATACACTTAGTTGTGGAGTATCGTAACTCCAAAAAATCTAATTTTACGTGCTCATAATGTCAAGACCTTAAAAGAGACATAAAAATAAGTTTAAATTGTCTGATTAGGTACTGACCAAAAGAATTTTTTGTAAGAAATTTATTTTTTATTTACTTAGTAGAATAAATTTTATTATTTTGGGGATATAACTTATGTAATAAATTATTTGATTATCTTTTTGTACAAAGTTGTTTCTGAGGTTTCATAGAACTGCTCTATATTAATAAAATTCTATAGAGAAAGGTAACTACTTACATACTTGCTCGGAATGATTTCACAAATAAATTTCATTTATTCTGGAATAACAATATTCAAATCATAGAATAATCATTATACTTAAATAATTCACTTAATTTGATTGTAATGTTGACTACTTGATCTCTACGATCATTTTGTTCCTTAATTATCCCAATATTGTAAAGAAAAAAGTGTGATATAAATATGCATCATGTTTTGTATAAAAAACTGTTTACGACACTTTACATCGGTAGTATTGCTATCATGCAATAAGTACTTCGTGATACTTTCTTCCTTCATAGTATCGATTTTCAATGCAAGTATAATATTGTTTTGATCATGCAATTTATTTGACTCATATCAATTTACCTACCTGGACCTCACGCATCATTGGGTTAAGAGGATCGGAATATATCAACTATTTACAGATGTATAGAGAGTGTGGCCTATAACAAATTAATACTAGTTAATAATGATGAACCAATACAAACATTCTATCGAGCTATTTTTAGACATTAATTGGTTGATTGTTTAATTAGTAGTTTTTGTTATTTAATTATTTATTTAACACATGAAACGGCGCGGCGTTAAGCGTGTTTGCATTGTATTACTATGTACATATATTCGGTTACATTACATTACAATTATTCACTAAGAGTCGCGTATAGATATATCTATTAAAAAGATAAAAACAAATATCATTCCAAAAACATTAAGAACTTCAGCGTAATACTATAAAATATAAAAACAAAATAAAAATTGGGGAAATCAAAGGGTGTACTCGTACTGCATTATAAAAAAGAAAGTACGCACAAGATAATCGAATGATGCTTAATCCCTACAACTATAAAAATTGAAGAGTTTCGAAAGTCTTAGTAAATTCAACAGATTTTTTTATTACTAGAATTCATCATTCCTAAACAAGTTTGTGGATGTTAAGGAGGAATATTACAATTATTCTGGTATAGTAATTAAATTCAGAAACATTCTGGACCACAAAAAATGTAAGATTAATATTTTGAAATACTTGCGTTGTCAGCTATGTCGTCATTGAATTTAATCAAAATTTTAATCAAAAAAAGTAAAACATAATTTTGATAACCTATCCGTCCAGATAACCTATCGATTTGCAATCAAAGGACTTCAATATTTAAACCTAATCAATGGTCTAGTCTTTGAAGATAGTATAAATAAAGGAATTCCCAATTTCCGTTCTGTTCCTGTTCAGTTTGAATGGAAATTAATATCCACCACTACTCAATATTCCTACTTTTAAAATATATTCATTTATCACGTTAAAGTTAAATGTACCGTGAGATGATAAATTGAAATCTGAATTCAAAATGATCTACCCCAAAGAATTTAATGTTCTGTTTTTCTACAGATCATAAAATACTCACAAGTCTTTAAGAATCGTTTGGATATACCTACTACATGTTTTTTGATATCTTTTTTGCGGTAATGTCTGTGACTAAAAAATTCTTTATTTTTGTTTTACTGATTTGTAAATAAATTGTCTTCGAATTATGTACGTTTCTTTTTTATCTCTTCCGCTTAATACTGGAAAGTTTTCGTTTGATATTTTTTCTTGTCTTTCTGTATAGCTAAATGCTTTTTGTATTTTTCCTTTTTGTATTACTTATTCGGTTTGGCATGGGATTTTCGTGCCAAGATGAACATATACATCTTCTGATAACAATAATAACACTTTATTTATTGAGTAAAGAAAATTCAGTTTACGAATATATTGCCTGGAGGCAATAAACTAGCCGATTCCAGCCAACCAAAGTAAGGTGTGTTGTTGTGTTTACTTCTTCTGCTTGTAGTAGATCATTGATCTATTTGTTCGGAATTTTCCTCCTCCTGTGACGCTGAAGATCAGCTACCCTCCCATCTTTGAGGTGGCCCTCCTGGTAATCTTCGGTCTTGTGGGGTTTTGTTTTGTTGTTGCTTATGTTAACAATCTGTACAGTTAATTCTCTTTGTCAATATTTTTCATGTCAAGAATATACATAATATAGACAATTCACACACAGACCGAGCTAGTCCCAAACTAAGATATGAATCTTGTATTATGGGTACTAACACGGCGATACACATATACAATGCACTAAACACATATACATGTAACACCCAGACCCAGGACAATCTGAAAAAGGTCATTCTTCATTTTTGCCCTGGCCGGGAATCGAACCCGGCACCTCGTGACTCAAAGGCAAGTACGTTAGCCTCCGCGCCACACCGGTCGTCTGGTTATGTAATATGTAACGTTATCTCGTAGATAGTGAAAAAGCAATAGTTGTTTAGTAAAAAAATTATACAGGTAAGTACCTACCTACATTTTGCCAATGAAAAAGCTAACACCCAAGTATTCTTTAACTGGATGTTCCTCTTTCACAATACACCGTTCCGCAACGACATCAGAGCATCACGAATGTTGTACGAAGAGGTGAATTAATTGTCACTATAACGATATGAATGGAGGAGGCCGTTTTTTCCCTGTGCATCCAGAAAGAGCTATATAAACCAATAATTGGAATAGATTCTTTTATTAGATTATAATTGAATCGTGTATTTCAGAAAGCCCAAAACTCCATAGAATCAATTTATTGGGAAATCGAAAAAAAGTGAATACTGCAATTTTTTTGTGGGAAACGTATTTTTGTGTATGAGAGAGAAATATAGTTTTAATGCTAACGGATACGATAAGAGTAAAAAATGAAACACATTTAAGTTTCTTTATTTATTTTTTAAGTTTTGAAATTGTTGGATTTTTGGTGTTTCTGCAATACACGTATTTATGGGTGAACATAAAAGTAAAAAAAATCTGTTTTTATATAAAAAAAAATTTCAAATTAAAATAACAATAATAAAAATTAATCTTCATCTGGGCTAGCATCTTTATTGGGGTCACATGTCAGCCAATTAAAAAATTCTGTGTAAAATGCTGAAATTCCCTCCTCATCGGGAATATACTTTTCAAGTTTTTTTTATGTCCTGCATTTTCAACGTATTTATTGGTATACAGCCTTGTGTGTACACTTGGAAAAATACTAAACGAATCATTAGTACGGTACTATCAGATTTGGACCAGATATCATACATACGATTCATTGGTATAAATCTATAATATTCACTCTTCGCAAACAAATCATTGGTAAATTTACCAACAACTTGTTTGCGAAGAGTTTATATTATAGATTCGTACTAATGAATCGTTTGTACGATCTCTGGTCCTAATCTGATAGTACGTACCTACCAATGATTCGTTGTGAAATTTCGTTAGTATTTTTCTCAGTGTATGCTGTTTTTGAGGGAAAACGAATAATATCTCTATTACTATTGCGTAGCCTAAAAGAGTGATCTTGGAAACCATCAATAAAGTTTTTTTTTATGACAACACCTTCATGTTCCCAAGAATGGATAAAGTGGCGAAACTGAGATATTTGAAAGCTAAGCTTTTGATCTCTTGAAATATTTTTTTTTCCATTGATTTTCCCAGTGTTTCACTATCGTATATTCAGAGTGTATTGCAGAAACACCACAACTCCCGGATTTTTGGTGTTTCTGCAATACATGAAATTTTTGGCGGTTTATTTGTTGTATTGAATTGATGAATTTTTGATGTTTCTCTTCACTATAACATGTGTCTACCCATTAACAATTAAATTCTGCAAAAAAGTGAAATTCGAAAAAATGGGAGTTTTGGGGTTTCTGAAATACACGATTCAATTATTTTACATTGTATATATTTGGGAACATAAAATGCTTTTTATTGCTATTCATCAATGCAGTAAATTTCTTTCTGGGTAATAAATTTTACAATACATTTCCTAGTTTAAAAGGGTAGTTACAGGAACAATTAAAGGACCATGGGTTTGTTTAATCGATTCTTTAAAACAAATGACAATTTATTTGGGAAGAAAACGATTCGAATTCACAATTTATATTATATTCATTGAAGCGTGTAACGACATCAGTACGCAAATGTAATATTGTTATTTTCACTTTAATGTCGTACTAATAAAATATGTTCCCGAATAAATATTTTAGGTCATATGTCTATATGTATGTATATATGTCCTTTTACCAGGCAATCAATAGGGAAATCAATGCCCTCTATGTAAACTTGCATCCCATGACAAAAATAGCTATCTTAATTTTTGACAGACGTAAATTTTTAAAAATGGAAGATTTTTTCACAAAAATAAATTAAAGTACACTATGAAATAAAAATAAATCAAATTACAAGTACATCATTCCTGTTTTCTACTAAGGGGAATATGAATAATCTGTTGGTTGTACAGATGAGGTGTGTGTTGAGTAATATTCTTAAAATAAATTCAGTTTTTTCCACAGAAAAAATGTGCAAACGCGTGAATATATCAGATTATTGATGGTTGTTACAATTATCAAATATATTTCATCATTTTGTAGAAAGGTAATTTATGATATACATACTCTAATTTCAGTTCGATGTTTAATCCTTGAGCGATGTCAGGTTTAAAGTTAGTATAGCATAAAATGTCACACAATTTGTTGACTTTTAAATTTAAATATAGAACATATCTGAAATCACCCTATATTATAAATTATCATGAGATACTTTGAAATTGTGTGTGTGTTTTTTTTAATAATAATGTAGTTAATTATGTTTTCAAATAAGCAAAAATGTATTTCTTTTTTGTACACATATTTATGTACAATGTGAGTTATTTCGTTTTATACGAATTAATGATAATATGTTATAGCGCAGGTGTATGCGAAAATAACAAGGGTGACAATTCGTCCGTATAGAAAAGATTCTTATCAGAAACATTTGAACAAAATGTTTTAGTTTTTCGATTTTTTATCAGATTACCTAATACCTACCGATGTCACTATATTGATCAAAAGATGACAGTTACCTGAGCCTTATAAAAAAAACATAGTGTTTTGTCTGTATATTTTTAGCTATTTAATCCAATGGCCTAATTACATGTAATGTACTTTATGCAGATATCCTCTTCGAGGTATAAAAAAAAACTAAGATATTTTATTTAAGTGGTATTGGTCATCGCTATGTGAAAGATGTTTATAGTGATGTTTACAAATATTTGCATTTTACTGAACATTAGAAAAATTTCAGAAAATAATGGGAGAGCCATTCTTCTCCAGGGACTCGACGAAAATTAAACTTTTTAAAGATTGTGCTACATATTAACCCTTGTGTGCACAGTGCAGCCCCATACTTTTAATACTGTGAATTTTCTTATGTTTTCTTCGTCACATGAGACTTGTTTCTATAAGGAGGATGTTTAAATTTAAGTTTTTATAAAATAGTCTGTGTATTGTTATATCTGTATTGTTTGTTGTCTTTAATAAAATTATCAAATTATTTATTTAGAAGGTGCAAAAAATATAACTAGGTATGCAAATAAAATAGCTTTTGGTAGCTTACTGTGAAAGGTGTATAAGATTGTATTTGGGTTTAAAACAAACAAAACCCAGATATATAAAAAAAAAAAAAAAAAATTATCAGTAAAAATAAATAGCCAGTGGAGTCCCCAGCAAAGAATATGTAACCCGCTCTTTTTTGTAAGTTTTTATGAATGTCCTGTTAGAGGCAAGTATTCGTAAAACATCCCGTATAAAAAAATTATCATTTTTAATTCAGCGATGAGGCATGCCACCTATCCTGAATGTCTTGACTTTTATTGGCACAGAGAGGATAATTTCGATATTTATCACGTTCTTTTAGTCCTCTCGCTACCCCAATGTGAGAAATGAAGAAAATTATCGCTATACGAATTAAATGTAATTATCAAGTCTGATGTGAGATATTGAGCGTTCAATTTTGAAAAATACGACTGAAATTGTCTTGTCATTGATACATCAAATTAAGATCTCACCCTAACTCTAAACATAAATCTCACGACTCACAACGTGTATTGCTAATAACAGAATACCATCATGCTCAATATATTGACAGCAAAATTGTCCAATCATTGCGTTTACAGTATGAATTCTATATATCTGTCGATCCTGCCCTTATCATGATTAAGTAATCAAACTTGTCATGAAGGGGGCGCTGTTGTCGTAATTCAAATTAATTTATTGTCAAATAAAATTTAAAAAGAGAATGTTCCTTTTATTACTATTAGTTCTATTATCGATTTAATGAACTTCTGTCATAATTTGTTATTACACTTCTGTTTAGATGGCGGTGGTGTAGCTAATGTATAATGATCACGTGATGCACTCAAATGGTCACGTGGCTATTCTGCACTATTTTTATTGCGTGTATCTTCTAGTTGAGATATCTAAATATTATGGACACAATATTGTAAGTCAAAATTACGAATATTCACTTCTATTTTTTTTTTCAACTTTATTCATATTTGTTTATATACTTAAGAGAACGATGCCACTTTTTTCTTACATACTTAATTCGAAGACGAAATCAATGAAACGCTTAGTTCTTCTTTTTCGTGTTACGTTTCTTGTAAGTTAGTCAATAAGAACTGTCTTTTTTGGTCATTTTATTTTACTCAATTCATGTATTTTCTTAATAATCAATTATTGTTTCATATAGCTGGTACATATGTGTAGCAATCGGAATAATATTTTTAATGTTTATTAAATTATTTAATAGTAAAATGGGCACTGAAAAAATAAATAAATACCAATTCGTTTATGTCAATAGCATTGTTAAATTATTGATTTACCTGTGAATTGCTTCCAACCTTCCAAATTGTCCTAGTAGTAGTACAACAACAGCAAAAAAATAACAATTTACATCGACGAAGAATTACTGAAATCCAATACGAAATTACGGTTTTTAACATAAAATATTTACATACTAAGTTCAATCTCAAAAGTCGCTATTCTCCCTAATAATATTTATTTGTGTTAAAAATAGGGAAATCCGTAATGTGAATATATTTGTTGCAAAGTCAACACTACACACTATTGTAGTATATTGAATATCGATACGGTTACACAAAACATGTATTGGGTATTTGTATTTATCATATTGGGTACTAGCTTGTTTACCGGGTATTGATTAGAATGAAATATTTTACCGAAAACAAATTTAAAACTAGAAAAAAGAAACACACGTTCTTTTTTTTATTAAATAGAGCATAATTATTAATTCTAAAAGTAAATAAACATTTGAAATTCATAACATTAATTTTCTCTGAACATATAATTATATATCACTATGTATTGTTTTATTAATATTATATTTTGTACGAACGAATCATCACTGAACTTGGGTAAAATAAACATGATTTTTTTTTTGTCAAAAGCTGTCTTAGGTACCGGTAGCATAGAAAAATTAAAATTACTTTTTAGTCTGGAGTCTTATGATATTTAATATCTAAATCACTCGCAAACGAGTGGATGGCCTTGAGAAGAATAGAATAGATATTTAATGTTACGGGAAAAAATATCTGCATTATGTACAACGACACCACTAGCTAAAGAAAGTGTGGAAGATAATTAATACAAAGAGACTTTTTCTCACTATCTCCGTATGATTGGTTTTCTTAAGATTTTTTTTCTAGCTTGATAGTATAAACCCAATTTGGACATATGAACATATAAACAAAGTCAAATATTATAAACTTTATATGACAGTTTCTATAAAATCCATAAAATACTCGTCATAATATTTATATAGAGATAAATGGATTTCCTTTATTGCTCTATGAACCTCGAACTCTTTTGTTAAACGCCACGAGTATCGTTCTACGCTTCTATCACTTTCCCACGTCCGATACGAAAATGATTTTACTATTATAAACATCCGTTATGGAATATATTTTAATGTGTACAAATAATATAATAGTGCTGAATTATTTTATGGTATTTTGTCGAAAATGTCTCGCCATAAATCTTCTGTTATAAAAGAGGACATATTATATATGTACATGCGACATTATATGTTTATACCTTATTGATTTTTTTTGTTGGGTTAAAGATATAACCTTATAACCTCATTTTGTGCTACATAATGATTACCCAAAATTACTATCAAAATTAATGGTCTCCTAAAAATAGTTTATTACTATTTATTAGCTTTCATATTTATTTATATATTACTCAATAGTCAATATAACCTACGATAAAGTTACGATTCAGCGATAAGGCATGCCACTCCTCCTGAATATCTTTTTTTATTGATACGGAGAGGACAATGTGCATGTTCATTATTTGCCGTTGGTCCGCTAGCTACCCTACTTGTGGAATATTCCGTTATGGTGTAGTAATAGTAGTATTTAATTAACAGAAAAGATCATAATAAACTAAATGTTAAAAAAAATGCTATTGTCCTTATTTTTTTATTTGTAAGTATGTGCTTTAGTGTTTTCATTAATAAATTTAAATAAGAAAGTGCCTATACCGAATTCATAGACATTTATATCATAAACAAACTAAATTGCTTATCGTCGTTGCATATTCAAAAAGAGGTATGTGCGAACATTTTTATTTAGGTATAATCTTTAAATACTGTTCATTAGGGCATTAAAATTGTTGTTTGGACTTTTTATTTGCATGTGATATTATTCTTTAAGTATCTATTGAATTTCAAATTTGATACTAGGAATAACTTTATAAAATGGTTATGATGTCATTAGTATCAGTTTATTCTAGAAATGTCAAAATATTTATAAATTCACATACCCCTTTTTGAATATGCAACGACGTTATGCAAAGATTACGTAAAATATAATAAATGCTGGTTGTATGCATTGTCATCATTATTATCAAGGGACATGACACTATAAAATCTTTGAATTATAATGAGAATATCGATCAAAATCACAGTATGTACATAGGTACTGCAGCACTGCGGATAAGTTGATACTAGTAGCAAGACACTAATATTATTATTATTAGTAGGTGCTTACCTAGCAGTGGCGGGAATAGACTTTTTTAAATGTTCATGCATTAGTTATGTGATCATATGATTCAGCTTCGTAAAATTCATATGAAAAAATGATTAAATTTACCTGGAACATTTTTAGGCTCTCAGCTTTGTAATATCACTACGGAAATAGATAAATATACAAGATTTGGATTCTCTCGACGTTACAGAATTAATTAAATAATTTGCACAATACCCAAAATTAAAACTTGTCACGTTTTTTTAGCTCTGTCCGAAAACTGATGATGCCCATGTATAGTTTTACACCACACATAATATTCAAATCAGTTTAATTTAGTAAGGTACATCGTATGATTTTACAATCATATATTTTTTGTATGGTAGAGTGGCAAAGAATACGTCTCCCACTCTTTTCTGTTAGTTTTCGAGTGTTCTGTTAAAGCCATCTGTTCGTAAAACATTACGAATAAAATATACAACGTTTTCAATTGAACGATGACGTTGGTATGCCACTTAGCAGAATTTGCTATATTTTTCTTTGCAGGTACAGGACAACTTGCATGTTTATTACATAAAATTAGTTCACTGGCTACCCTACTTGTGGTATACACCATGATGGTATAGATAGGGACATTGTAAGATTTTGCAAAAATGCTTTTTTTGCAAGTATGGAAAACATGCCTTTGGTACCTAGATAGTATCAGTGGTATCACACCAACACCACTTGCTCGCTCTATATTATCCAGCTACGACTAAAAGTACCCAGCTGTGATGATAAGCTAGTTTCTGCAAGAAAGACACAGGGGCGTCGTTGTTTTAAGATTCAAGTTTCGCAAAAGTTTCGAAAACCCTCAACGACTGAAGTTTGCTCATAATTGCATCACTTGAAATTACTTTCAACCTACTCGGTTTATCTAAATTTTATTTGACAACTAAGTATTATCATATACATAGGTTCATTCCTTTTTCGTTTACAATGCTTGTTGTCGTTTTTATTGTTTTTATTTTTATATTAAGATTTAAAATGTTTTTGTCGCATGTATGAATAAATAAATTTTAACCTTGAAATGAAAGAAGTTAATAAATAAAATAAAAATACCTACATTTTATGTACCAATACAAAGATGTTAATTTTTTATTTTATTTTATTCTTTGCTGTACATTGGTTATGACCAGTGATATGTTATACCTAGATTTGCAATATGAATCTCAAACATGTACCATCAATAAAATCTCGTTGCGGTCCTTGGTGCCGCAATTTTTAGTTTTAAAAAAAAAGCGACACACATATAAATTGTTTGTAGATAACAAGAGATAGACAATATGAGAATGGGGATTATTACAGACGACAAAGGCCGGTAGATAGAGATGAATATATACAAAAGAAAAGAGATGAATATATATTACTCAGGTATTGTACCTCGACGGGTGGGTACACATTTTTAGAGAATATTTGAATGACATTGCGAATCTAGTTGTAACATATCACTGGTTATGACATCATTCAGTACCTATATAGTATCTTTAATTATAAGTTATACAATTTAATGCAAAGAATGTGAGTTTATCGCTAGATTGCAATATCTTTCTGTTTTTTTTATTATATTTATATTTTATTCTGTACTCAATCATTGGTTGGAGGAATTGTTATGTATATATTTATTAATCGGACGTGGTCGTTATTCCTTTTTCTTGTATATTTGTGTCATAGAATTTCTATTCGTCTGTATTTTTGTGTTATATTTTATTATTGTCTTGATTGTTTACTGTTTACGTACAATAATAGCGAAAAGGTTTTTTTTTACTGTAATGCTGTTCATTGTTTCTTTTGTACAATAAATAATTATCAGCTTCAAAATAGAATAAGGACTGCCAATTAAAATCGTCTGTCATTTGGTTAGATTCATTCGTAGCCCGTGAGACTTAGGCTAGTCTGATTTTTTCAAATATGTATCTGGGTTTTTGTTATAACTCCTAATACACCTTTCACAGTAAGCTACAAGCTTAGCTGAAAGGGAAGTTTGCTGGAACCTGGGATCGAACCGCGTAACTCTTGCCCATGAAGCCGACACTCTACCTCCAGGCTATTGATGAACTCCACTTCATGAAACAATCATTAGTTGTATCAAAAACGGTAGAAATATTAAGTTTACAGTTCGTGCATTTCTTCAAATAATCGGCATACAGATGGTAATGGCAAGATTAATGTTTGGCTATCGGATTAACAATTTAGAGAACAGCAGTAGCGATAGTTTTTAAAATAAGATTGATAACATACCTAGTTATTATACCTTACATATTATGCCATTAACCTACTTTGATTTATAAAAACAAAATGACGCTACGCTAATTCTGAAGACGTCCCTGTTATTGTTTGAAACTTTTTCTAATGTAGGTTGCTAGTGAAGAACACATCACGTTATGAATATTTGATGAGTTTGTCGCCTCTATATTGTGGACACACCTCCTATACTTGCACGATTTCCTACATTCGTGACACCAACCTCAAGCCACTATCTATTAATACGCTATATACACAGTTTTAACATTACTTTATAATTATTATAATAGTAAGGATTGTAATATTACCTGCATACGTATTTTAAAAATATGAAAGCATTGGGTGTAAAATCATGGATCTTTTTTTGACTTATTCTTTTGAATATTGATGGATATAAAAACGAGGAATTACTTCTTTTCAAATTTTGTTCTACAGGATCATATTTTTTTATTTCTATAAGAAAATATGATCCTATAGAAAAAAATTTGAATAGAATTAATTGCTTTGGGTATGATTTTGTGTTGTTATGGTGGTGCTTGTGTGTCTATCATTTGTAGCTTCTGTTTTTAAATTTTGTTTTCACTTGTATATTTGTTGTGTCATGATGTATATCATTTTAATGCTCTTAAAATTTCTGATGTTCTCATTGCATAAAAGTTGTATGTTTTTAATATGTTTAATATGTGCTTTTGTAATTGGCTTCAAAGCCGTTTGAATTGATAAATAAATAAATAAATAAAATATACCTAGCATTTATTGGTTTAGCCTCGTTTGCAATGTTTGTTTATTGAAATTGTACAATACCATAATTTGGGTATCATCCAAGTTTTGATATTAAAATGTCAATACATTTTATTTAAGTAAGCTATCAAAAATTATACATTTACGAAAACCATTGAGTTCTTTCTAAAGTTGCTCCCACCTCCTTCAAATGAAGAGAATGTGAAACGTTTCAGATTCCTATACTAATTGAAAATTATGACAGCGAAGGGAAGGGGTTGAAATTTTTCGTGTATACTATATTTCCACTCTGTTTCGTAAATGTTCGATTGTCCAGTAAAAGGCAGGTGTTCGAAATAATATAGATATTTAACATCTTAAATTCAGCGATGATGTTTTGATGCTTGGCACCCACCTTAATTGTCTTAATTTTTTGTTTTTTTTGCGTAGAGAACGGCTTGCATGTTTATTACATGCAGCTATCTGCTGGCTATCCCACTATAGAATATGTCGTAATGGTATAGTAGTACTATATTCCTAAATCGTGATAACTGAGAATAATTGAAGCAATAAAAAATATATGCTACAAGGTATATCCTCCCCCCCGCACTAGAAAAAATAAATATGGTAACGTCGATTCCTCTTTCATCATCGTATTCCACCGAGAAAATGTGTAAAAATATTAATAGACCTTCAAATATATCTGGCAGCTTATTATTAACATTGTGTATATTGTATTGTAGTTATATATTTCTTAACAAGAACAATAGAAAGCAAGTGGTCTCAAGGGGATATTTATGAGAAAATTAATTTTATTCCAATGGGACTTCCCCGTTAAAATGTTAACAGCGCTCGCAGCGCCACAAACGTAATTCGACTGGTGGTTGATTTCTGAAATAAACATTTATTTTTAATAAATCGATCTGCCCTTGAGAAGTTTACATTACACGTTTTTCTATGAAATTCACACTACAGATAGTTTGATAACAGATCTCATTTGTTTTAAGATCGAAACAAAATCAACTTAATCTGGCAACAGTGCGTTTTAATATTCCTTTAGATTTGAGAAAAAGAATTTTAGTTTGCTTTATATTCATACACATCCCGTCATACTATCACAGTGAGTTTTATGTGTCGTGGTCAAGGCGGAGTCAACAGCGCGAATTAAAATCCGAACAAAATCTTTTTAACGAATTTTCGTAAAGTAATGTAAACCATTTTTCAATTTTTTTATATTTCTAGCATTTAAATCTTCGCATTGAAATCCGAAATCAGATCATCAGCAATAGATAATAACCTGATTAATAATGAACTGATAAGTCGAAAGACGTCTCTCTCGTGATAAATAATTTGTAGTAGAAAGAAACGCCTGTTTCAATTTACCTAACATAGAAGGGACTTTGAATATTCAGAGGATGTGAAAGGTGTAAGAGTACGGATACTGAGTTGGAAATATTTTTTTTCTTTACATTTAAATTTAAAAACATTGAACGATTGTGAAACTCTATGTTTTATATTTCTATTTCCGTAAACTTTGGGAAAAAATCTTTGTGGTAAAATTTTCCCCGTCGGATTTAGGGCGTATCTCGTATGTCTGATAGACGCTTACATTACACAAAAATGTTTAGCGTAATGTAGGTTTGTAAAAACTGGAAAGCATTTTCCGAATATTATATATTTTTATATTTTCGTAAATAAAAACCATTCATCAGGTGTGATCAACCTTTTCTTAAACAATAAAGAATAATGAAAATTGTGTCTTTCAAAATTTAAAATACGATTTTCTTAATTATTTAACATCATTAATAGCTTTTTTTTACGCATGGAAAGGACAACTTTCATGCTTATTACATACAGTTTATCTGATGACTACTCCACTTATCGGATATACCATGATGCTATTAATGAAATGCATGAATCTATTCCAAATTATTACGTTTTGTGACAAATATACATTTTCGTATATCTAAAAACATACAGCATGGCACGAATTATTTGATAATCGAACTGTTTGACTTCAAGAAACTTATTTACTTTAAGGTAATGCCAATAAATTAATATTTGTATGATTCTCATCTCATCAAAAAAGAATATATGGTACCTACTTTGTTTATAATTATATTAATTGTAAATGTATTTATTCTTTGTATGATTGCTTGGAATATAAATAATAATGAACTTTTTTGTAAAAAATATTTACTTAAACATAATGAACAGTAATAGGATTAGGTACAACATGGTATATACAAATATTTTGCATAATGGGTGAGTTTATCGCAGTGGTGCGCTCTCTTCCAACTAATCCAAATCGTAATTTTATTAGTAAACATTAAAGAATCGACATTTTTGACCAATTTATCTGTGATAAATCAAGACTGATAGTAGTCCGCAGACCACATGTTACCCACATTTATGTATACAGTAGAGTATTCTTATTTTTTTATTGTTTGATAACTTGGATGCTAGGCACGGGTTATGTATTGTCCAATTTGAGAATGATAAATGTGACAGGGTGTATTTTATGGTATTTGAATGTGGTTAGTATTAGAAAAATATTCGTTTGCCATCCCATTTGTAACAAATAAAGATGATACAAGATGTAAAAAGTAGAACACATTTCCTAAACACTGTTGCTTTAAACTTTAGACTTTTCATCTTAAATTTAAAGGTTTTTTTGCATACTTTTTACAATGATTTCTTTATTTATAATGACATAATAGAGGATATACACGTCCTTTGTCTCTTTTATAAGATTTTAAGTGATTCTTGTATCTCTATTTATCTTAAAGAAAAAGATTTAATGCCTTATTGTCGACTCCCACTCCATCAATTATTTATTTATTTATAATAACATATACAGCATAAGGCAATTAAACATATACAAAAAATCATAAATAGTTCGATGCAATACATATTTCTGAAAAACCCAACTCATTTTCCTGAGTTCTATTCCTCATCATAAATTTCCATCTATTCTGCAATGATTTGTTATCAAATTTCATCAGAGATCCCAAAATAAACCAACGTTTTAAATTTGTAAGATTAATATTATATGAAAACACCGAGGACAATAAATTACTATCTTTTCTCGAGATCAATGTGATGTCAAAATACTCGCACACGGGGTATCTTTGGGCGACCAGCTCTTCAGGTTGCCAATTATGATGCCTCCGGTGTAGACAAGATTTTTCAAATAAAGAATTGAATAAGTCTATCCCAATTTCGCCAATTACCGGGCAGTTAATAGTTCTCCTTCAATCATCGTCATCATCTGAGCTACTTCTGATATTATGTAAGTTCCTAAATCACGAATACTTACTTGTCTAAAGTTTCACGTAACAAAACAATAGATAGTTTTGTTCATTACACATTCTCTATCACATACAAAACTTGACACAACATCCCACTTAAGGCAACACTATTGGACTTGGATATATTTTAGTTACTTACTCCCTCGTCTTACTAACAATAAGAATTCAGTACAACATTGTGTGTAGTTACTAGTCAGCTAGCTTTGTGAGATGTTAGTTAATAAGAGCCAGAGTAATTTCCTTCACTTTAGTCCTCTCTAACATAATATGTTGATAAAGTGCAACATTTAGTAACACAATTTAGTATTCAAAACGGAATATATTACAGTATTTTTTTGAAGCGCCATTAACAGCATCGAATGAAACCCAATTTATTACTAACAAAAGGTATCAAAAAATATATATCTCTGTTTTGTCGCATTAACACCCATGTTCCATGCTATAGATTTTTTTTAACACAACTCAAGTTACTGAGTCAGTCAAGAAATGTTGGAACTCTCATCAAACAACACAAAAGAATTCATCACGAAATGGAATCATTATGGGTTTGGGTTTTCCCACCACTTTTCCCTGGATGTTTCAGAAGCAGAGCTCCTTTATCATCTAGATTCAAAGTAACATTTTTTTAAATTTCAAGTGACATTTTTTTATATTTCAGGGGCTCATAATGGAATATTTATTTTATACAATATATTGACACTTTATAGAAAAAAGCAATGTTTTATAGTTCTTAAAAAGTGAAATAAGCGAGTAAAAAGAAACGTTGGTTTATTTTCGTACACTAATTGCTCTATTTTTGCTATTCGCTCGTTTAACAAATAACTGCTTGATAGTAGGTATAAACGAAGCATAATACTTAGTATCATTTAGAACATTTTACTAAGCACTACTTACTAACTATCTAAGTACCTACGTAGAATGTATTCTTGAACAATTTTGCTCGTCTTTCTGTTTCTCAGGAGTGTAATATCAACTATAGATACATGTATGGGGACCATACCATCACGTTTGTATAACGTATTTAGTTGAGAGAGATATTGTGAATAACTACATAGTTCTCTCAGATCTTATAGTAGAGGGTAAAGGACAATAATCAGGATATTAGCGACTCCTTGTGAGAATGTCATGTACCCTGTCGTTATACCTCTTAATATTACAGGGAGGATTGCGGAGGGTAAACTGCATTTAATAGGTACCTACCTACTCTAATAACATTACTTCCTCAGATGTTACAAACCTTTTTATCATATTTGAAGCTAATTTTAATGACCTTTTAAAATAAATTATTATTAGTACCGTTTTTGAGATGAAGACATCGACACATTTGTTGTTGGGTATTTTTATTGGTGAAGATATAATATTATTCTTCCGGAACCTTTACAGCTTTTGTCAATACGAAAGAGAGAGAGAGAGAGACATGTCTCATAATGAAAATCTGTCTATTTCTTTTTATCTGCACCATCACAATAAGTATTTATCTATCGTTTATCGGAGATTCGTTAACTTTTTTGGAAGAGAGAAGGTAGAGATTACAAGATTACATAATAAGCAACATTGCTCTGAACGAAATCGACTGAAATAGAAGAATATACTTTCGCTTATTGTCCACAATTGAACGATTTTGTTTTCATGAATGAAGCACCCAACTCTGTGGTTGATTGATCAATTCTTAATATCATAGAGTGTCTAATATCCACTTCAACAAAATATGGATCAGGCTAACATTGATAAATTGTTTTAATCAAAGAGGCAATTACTGAAATAAGAACGAACAGTGTTCTGAGAAGTGCTGTCTCTATATTCTTTTGTATTAGTGATTACTTATAACTAAATGAATAAAACTCGATACTTACTGAGATAATTGCTAGTAATCTATCGAATTACTTTTATTATTTTTGCAGCTAAAATTAGAAAACCTTTATTTATTTATTTATAGGAATTTGAAATAGAACTCTGGGTCAAGAATCGGATTCAAGGTGTCTTAAGATAATCACTCACTAAACAATTAATTAAAAAACAAATTTTCTCGTATCGTTGGAATGAAATACGCTGCCAGTAAATCTTGTCCTGCAATAAAATCCATTTTATTAACAATAACGAGTTTCGAACACTCACAATTGTCCAATCACTTAGACAATGTAATCAGTGTTTCGCTTCTTTTATCTTCTTAGAGTGTTCTGTCTTTGATATCTTTTAATCATACTTTTTCTGCTTTAATCACCAGCCATTGTGCAGTACAGAATTCAATAAGTAATGGAATATGTTTGTTTTATAACCAAATGGAGTAGAAAATCCAAACTCGTTGCAGACCAATCCAGTGAATTGTAACTCATTATATGTAACCAAACCGATAAAAATATATCAATGATTTGGGGCAATAATTTTTTTTCGACATGTAGAAACATGATGTACGAAATATAAAAACGAAAAATATTCTGAAGGATTAATTTTGTGTTCGCCATAATTTTTAGTATCTATTAATATTTTTCTTCGATAACATTTATAACCAAACTTGATCGGCAATTTGTCGGGAAGATTGGCCTAGAATGATTTTCACGAATGTAACATTGGAAATTTTCAGTTGGTATCATCTGGTATTGTAATGGTTACCCCTGAAGATCAGCCATTAATGTTTACTACCACCTTTTCCTTGGGGATGTTACTAACACAATTTGCCATATGCACCCCTTCCATCTTCCCATTTCAACTCCCTTTTGCAATAATAAATTCGCCTTCTTAGTGGTGAATCCGACGGTTAATTTGATGGCGATTATTTTTGTAGGGGTAAGAAGATTATTCAATTATTTCTTTAGGTGTAGACGTCTTAATAAAATACTATCTTTATTTTTTACCTGGGGATGTTTGACGTCTTAAGTATCGATCCTACCCATGTTCCTAATTTTCGCATTCAGACTTCATTCCAGTGCTAAAAATATATTATTTTGTAATGAATACTTTAAGGGTATCTTTTCTAATATATTCTTTTACTTATACAAAATATTATCATTGCTAGAAACAAATATCCACCCTCCTAAAAGTATTATTATTTTCGAAGAAATATTAGGTCCTGAATATTTTTTCACGTTTTTTAAGAAAGTAAATTCATTTTTGAGAATAAGACTCAGAGGCTTTATGTAAATAACATCGTATTATTTTCAAATTTAAGCATTTTTATTTTCACTCTAAGCCTATATTTACGGTAAAATGCTTATTAATGCGTTTTTTTTATATACCTACCTTTATATTATAAAGAGTGTTGGAGAATTTTGCATTGTACCTAATTGATTATGAACTAATTAGAATATTAACATTTTTTTATTGTTTAACTGGATTTGGACACATTGCTCAGATGACCAAACCAATCGGATATCTCGATTATAGAACCGTGTTTACATAATGCAACATTTGGTAAAATCCAACCGGAAGAAGTGAGAAAGGCGTCCTAACGTTTACGAATTGACTCTAGGCTGGCTAAAAATATAATTTTGATGAACTGATTATTTTCATTTTATATTGTTGAGAAGGACGCCAAGTAAAAGTCTGAAAAATATCGTCATCATCTGGATCAAAACTCATCATAGAATATTATGCACCGTATAATGTCAAGCTGCAACTCTCTGTGTGCATGTAACTAGTACCTCTGGGATGTTATGTAAAATAGTACATCATTTTATACTCGGTCCATGTTATCCTATTGTCAACATAGATGCTTTTCTATATGCAAACTTGTTATACCATCCCCGATATACATATGTATGCCAATCTTATGTAATAACGTGCACTACATGGAGTCTGTCTTGGGGGCTTTTTAGTTTCCTTAATATCAACGTTTTTCAAAGTTCTCAAAGCACAGCAATTAGGTATTTGTTGACATTAAAATACAATTTTTCATAATTTATGTTACCTGTTGTCTAATATACTGGTACTTGTAAATTCTATTTTTAAAATAGCAATAGCGATTTCACGATAAAACTATTGAGCATAGGTGCATATGGTATCTTAACAAATTAAATGTATAAATCGTTTGTTTCAAAATAAAAATTAATATAAGTAGAGGTTACACTTTGGATAAATGATGTTCATAGTTATATTCTATGTCGTAATGGGTAATTTTCCAACAGCAGCGTTTTCGGGAGGTGTAAAAGGAATATCATATTGATCCCAGAACATTTGAACTAAGAAAACAGCACAAATTTATTTCTACTTGAAGTGCTGTTGATACTAAATCACTTTTTATTAGTTGATTAACCTATCATGGAGGTGGATTTTTATTGTATCGATTGAACTACAGTGTAGCCAATGAGTATTCGAACATTTCTGCATTTATAATTAAATATATGTGAAAAGTAAATCGGCGTGATTTTGCTTCTATACCCCTTATAAAGATAAATGTTTAATGTGCAGGAAGCAAAAGAAGTGTGTAATAATAGATCAATAAAACGTTCCGTTCTCCCTGCCTACCCCATTCCACCTGGAATACGGTGTTTATTTATAGATATATGTTCTTTTAATTGTAACAAGAATATAATTCATACATACATACATACCATCACGCCGCTTCCCTCGCGGGGTAGGCAGAAAGGATCGAGCGCCACTTCCTTCTATCCTTGCATACATCTTTCGCTTCCGTCACTGTCATACAATTCCTCATGCATGCTCTCCTGTTCAACGTGCTCAACACGTGACCGTCCTGTAAGATTTGATTTAAATGATCTTGCCATTTAATCCTCGGACGTCCACGTCTCCGAGCACCATTCCCCTCAGCCAAATATATCTTCTTAGTCATTCTGTCCTCATTCATTCTTTCCAAGTGCCCAAACCATCTTAACTTATTTACATTCATCCTTGTTATTACACCAACTTTCATTCCACATTCCTTTCGTATATCACTGTTACGCACACGATCTCTCAGACTTTTACCACACATCCTTCTCAGTGATCTCATTTCAACTGCATTTATGCCACATTCATCCTTCTTTAACCATGTCCACGTCTCACTTGCATACATGTCAGAATATACCAATTCTATGAACACCAATTCTAGCTAGCGTTGTAAAAACGAAGACGTTTGACAGCATGATGTGATATATTTACGAAGACCTCGACTCTTAACTCTGGTAAATAGGTTATTACACATTTCTATTACACTAACTCTAAAAAACACTTTGTTATTCTCTGAATACAATGCACAAGAGGTTCCGAACAGCATTTTCTCTAGCTGTTATTACTCCCCATATTGCCCAAAGGCAGAGTTATTTTAGAGGACAGATTGTATTATGGGGCATCTCCTTCCTCAATGTCCTCTTATCCTCCCACGACTTCTATGTAGGTATATTCTCCTCCTTCCTGTTGCAGTTTCCCCCTTTATATATATATGAGATTTTTTAATAAAACGTTTTATTGAATCCTTTTACGTGGCGACATATTTCTAATCCTTTGTATGGTTCAGATTTCACGCAATTCCAATATCTCGACAAAGCTTTTAACCTCAAATCGATATGTGTACCTATCGGTGTAAAATTTTTGGTTTCCCTTTTTTGTGTATCGCGTTACTCCCTCATTTAAGTTTATTCAACCCTTACTGCTCTTGGCAAATGGACGAAACAAATACAAATAAAATAATAAATATTATAGCCATTGTCTCGAAAATTCAATGTTAGTACAAGACATAACCACATACATATTCATACTACCAATTCAATCCTACATAGCTCTCTCTGAAAACAAAAGTAAAATTGACAAAATTAAATAATTTTTTCTCCTGTGAAAAATATATTGAATTTGGATGAACATAGAAAGCTAGTGTGATTCGATTGTCAAGATTTAAATATATTTTCGATTTTTTTTTGCAACTAAATAAACTAATAATCTTTTTTAAGTAGATTGAAATTAGCTAGAAAGTTTATTGTTAAATAGGTAACTAGTAACTACGTACATTGCATTAATTTTGACGAGTTGACCTATCCTTTCATGTGCTTAATTTCAATATCATTGCATTCCTCAAAGAGAATAGAGCTCTCGCTCTTTTCCGTAAGTTTTTGAGTTCCCTTAAAAAATCACGTGTACATGAAAGATAATACTAAATAAAGATAATACCTTTATTCTAAAAACATGTACATAGTCCATTATGAAAGTAATGTACATGATTTTATTGTGACGCGACTATCTATTGCAGCGCACTCGGACTAGTCAGAAAATGTGGCGTAAGGTCTGCCCGTTCAAACGCACATGGTTTAATTTCGCTCCGAATAGTGAGAGTAGAAGGACGTGTCTTTGCGTGAAGTGTGTTTTTTGTCTTTGTAACACGGCATAATAGACGGTTCGCTTGATCAGCGGTACGCAATCAAGCTTTGCGTGCGGCTTGGAAAGAATGCTACCGAAACATTCCAGATGCTTCAAGAGGCCTTTAAGGACGACTGCATTTCAAGATCACAATCGGGAGGTAGCGCAAGGCGTTCAAGGAGGGCCGGGAGAAGTTCCTTGACGAACACCATTCTGGACGCCCACAAAGGCCAGAACCGAAGAAAATGTGACGCACGTGCGCCAAGTTTTGCGTCTGACCGTCGATTGAGCATCCAGCAAATCGCTGACTCCCTAAACTTGTCCACATTTTTGGTACATAGGATTTTGACCGATGATCTGCAAATGCAAACACACAGAAATTCCACACGGACTTCATCGTAGACAACTTCCTGGCCTGAAGCAGGAACTGGGGAACCACTGGGGTTCCCCAGTTCTTACTGAAGAGATAGCTGAAAAGAAAACATTTGTAGTCCGTGAAAAACGTCCAAACCCATGTTACAACGTTCTTGAAAGGCATTCCTGTGGAGGAGTTTCAGGGTGCCTTCCAGGCATGGCAAATACGTCTCCGCAAGTAAATGAATGCAGGAGGGGACTGTTTCAAAGAATTTTAAGCATCTGTACCAATAGGATCAAGAAATATATTTTTCCCAGAAATTGTGCATTACTTTCATAATGAACCATGTATGACACCCATCTTATTTTTGTGCCACGGATAGAACAACATGTAATTTCCTTACATGGAGTGAATGCATTGACTACCCTTCTTGTTAGAAATCTGTGATAATATAGTATACATACATATATCTAATCTATAAAGAATATTAATTTATGATTTCATAAATCCAGTGAACTAACTTTATTTTCATAATATGATAAATTTTGGGATGAGTAGTTAGACAAAATGTATAAAAATGCAAAATGTATAAAATGATAAGAAACAAGTTCTGCAGTCTGAAATATTAATAATATTATCTGCTAGACGTTCACTTCTCATGTTTCAGGGACATTTTGGCAATGTGTTGCAATATTTTTAAATAACGTCGTCTTTCAGCAGCGCGCAGTACAGCCATTGTAGCCCTCCGTCAAATCGTTGTATCCCCCTCGTACTAGACTAACAAATTATTATTAAACTAAGGGTTGTTTGTGAATGTTATAAAATTTATACTACGTAATATTGTAAAATCAACTTTGTGTCTTCATTTTCCTCTATAGGTGAAGCCTGTGGCAAAAACAATTAAGCCGTTAATAAGAAAACTGTTTATCTTTTCCAAATTCATTCCTCTGATAATAATCTAAAGATATTACTTTGCCAAATCAAAATTTTTGTTGATACAGTTAATATGAGCAGATTTAAAAACATGTGCTTTTCTAAATGCGACGAAAGTTGTTTGAGAAAAGTAATTTATTAAAATTAATCTTCAAGAAGATAATAGTCATAAAATATCTATCAAGTATATAATATAAAGGCGTCCCTCTTTCACAATACACCGTTCCTATGACAACGATATCAGAGCGCAAGGAATGTTGTGGAAAGAGGTGACGCAATTGGCACAGAGACGCTCTGAATGGAGGAGGCTGATTTCTGCCCTGTGCTCCCGAGAGGAGCGTTGAGGGCGATGATAATGATGATGATGATATAATATGGCTCGATGGCTCGAAAGAAATTCTTTTAAAACAAAACTTGTTTGTGACAACGACATCAAACCATTGAGAATGTCGTGGAAGAAGTGATTCAATTGGCACAGAATATAATGATACCTATTGATCTTTATTTGTATATGAAATATACATAAATAAAACAATGTACCACAACATCGACGATGTATAAGTTAATTAGTTATTTTATTTAAGCCGTTACATTGACTGTGAATGGGAAAAATTATTAGAAAAATGTGTTGAGATGTTTGCTTTGACTGTATATACCCTACCTATAATACGGAATAAATAAAATAATATCATTATTAGTCTTACACAATGGTTTTTATCGTGAAAGAAAAATCGCTTTGAATGGCGAATCATAGAAATAGTTATATTACTGATTCTCTTTACAAAAATGTATGTTAAAATAAGAGTGATCCTCGTAGCTATTCATAAAGCACTTCTATATTTTCCTAGAATTATATTGTACGAGCTTATCTCTACTAGGAATAGTTGTGATATATGTTTCAAACATAATATTATACGTCGATAATACTGGACCTTGTAGAATGGATTACGTTTCCGATTTCGATATATTGTTGTTGACTGATTTATTTCATCGATGGCGCCATTGTTAGATCAGGACTAAATCTTTTATATTCAAAATAAAACACAATCCGTTCATAGAAAGTTTAACAATTATATACAAACTTCGTGAAATTTATCTAATGTAAAATATTTATCCGCTAACTTTTTTTTTATATATCTGGGTTTTTGTTATAAACCCAAAAACAACCTTATACACCTTTAACTATTAGGCTTTCTTCTTAATTCGCCTTCCAACGCTGTTTTTCAGGAGCATAAAGTAGAAGTAAGCTTCCTTCACTCAGAGTAATCTCTTTCCACGAGCTTGGAATGGTCCTCACAACAGATTTTTTTATATTTTGAAGTACAGCTTAAATTCATTTTATTCGTCTGTCAAATTATTATTGTTGTTTTTAATTTTATTTTAATTTAACATGTAAAAGGCTCTGCCGTGTAGAAGTTTAAATAAATAAATAAATAATTTGTTTGCATGGATACAATATATAAATTTGTTTACCCTGTATTGTGTTCTAACTATGTTAGGATGTATACAACCAACACATTGACACTGTTTTATATCAAATACTGGATAAAGATCAGGAAGAAAAAGTATTTTTAGTATAAAAATTATTATTAGGTATTACGACCTTAACACACCTTAAGTGGCAATGGGCGGGTCATGTAACGATACGAAACGACGGTAGATGTATTCCTAGAATCCTCAAATGGCGACCATGGAGTAGCAAAAGAAGCATCGGCAGACCACAAAAGAGATGGACTGACGACATTACTCCAATCGCGGGAAGGAAATGGATGCAGACGAGGGCACAGGACCGCGACTTTTGTAAGAGTTTGAAAGAGGCCTATATCCAGCAGTGGAGAGATGGCTGACTAGCAGTAGTAGTATTCCGTCCTTGGAGGAATAAATATATGTATTTTTTGACTGACTGATTATTGTGTTAAAAAGAAATAATTCATTCATTTAGTATAATTTAGATAAAAAATTTTATGTACCTATTTTGTATCGTGTTCTTATTGTATTGAACCAAGAAATTAATAAAAGTAAATAAATGAAAAAAAATATAGTACAAAAAATGTCTGCTTTTCTTGAAGAAGCGTTTGTATATTTTTTCCATCCAAAAACATAATCCAAATGATATTATTATTAAACATTTAAACGTTAAGACTTTATATTTATACGTTTCCACTACATTATCCAAGAAAATCTAATTAGACTTATGTGTTTTATTTCAAAACTTTCAACATTTTCGTAACCAAATATAAACCAAGTTGATGATAACTTTAAATAATATAAACTTTAAGATGTACCTAGGTTCCTATATATCGTTATAAGTTTGAATTTTCATCCGTTCATTTTCAATATTTTTCCACTCGGTTACACAAGGAGGAAATGAGACTCTTCCAGCTAAAGTGACCTCTTTCCGCATCATTCAAATGCTATTCAATGCGTACGTAGGCCTTGCTTTTGAACGAAGAAGAATTATACAATAGGAATCCAGACAATAACCCTTATCATTAATGTAACAAATTATTTAATGTAATGTTATCTGAAAAAATAAAATATTACCTTTTGTTCTATACATATTGTCAAGATTATAACAAAAACCCAGATACATCTTAAAAAAATAAGTGGTCATATTTTCTCCAACCAAATATAAATCGAATGCAAGTACTCTGCAACCCAGTTAAGAACTGATTTCTTACAAAAATGTGTAAATCTATTTAAATTTAATTGATGTAGGTATAAGTATTATACATGCTTAATATATTTTTAACTATTCGTCAAATGTATATATACGTCGCGTCGCGGGGCATCGGAACCAAACTACCTGAAACCGATTACCTGTGGATCTAATATAGAAACAACCTTCTGTCACATTCAGAAGTAAGCTGAAAACATTGCTGTTCAGGAGAAATTACGGCACTCTTGAATTGGTCTCAGATCATTAAACGGCGCCAAATACAAATCGTTCGTACTATTGACGTTTCTCTACGTGTAATATATTTAGTTTATGAACACAAAAAATAGCTCTTACATTGTAAGTTATTTAGTAGATATTTAGTTACAAATTTATGTATGCATAAAGAAGTTTCTACTCCAGAATGATGATACTCCATATGGATAAAGAAAGAAAATGTTATATTACGTATAAAGAAAAATCGTTGGGCTTTTCCAATAACTCGGTAATCCTCCTTCTGAATTTTGATAATCTTGTTTGTAGATAGATATATTCATACAAAATCCCCTGCAAAATAAATTACAAATGGATGACGTAGATACGGTACTCTTATATAATATAATACTCCAACGTATCTTATGTATATTATTATTATCTACCAGCTTTTATAACTCAGTGCTTCTTAGAAAGCTTACAAAAGATGTCCAAATTTAAAAAAATGTTAATGATTTGGTTCATTATTATTATCCTATCCTATCCTATCCTATACCCTCACGCCGTGTTCCAGGTGGGGTAGGCAAAGAGAACGAAACGCCGTGTCAATCTATCCTTACATACTTCTTTCGCTTCCTCTACATTCATCCAGTTTCTCATACATGTACGCCGATTCCTCTTACTTAACACGCGACCGTCCTTGAGAATTTGATCCACGTGGTTAAGCTACGTAGTTCTTGGACGTCCGCGCTTTCTCACACCCTCTCTTTCAGATAAATACACCCTCTTCGTCAATCTTACACCATCCATTCGCTCCGCATGGCCAAACCATCTCAATTTATTTACACGCATTCTATCAACAACACTCCTCTTGCATCCATTCATTCTTCTAATATCCTCATTTCTTACTCTATTACGCAATGTTTTACCTACCATTCTTCTCAGTGATCGCATCTCCACTGCATTTATTCCACAAATTACTATTATTACACAAATTATTATTATTATTCGGGTTAATTGGACGATATCATATTGGAACCATCAAAATTTCTCTCTGCTCATTGATTTACATAATTACAATTTTTGGCACTGTATTATAATTTCATCTTCTTCTTATCTTTGGACGATTGTTAGTCCCATATGATGGCAGGGTCTGCCTTCTTTGTTTTTCTTCGCCACGTGGTTCTTTCCAGTGCGTCATTCTGGATGGCATCGCAGTCTCGCATGTTCTACTTTACCGCTACCAACGTCTGAGCCTTCATCTGGGCCTCCTACTTAGACATAAAAGATATCGTAATCAATATATAGTAAATAAAAATCATTATGGCTTTGAACCCTTTTTCATTAAATTTTTTTGTGTGTTTGACTAATATAAAAGATGTTTTATCTCTCCACTTTTGACGTTATTATTTTTTTATGATTGATATGCTACAAAAAATATCTTAATATAGTAAAAATATCTAATGAACGTACTAAAATATTTACATGGATATTATGAAACATTGCTGAAGGAATTTTCTTCATAATCTCTTCATCGCAACAAAATATCACAAGTCCTTTAGATACTTTCTCTTCAAGAGCTTGGCATATTAAATTACAATTTTATCATAATTTGTATCAACAGAATACCGACGCAGCGTTTATGAGAACTAAAAATAAGAGACTAGGTACCTTTACCAAATTACTTAGTATAAATATATCACAGTATTATATTTTTATTCAGTCATTCCGTTAATCATCCTGTTGAAAAAATAGGACAGAAACAACTAAACATGCCGCTATGTTCATAAAAGTGAGCTTTTTTTGCATTCCTAACATTTTTGTATCAGGATTGCATAATAAATTAAAATTAATAGATGATTTTCTGATTTTCAGGAATCTGCGAGTATTAGATAAGAAGCGATGTTATTTTTATTAACTGATTAGTCTCGATAATTTTTCTTGCGAATTTTACTAAACAATGTCAATCTATTTTCTTGTAGCATTATCGACATCGGGTGAAATAACCAATAGACTTACTGTATGTGATCCTACTCTACGTAATGCTCTACGAAAACCTACCTCCTTGTCACAGATAGCTCGTAATCTTCTAATATATAAAAGGAAGACGTGTGTGTTACAACACTTATAACTCAAGAATGGCTGTACCGATTTGAATGATCTTTGATTTGTTGGATTCTTCTCCGCCCGGAATAAACTATAGGCTATTAAAACATCTTACAAATTCACGGGAAGAAAAAATATGAAGAAAATTATTTACGCCATACATTTTTAATTTCAAAAATAAAAACAATATGGAGAGTCCATACGCTATTAGCGCCCCCACGTCGCCTGTTGCATTGTGCTAAAATAATCCGTAGGTTCTGCTATATTAAGAACCAAATTACTATAACTAATATGAACGAAATGTGTACTAATATTTGTTTACTATAATTCGGTAGTTACATGGCAATAGGTTGTATCTCACTAAAACATAATTTTACAGGAGAGCAAAAACAAAGTTTGCAAAAGAGATATTTCAGCCAAATTTCGAGCATTATATATCAAAATGAAGGTAATTATTATTTCTACAAGATAGATGTAACATTCTCTTAATAATTTCTTCTACAAGATGTATGTAACATTCACTAAATAATTTCTTGCAGTTTAAAAATATTTGAGTTTTTTTGCCATGTTGATGAAAACAATCTTTCTACATGTCAATAAGTTACGTCTTTTCTCTCTTTATTCTGACTATAAAGAGACATATCCTTTTGCCACATCAAATATTACACTATTTTGAGCATTTTATGGAACAAACTTGAAAACGCAAAAAATGCGAGATACAACCTATTGCCATGTAACTACCGACTTATTCGACTAATATTTATGTATCGATGGATCTTCTGTCACATAAATGTGGACGTGCACAGATTATATTTGAAATTGTATTTTATTTTTGCAGATGGAAAATTATTATTGAACCAAAAATTGTGCTATTAAAGATGAAAATAAGAATGTGTTCATGTAGGTAGTTCTGATGCAAGATTGTGTAGTGAAATTTGCAGACAGAGAAGAAAAATTACGAAGAAAATTATTTACGCCATACATTTTTAATTTCAACTAAAAATGCAATATGGAGAATTATACAAAATCAACAATGAAGTTTTTTTTATAGATTGGACTATTTATATGATAATTTTTCTATACATTCTCAAATTAAAAACGTTATCCATACAAATTAACATCTGTAGTTCTGATATTTCAATTTTTAAAAAATCATGGAAAGAATTTTTATTAATTTTAAATGAATAGGTAAAATCTACCTGAAAAAAAATAGTACCTACATAATTATATTACGTACTGCAGATAATTTATAAACAAATCTCAGTTAAGTATAATTGTTCAACATAAATTGTTCATGTCGGCCGGTGTGGCGCGGAGCTCTTTCCTTTGAGTCACGAGGTCCCGGGTTCGATTCCCGGACGGGGCAAAGTGAAGAATGACCTTTTTCAAATTGTCCTGGGTCTGGGTGTTACATATATATGTATATAGTGCATTGTATATGTGGGTATCGTCGCGTTAGTACCCATAATCAAGATTCATCTAAGTTTGGGACTAGCTCGATGTGTGTGAATTGTCTATGTAAAAAAAAATTAATGTAACATTCGCAGTTTAGCGGCCCCACCCGTTGTCGAGTACTTTTTTTCCATAGAAAAGGTAATATTTTTGAAACTTGAGGAAATTGTTGCCATATGTAGAATTATTTTAATTTGCCGGCAAAAAATCCACTTCGAAAATTAATTTCCTAAAATTCCGTACATATTACTCGACAACGGGTGGGGCCGCTCAAGTTTCATAGTTGCGAATTTTTTTCCTATAAAAGAATTTTCCAAAAATTTGGTGACCAAAAAATAATTCACCATATGGCAACAATTTCCTCAAGTTTCGAAAATATTACTTTTTCTATGGAAAAAAGTACTCGACAACGGGTGGGGCCGCTAAACTGCGAAAGTTCCAAATGAATTAGGTATATTTTTTTACACTATACCTTCGATGACACACTTTGACAATTACGGGAGTTTGTAAAGAGATTAATAATATTAATCATTCATAAAGTCAGTGGGAGAGGGCAGAAGATAGGGCAGGTGTCGAACATGTGTTGAAAGGCATGGTTTGGAGTGGCCAGAGGTCCTGGAAGCAGCGGTGGACAGTTATCTCTTTAATATAGTTAGATACTTAGGGGCAATGGGCCCCCGACCGAACTAGGACAAGGGGAAGAAGATGTATGTATGAAATCGTTCATTGATTCTTAGGCGGTACGAAGTTCGCCGGGCCAGCTAGTGTTGCATAAAAGAGATCTATTCTATTCTATTTTCGATCTTTTCCATTTCGATCTATTTTAGATCTATTCTATTTTCGAGATTTGAAAAAGGTCAGCAATGAGATATGCCACCCTTTCAGTATGTCTTAACACGGTAATGGGAGGACGAGTTGTATATTTATTTCACGCGGTTTGTTCGCTGACCACCCCGCTGGTGGAAAATGCCGTGATGGTATAAATGAATGGTTGAATGAAAGAGAAAAATAATTTATTTAGGTCTGCTGATTTGACAATTTTGATTGAAGTGAACGCAATACTCCTACTGTGTTATTACCCAAAAGCGCAATACTTACTTACTTACGTATTATTAATATTTATATTTACATTACAAACATATTATATTATTTATATTTTGAATAATATTCTTGACACTTAGCACATAATATCATAAGACATGAAAAGTACTACGTGCCTATTCTAAAAGAAACGAAGGTTCATTCATCTTGTTGATACAGCTCCAAAGAGACAGTTATTGGTAACGGTATCACCTTCTTATTACCATTCCTTTCAACTCTATCAAGGGAATATTTTGATTTATATATGAAGATATTACAATACAGGTATCAGGTTGCTATAAAAGTATAAAGGTTTTATTTACTCGTATTATTATGTAATGTATAAAAATAAAATCTCATTTATTATAATAATAGTATATACGCCTACACCTTGTATATATATTATTTACATTATACACACAACATTATTTTGCGTTGTTTTGTAAAGACCAGTCCTCGCCTTTCATGTTTTCCTAGTATTAAAATATTATCAAGATCGTGCTATTATTATTTTTATTAGTTAAATAAGCAAAGGTAAATTATACGAGAATTTTATCAGCGCTTTATTCTTCATTTAGTTTATTTTTTGCCATATGAACTGTGTTTAGATTTAAAGATTTATTTTATTGAACAACTTATCCAAATTTTTACAGTAATTTTATTTATTTATTTATTTTATTTTATAGAGACACTCACAGAAAACTGACAACACAATACATAAATTACAAACATACAATAAGATCTGGCCAGTTCCCCAATTAAGAGTGTCTACAGCATGCACAATCAGAGAATTCAATTAAAACGTGATTCAATTTAATACCACGATAATGATTATCTCTAATAATAATCTTAAATATATGTAATGCAACGGTTAACATATATTTTGTTCCCAATTCATATGGACATTCTTGGCATCAAGAACTTTTTTAATGCCCTCAAAAGAGAACAAATACCTATACTGGTAAAGTCCTCATTAGGAAAGACTGCCCAAATGTTTCATAATCTGTCTCAAGATAATGATATCTTTCACGTGACGTAGGCGGAATTCATAACAAAAATTGAGAATATATTATTGTAGTTTTGTCATCTGGACGACCAGTTAAGTTCGTTGTTTAAAGTTATCTTCTAGGATCGCATGGATCTTCAGTGGTAAATATCTTAGCGAGAATCGTATTATTGTATGAAATAATAGTACCCAGTAAATGAATAAATGGACTTAAAACATAGAGTAGAAAAGGTAAAGGTATGAACAATTTAATGTTTTGGTTTGCACTTTTCAATATAGTCTTGATACAGCAAACTACTTTGTTGTACATTCCTGAAAGTCTGATATCTTACAACACTTGTTTATAAGTAGTGAACACATCCGCAACACAACCTTCCCTAAAGATTATACATATAATGGAAACTTTCGTTATTACGCCGACACCTTTGGTGTTACACACAATAATAATAAAGTCCTTCCCAATTCAAAGTTTTACAATATTTAGGAAATAACAACTTTTCATACACGAGTTCTCTATGGTGTTTGTACTTAAGTTAGTTATCATAATTATATACCTTCTGTAGTCCAATTGGGGTGGGCAGAGAGGATGAAACGCCATATAGATCTATCCCTATATTTATACAATATCCCTATATTTATACATGACCGCCAATTTGTCCGACTCACGGGTAAATCAATCCTCCTTTTGCAGACAAATATACTTATAATCAAAAGATTACTTATTTAATAGAGTTATTACTCTAATTCACGTATCTACAAAACTCTGCAATCTAAAACATAATGAACAAGCACGTTGTACCTTAATTGGATTGTTAATAACGAGAATAATTGTATTAAAAATTATGTTACACCTTAGATTTACGTTTACCTGCGCAGATTGTATAGACTTATAGTGGATGCGAAGTTAATTTCATTATTGTACCTTGCTCACACCTGATTAACCGATATTTTATTAAATTCTGTTCACATGTTAAATGTTGTATGTACTGTAAATAAAATTATGAAAATCATTGATTGTGTCGGTATTAATTTTGTAACACTTACTTTTAAATTATTTCATTTAATCAAATTATTTAAATTAAATTATTTAATTTAATCAAACCTCCTTCATGTCCCTGGCAATTGTGGACATCCAGGTGGTCATTCTTTATTCTTTCTTATCATCCGTAGGCCATTGATTTGGCACTTGGAATCGTCAGGTCACTGATCTGCCTGGTCTTCTGGGTACTACTTCTACGTCCATTGTCTTTTTGATCATGTTATCCTGTGGTAGTCTCAAGATGTGCCCGTGATGTTATAGTTGTAGTAGTACAAATTAGTCTTTTTACTAATCGCCTGATGATGGAATCGAGAGTCTCCGAATACTAGTACACGAAGTTAATAAAAATCATTTGGAAGTTAATTACATACTGTGTTTTTTTTTCAATTTATCTTGAAATTGACTTCCAACAAGTACTTTCGGTCAATAACATCGAAATTTTAGTATAAACTGACTTTTTGCCAATTTATTAGGGACGTAAGACATCTTATAACAGATCTGACACAAAGACTCCCAGGGTTTAACCTGCCACGGAAGCAGTGGTCGAGAAATAATAGAATCCGAACTGGCCATGGCAGATGCGGACATCTTCTCCACTTATGGGGCAAGAGAGACCACCCACTATGCGCATGTGGCCAAATTGAAGCAATGAACCATATTGTGGAGGATTGTTCCCTGAGTAGATTTGTCGGCGGTATAGAGGAGATTCATCGGGTGTCGCCACGGGCAATCGAATATATTAATAACTTAGACGCAGAGCTATAGCTCTTAGTTAACTCTATGCACAGGGGTCGCTTGCATACGAAATAATAATAAAGGGACGTAAATTAAGGTTATCAAAATGTTTGAACAAAATTATTTTAAGTATAATATTTTTTTCTTTTTGTTTCAGGTAAACATTTACGGATCACTGACAGCGACTGAATATTATAAAGGAGATGTCTACAAAACCACCCTAGGGAAAGTTTTTTTTTCATTATTTCTTCTGACACACACTGTTATCTCCCACACTGTTAAAAAATAAGCTCAAATCATTAGTCTACCTAATAGACTAGTATGCAGTGCGAATAGATTTCATTATATAATAAAAATAAAATAATATTAATAGGTACTTCACAAACTTGTTTTCTTGATGTTTTATAGGTTTACTTGAGTGTTTTAATTATTTTCAAATCAAACTTAAACGATTGTTCTCAATTTTCAAAAGCACCTATAAAGATATTTCCATTTGATTAATGATAATGGAAATTCAAGGTATCATTGTTTTGAAATTACAAATGGTAGGCATATTTATCTTTCTGTACATAAACTTGAAAGGGAATTCGATAAACATACGTCAATAATACTTAGATATAATTAATATAGAATTAAGTCAATAATAGGTTGAGTGATTTCAAGTAATGATATACACAATAGTTCATTTACCAAATATATTTCAATCAAAATCAGGTATTCAATAAGTTATTTTTTTTTTTAAAAAAGATATATCTGGGTTTTGTTATAAACCCAAATACAACTTTATACACCTTCCACAGTAAGCTAAAAGCTTGTGTCGTGAAAGGGGAGTTTGCCGGCACCTGGGATCGAACCGCGGACCCCTTGTTCAAGAGGCCGAGACACTACCTCCAGGCTACCGACGAACTCAAATATAATAAAATAAAATTAACAAGAAATATTATAGTTACGTACACAACCCACATCTACATCATTGTTGGTTAACTTACAACTGGCTTAACTCAGGTATTAATAGTCATGTTATTCTTAATTAATTGAACAGATTTTCTGAAACTGTTCATGCATGTTTTTTTGGGGAAGAATTATTACAATGCTTTTGCATTATTCCGATTATATTTGTTAATATATTACACCCACACTATTTTAGTATCCGCGTACATGATCCATAATAATAATAATAATAAAGACAATTTATATTTGGCGCCGTTTAATGATCCGTGACCATCTCATGGGCGCCATGACTTTTCTTGAAAAGCAGTGTTTTCAGCTTACTCCTGAACGTTGCAGTGGGCTGGTTCTTTCTTAAATCCGCTGGTAATCGGTTCCAGGCAGTTGGCCCCGCAACGCTTAAGCTCCTCTCTGCGAATTTGGAAGTGTTTGCCCTGTTGGGCTCCACAAGTTTGTTTACAGCGGTGGAAGCTGATCGCAGTGGTCGCCTCAGAGTTTCGTCGAGGGGACATAGCTCAGCGAGGCATAGAGGTGCTGTGCCGTTCAAGGCTTTGTGGACCGTGAGGCACAGCTTGAACTATACTCTCTCTGGGACTCTAAGCCAGTGTAGCTCCTTAAGCAGCGGTGTGATGTGGCAGCGCTTGTTCTCTCTATAGATGGTCCTGGCAGCAGCATTAAAGGCCATTTGGAGACGATTTAGAAGGATCTGGGGCAGTCCTGTACATATGATGTTACAATAGTCTAGACGGGAGACGACGAAGGCGGCGACTAGACTCTTAACCGCGTCTACAGATAAGTGTCTTGATACTAGGTTCAGTTGGCGAATATGAAAGAAAGCTGTGCTCACTGTCTTTGACACTTGAGCCTCCATAGAGAGTGCTCCATCCAGTAGGATGCCGAGAACAGATATGGTGCGCGATGGTGTTATATCAGTGCCGGAGACAGAGATCGGTTTGGTGTCTAAGAGATGTTGCCATGGATGCAAGTTTTCAAAAAAAGCATTTATTTTTCTATTATCTGCTATGTATGAACATGTACAACTTTTTTGCTGTGGTATCACAAAAATCATACCATATTTGTTAGAAAAATAAGTTACATATGATATTTTACTATCTTTAAAACTGCTCGAGAAATGGGAGTTCATTATAAAGAGTCATCTTACATAAAGTTTTACCCTTTAGAGGACATTATAAACAATCCATATTTATTTACGAAGAAACTCAAACATTTATTTGATGATTAAATCTGTCTTAGATCTGGATTATTCGGATTTAAGAAACGTAGATTTGATTATTAAATTTTATATCCTTCAATCTATCTTTTTCTCTTTCATTGTTCTCTTTTATCCGTCTTATAAAATCATTCGTAATCATACTTCAATGGGATTCTCATTCATCTTATCATATCATATACTTAATCCTGTTTTATCCTCTAACTTTCCTTATTTCTTACTTATCTACAACGTGTTCAAGTAATCAAATAATATTTTTTTATATCTTGATGCTTACTATTTTTTTAATACTATTTGTTTCATTATTGTCTAGAAGACAACGTTTTAATGATTACATATTTCAAAAATTTATTTAAATGAAAACCTCTATGTCATGGAATGAGGCATGTAGGGGACCTCTTCCAACTAATGCAGGACAGGAGTTATTGCCAATTTGTGGAAACATGATACGACACAAAAAGAAGAAGAATCGAATGGTGTTATGTTACAACGTTTCAAGCAATATCAACCTCAAACTGATATAATTGATGTTTCATATTGATTAACACTTCTACCAGTTGTATGGGTTGCGAGTTGACAAATATAGATACCAGCGTGGATTGGATAGCATTAACTGCTTGATAAATAGCTACCTATATCAAAGCAAGAGTATCATCTTAAGGTTGAAATCATGACACCTTTTTTGATTTTGTGGCATGAAAAAAGTATATCCGTGAATGGATTTCTATAAAAATAACTTACCCATTGAAATTGCATCCCATTTCAGTTAAAATCTGATAAATTGTCTTTTTTTTAGGGTACTAAATACTTGTATATTATTATTAATATTATCTCTGTAAGCAGCATTATATAGACACATATTTTTGGTTGTTGCTAAGTCCGTCCTTAAATTCTTATGCATATTTATGTTACATACCTACATGCATGAATTTAAAATTTGCACTTAAAAATCTGATAAGTTCATCATATCCTGTGCATAATGGTCATTATTGTTAATGATCTTTAAGTATATATTCAAAGCCTGGTTTTTCAGACTCAATATTAATAAATTCTTTTTAAGTAACGAAATATAAGTATTTTCTGTAAGCATTCTCGTAAATAAATAGTATTAAACCATACTCTACCCTCACGCCATATCCCAAGTTGGGTTAGTAGATAGTCTCGTAAAAAGCAGGTATTCGTTGAACATCACTACTAATAAATGTATTAATCATTGTCATATCAGCCACGGAACAATTTTTCTCAATGTCATAGGTTTTTGGGCATAACACGGAGAGTTCAAGATGTGTGTTCGATAGTTAAAGAACGTAGTGGACGGGTATACTCTGGTTAAAATGTATATAAATGATAACTTAAGCCAGCCTAGAGCCAATTCGTAAGCGTTGGGACGCCTTTCTCACTTCTTCCGATCACATTTTGCACAGCGTTACATCATAGTGTGAACATGGTTTCCCAATCGAGATATCTAATTGGTTATGTATATAAATACACTTAAATTGCTGGTAAGCCACCTTGTAAGAGGCGCTGAAGTGATAAAGATAGTTAAATTTAGTAAATTTTCTTTTAAAAAATTACCATCGACTGCGAAAAGTGGATTTTTGTGGAAAAAATACAAATATTTATTCTGCTATCAAACGTTACAAGCATCAATGTCAATAAATATTTATATTATATCCTCAAGGAACTTATCCAGTATTTTAAATAGATAACGACTTTCTCAGTTTTCTTCAATTTCTCAACTTGTCATTTAATATCTCCCTTGGTGCCAGAATATTTCAAACAAATATCAGTATATCTTCACAAAATAATGTAAACAAAAAATTGATATATCTAGTGAAATTTTATTATTGCAAGAATAACTTACGTTAATCTTAAAAAACATCAGAATGGGTGATTTTACTCTTCACATTATATCGTTTAATTTAATAGTAAATAAGCAATTCAAAAATGTTTGTAAAATGTATTCAAGGAATTGAATACTGTTGAGAGCAATGAATCAATTACAATATTTTTAATTTGACATGGTTGTCCGACTGTCAACCTCCTTTTACACTCTATTAATATGAAATTAATGGTTTTGTATAGGTAGGTACTTTAATTTGTTGATTATTTTTAAGAAACCCACTCCGAGTAAGTAAGTACGTTGTTTGAATTATAAAACAGTAGATGTATTGTTTTCTTGTAACATGAGGATGCTTAACCATGTTATATTATATTTAATGATCATACAGATTCAGCAATGTGCATTGCATCATTAATGACTGCTTAATAAATAATATATTATTTAATTTAACACTTACTTTAAACCTGTATTCGCTGGAGAGGATTCGCATGTTACGAGTACATATTATTAATTCTGTGTAATTTCTGGCATATAATAATTAATCTATTACTCTTTTCTGTAAGTTTTTAGGGACCTGTAAAAAAATCGTAAATCATCAAGTATGAAATATTGGACATTTTTGATTTAGCGATAAGAAATCCCACCTATATCTTTATGTAAGATCTGAGAGAACAACCTTCATTTTCATTATATGCAGTAAGTCTACTAGCTACCCCACTTGAGGGATATCATCATCATCATCATCGCCCTCAACGCTCCTGTCGGGAGCACAGGGCAGAAACCAGCCTCCTCCGTTCAGATAGTGTCTGTGCCAATTGCGTCACCTCTTTCCACGACATTCCTTGCGCTCTGATATCGTTGTCATAGGAACGGTGTATTGTGAAAGAGGGATGCCCGGGCCGACGCAGCCCCTGCGGACGGAAGAACAGTGCTCTTTTTGGCCAACCATCATTAGGCATTCTCAAAACATGTCCCAGCCAGGACCATCGTCTCTCCTGTATTACGGAGATTACAGATCTCTGCTGGGTGCCCCGGCGCACAGCATCATTTGTAACATGTTCATACCATTTGACATCCAAAATCCTTCTAAGACACTTGTTTTCAAAGCTGAGTATCTATCTGTGGGATATATCATGATTATAAAGATTAATAGAAGCACGGAATCTATCATTTGTTATTTCATTATTGTTAACATTTATTATTTATTTATTGATCGTGTCGAAATCCAGAAAAAACCAATCAAACTCATCTCTAATACTGTGCAAAACGCACAGCAAGTGGAGATGCGTCAAACATAGTGCATGTGACAGAAACATCTTTTGAGATACATAATATGTTATATGACTGTACTATTCATAAATTTATTTCTACGTACCAGTAATATATTATTTATTATGTAAACCTTTCAAATATTCTTTCAACTCGAAACCTTCAATTACAATTAAACAGTTTTTTAATGAAAAGAAAACAAATACAAGTAGGTACAAGGTTTTTGAATTAATAATCAAACGATAAAATTCAATACTTTATTATCTTTTGTATTACATATAACTTTTTATTACAATTTAAATTGCTGATATAAAGTAAATCATTAAATTGAATTGAAAGGTTTTTTTTTTTTTTTATGACCTTCACCAATGATGGTGTTCCCGGTCAGTCTCAAGTATATGCATTTATATATTTTTTAAACCCACACACATCAATTTTTTTTTTTTTTTTTTTTTTTTTATCTTAGCAATATACAGTCTCACTATCTCAAAAGTCTACAAACGCACCCCATTCACCTCCAAAAAAACCATTCAAAATTCTCACCACTTCAGCAGTTGGATCACACAAAAGACTCGGCAGGCCCATAGGGAGGTTACCCCTTCTCTTCAGAAGTTCCTGTACAAATTCATCCCTATTCTTGAGCAATTCACATTCGAACACAATATGATTAAGATCCGCCACATCCACTCCACAAGAACACTTTGGGGACTCCAATAAATTGATCCTACTCAAATGAGCCGGGGCAGCTGTATGTCCAGATCTCAGTCTGCAAATCAATGAAATCTCCCTGCGGGACAAACGGGCACCAACAAACCATGGTTTCCTTGGAATGACCTCCTGAACTTCCGTATACCACCTTCCGCGCTTTTTAGATGTCTCCTTCCAATCATTCTCCCATTCCTCTAACATTTCTCTCTTTATAAAGGGAACAAAATCACTTGAAGGAATTTTTTTATATTTTATTGGGTACGAACTCCTCGCACTCTTAGCCAGCATATCAACTCTTTCGTTTCCCGTTATTCCCTTGTGTCCTGGAAGCCAGGCCAAGATGACCCGCTGATCATTGAGATGTAAGAGATATAAGAGAAATCTGATTTTTATGAGGATCGTGCTATGTTTCACTTTAAAGGGAGAGGAATTAAGTTGCAATAGACAGCTAAGTGAACCTGTAAATATGACACTATTATCTAGTTTTTCTTGGTAGACATGACTCAGAGCCTCCAAAATTGCCAAGCTTTCTGCCGTGAATATTGATGCTTTTGCAGGTAGGCTAAATATTTCACTAATGTCCAAGGTAGTATTAAGGAAAGCGCAACCCACAAATTGATCTTCCGCAGACTTCGATCCGTCCGTATAGATATGGTTGAAGTTATTTAGCTTTGAAATGAAATCACCAAAGAGCTGATTCATTGTTTCGGAATGTTGACTTACTATGTTGCTCTTCCTCCATTCATCGTTAAACTCAATCTCAGCTCGAAGCGTAAGCGACTCATATGGGATCTCATATATTGGATTTTGATAGCTACAACATCTATTCTCTATTGTGCGAGACAACTTTTTGAAACTTTTAACTAAAGAACACTGCTGCATTTTATCATTTTCCGAACATTGAGCCAACTTTGGGAGGAGAGGATGTGATTGCATCGAAATCGTAGAAAGAACGTATTTGTCGCTCAAATATTGTCTACGGATATTGATAGGAGGATCCACGGATTCCACTTGAAGAACATTTGTAGGGGTTGAATTCATACAACCAGTTATTAGTCTGAGGCATTTGAACTGAATTCTGTCCAACTTAAGCTTTAAATATTTAGGAATGGGTTCGAAAATAATAGATCCGTATTCTATAATTGTTTTGACTAAAGCATTGTATAATAGTTTTAATGTTTCAGGATGGGATCCCCACCAAACACCAGTTGTTGATTTAATCAAATTAAACGATTTATTGCACTTGACAACGATGTCACTAATGTGAGCTGTCCAAAGTAAATTACTTTGGAAAGTGACACCCAAAAATTTTACTTCTTTGCATATCGGAATGTTGTCGTTATCAAGTGTAATTGAAATTTTAGGCAATTTTCTCCTCTTTGTAAACACAACCACTTTTGACTTGGTAGTCGATAGTGCCAAATTATTTTCATTAAGCCATCCACTAAGAGAATTCAAGGCCTTTTCCAAGGATTCTGATGCTATTAGAGGGTCTTTGTTAACAGAGTATAAAGTTAGATCATCCGCGTATTGAATAATATCAACATTTTTTGGTATTGAACGTTCGATATCGTGAGTATATACGGAATATAACAGGGGACTCAAAACAGATCCTTGGGGTAACCCTTTGTGCGTGGTTCGGATGACCGAATTTTGTCCAGAATCCAAAAATATCAAGGTACGTTCTTTTAGAGTTTCAAATATCACATTGGCTAATTTGTAAGGAACTGCGAGTTTATGGAGTTTGTTTATTAAAGTAGGTACATGAACATTATCGTAGGCAGACGCTACATCGAGGAATGCAGCAACCAGGCAATGTTTATTTGAAAAGGCGATTCGAATATCAGTACTTAGAATACTCAAAGCATCCGTGGTACTTCTACCCTTACGGAATCCGCACTGACTGCGGGCAAGGCAGTTATTATGCTCCAAAAACCAGGATAATCTGTTCTTTATGAGGTGTTCCATCAATTTCGCTAAGCACGACGACAGAGCAATTGGTCTATATGAAGTACTTTCATTGGGATTTTTATTTGGCTTTGCTATTGGCAAGATGTATTGTGTTTTCCAGCTGTTTGGGATTTGTGCTGACTCAAAAATACTATTTAGAATGTTTAAAAAGAAATTCTGGAAAAATGAACTGGATAGCTTTATAAATGAATAGGGTATATCATCTGGCCCAGGTGTTGAATCTTTTAAGTGTGATAAGACTGATTGTAATTCAAATAAGGAAAATGGGCTATTGAGATTATGGGAAGGTCTGTTGTTGTATTGGAAATGGAGTTCCTGTGTTGAGACAACATATGGAGGAGCAAGATTATCTATGAATTGGAAAAACCAGACGGAATTCAAAGGGATTGGTGGTTTAGTGGGATTAAAGGACAATCTATATCTGCGCACCATCTCCCAGACCATCTTCGAGGATGACTGCGGAGAAAGATTTTTACAGAAATGATGCCATCCCTCTTTTTTTTTTGCGCGAAGCAGTAGTTTAGTTTTGGCTTCTATGCGTTTATATTCGATAAGGTTTTTTACAGACATATCCTTTCGATATTTTTTAGCAGCCTCTTTCCTCTTACCAACTGCCTCTGAACACGCTGAATCCCACCAAGGAGCAGGGAATGATTTCATTCTTTGGAATGAGGAATGGTAAGGTATATATTTTTTGGCTAAAGTGGATATAGTTGTTACTAGTGTCTCATATGTATCAGTACAATCTGTTGAATCCGGAAATAGGTTGGTATTTTTGGGAATGGAGTCAAGTTCGGCCAAGAAATCTGATACTTTAGCCTTAGGAGAATCGATTCTATATCTGGGCCTCGACTGGTTGAGAATGTTCAGTTGGATTTTGAAACTGTTAATAATAACCGGGAAGTGATCACTTCCATACCTGTCCTCTGCTACCTTCCATGTAAGGATGGGTGCTAATTGGGGAGAGCAAAATGAGAGGTCTATAGCACTCTTTTTTTCATTAGTGTGAGCAAATTTGGTAGCAGAGCCATCATTTAGTATATATAATTTAGAATTATCAAGAAAAATTTCAGACACATCATCCCCACTACGATCGTTGACTTCACACCCCCAAAGTTTAGAATGAGCATTAAAATCTCCCATAATCAGTACGGGTTCCGGAAGAGTTGCAATTATATTGGTCCACCACGAAGAGTCAAATTTATATCCCGGTTTGCAGTATACGGATACAATCGTGAGCTCACCTAGAGAGATTGCACAGATTTGGACATCATCATTTGGGGCTATTATATCAACTTTTGAGTGCGGAATGGTACGTTTAATTAGGATAGCAGTTCCTCCATATCCATCGAATCGATCGCATCGATGACATATGTAACCATTGAGATAGAAGTTCGCAGTTTCTCTCAACCATGTTTCCGATAGAGCAGCAATATTTACATCCTCTGAATGAAGAAGTTCAACTAAATTATTCTTATTTTTTGTAATACTTCTACAATTCCACTGGAGAATGTTAGGGAAGATTTTTTTGCTTGTTGCGAAGTAACTATTAGTTTTATTATTCTGTAAAAGTATTGGTGTCTGTTTTCTGGTGGTCATTTTGTACTAGAGTGTTTTTTGTTTGTAATTTTATTTCGGCAGCGTTGTTCGGTAAGTCAGTACTAGGAAAACCTTGAATCAAATCTTTCAAAGAATTGATTGCAGTTAAAATAGTACTCATTATATTTTCTAGTGGTAGGTCATTTGGTTTATTATTCAGTGCAATTCCATTTTCTTTAGAATAGTATGAGTTGTTTCCATTAGGGTATATATATAAATCTGTGTTAGGTTGAATAACCGATTTTGCTAAGTACTTATGAGCGGTCGGTGTTTTATACTTAAAAATTGTTTTTCTCTCCGAGATCTGATTGTTTAACTGTGTTGGTATGCTATTATTTTGTTGGGGGATAAATGAATTTAATTTATTGGCAAAAGACGTTTTCGCTCGTGGTATTTGTCTTGAAGCTTCTACGTATGATATGCTTTTTTCTGCCATTAGATGTTTAATCTCCTTTTCGCGTATGTACACTGGACATGTAAAGCTAGTAGCATTATGCTGTCCATTGCAGTTAATACATTTTTTTTCAGTAATATCACAGCTTTCTCCTGAATGTTCCTCTGTGCATTTAAAGCATCTTGCTTTTGACCTACAGTTAGTCTTTACATGCCCAAATCTGCAACATTGGAAACACTGGACAGTTGGAAATATGTAAGTGTCCACCGGTATTCTATTGTAATTCAAATAAACATGGGGTGGTAATTTCTGTCCCTCTATAGTCACAATAACGGACATAGATGGAAGCCATTTCGGAGCCTCCGAACTTTTGTCCTTGTAGTTGAGTCTGCGGACTCTTATTTTTATTTACTCAATACTCTTCCTAAATGCATATTTTCATAGCACAAAGAGGAAAACGTCTTTATTACTGGCAATCTTTCTTGTGTGAGATGACATCTAACAGTTTGCGTAAGTGAATATTCAAGCATTTTCATTCAATTTTACTTGACAACTACTGTTGTAGTTGATCAATGAAGATTGATCCAGGTGTTGCCATTGTTTCTTACATTTACTATTGCCATATAATAATACTTAGTTATATCTTTCCTTACTTTAACTGTTCTTCGATATTTATTATGGCGGTGTTTACGTCGTAGTTAGCAGTCTTACACCAACCTGATCAATAATTCTCCACCAAGGACAACCAAAAGTACACGTGTGAGCTACACACATAATAATAAAACCTTGTTATTATTATTAATAATAACATAAGTTAATGTAATAAATTATAATCACCAAGTATGTTTTATAGTTGCTTTCCATCGTAACGGGTTTTTTCTCACCCATTTTTCTATATTTTTCCAGTATTTATTATCTATTTTTATGTTAGTTTGGTCATGTTCAATGATAGTCGACTATGAAGAAGAGTACTTACTTGCTTTTGTATACCTTTCAGATCCCGTTGTAAGTATAATATTACAAACTTTTTTTAATAGCATACCTTTCCTATATTCCGTTAATTTCGATGTCCAGTAAAGGGCAGGTATTCACAAAAAAAAAACAACGCATATTAGACAATTATCACCTTCGATTCAGCGATGACAATTTTTTTAAATATTTTTCTATGTTTCCTGTATCAAACAGTCCATTGTGTATGTACTACAAAGGTCTTAAATTTTAACCATAAATGCTTACATTCTTCAAAAACCATCAAAGGAAAACGAATTAACAAACAACATAAAATTTATTACTGAATAGATTACAATCTTTAAAATGAATAAAAAATACTATAATACGTCAAAAACAATATTTCAAAAAGAATGGAAAAAATGAGTTAAAAAATCAATCAAAATGCATAAAATAAGATAAGTTGGTAGAATAAAAACATAGACACAATAAATCAATAAAAAATAATTAAAAGGTCAAAACTTTACTTAAAAATGTATCCCGAATGTATTTTTTTCCATGGCACGAAGAAAACCATCTCTTTATTTATTTATTTTATGGAACATAACAAACAATAAGGATATAACAATACATAGACTGTTTACTAAAAACTTAAATCTAAACATCCTCCTTATAGAGACAAGTCTCGTGTAAAGGAGGGTTAACAAATTTATTTCAAGCAATTATTCCGCTGGCTTCCCACTAGTGGAAAATTCTATGATGATATGTTTTATTTTATAAATGCTTTGATTGATAAAAGTTTGTTTTAGCCTTGTACTTTTAAATTAAAAATCGACAAAAAGAAGAGAGCAAAAACATATTAAATAATTTCAAAGTCGGCCGGTGTGGCGCGGAGGTAATGCTCTTGCCTTTGAGTCACGAGGTCCCGGGTTCGATTCCCGGCCAGGGCAAAGTGAAGAATAACCTTTTTCAAATTGTCGTGGGTCTGGGTGTTACATGTAATGTATATGTGTGTAGTGCATTGTATATGTGTGTATCGTCGCGTTAGTACCTACCCATAATACAAGATTCATCTTAGTTTGGGACTAGCTCGATCTGTGTGAATTGTCTTTGTATGTTATGTTATGTTATATATAAAAAAAAATTAAAAAAAAAAAATTATTTGTCTTGGTGTTCTGGAAGGTACGCAACATATTATTCGTATTACACCCTTCCAAATTAAACAATAATTCGCAAAGACAAACAAAGATAAATATTGTTCTTACAGCAATCGCAACTATAATAACTGTTATTCTTATATTTCTCTTATGTCGTATCTCAAGAATTTTCAGTTGTGTAATTATTACATATTATTCCGTTGCAGGGTCTTTGCCTTAATCAAATTAACGTCTTACAACTGAAAACAAAGATAGAATAACAAATAACAATGGTTTAAAACATCGCTCAAGCGTAATCGTATTATTATATTAATTTATACTCTTAATATCAATTAAACAGCAATGATTTCCATGTAAACATCTTCTCTAAGTATTATTATTTGTCTTGATAATAATATGTAGATACTGTTTGCTAGTTATTATTTTAATTAGTATTGACATAGAATTACAAACAATTAACAAGAGTATTTAGTTATGTAATAATAATAATAAGATGAAATTTCTTATTAGGAAATACCTAACATAACAAAGCTTAGAGTACTGCTTACTCAAACATGTCTAAATAGTTATGTTGATATGCCAAGCACGCATCTATTTTATATGAGATGTTCTGTCACGCTTAGTGGTCGAATATTCAATTGTTAATTTTTCTGATTTTTGATCATCGGATTTTTCTTTAATCGAATTCCTCTCGCAAGCACAGGTTAGGAACAAACGTGTTTCATTTAGATATATCCAATTATCCAAAGGTGGAACCAGTACTCCTGCATATAGAGAGGTCGCAGTTGCGATGGCTGGGTCACGTTCTCCGCATGCCAGAAGACAGACTACCACTAAGATCTTTGGAGGCTGTGGGAGAGGACAGAAGACCGGTGGGCCGCCCTAGAAGAAGCTGGCAAGGGAAGGTGTCAAACTTGTGTGTTGAAAGGCATGGTTTGGAGTGGCCAGAGGTCCTGGAAGCAGCGGTGCACAGGGATCTCTGGAAGAAGTACCTAGGCGCAATGGACCCCCGACCCAACTAAGACAAGAGGAAGACGATGTATATCCAATAAGAGAACCATAATTACACTAAGCAATTACACAAGACCATGATTACACAGAGCAGAATTTAATTATTAAAAGAAGTAAGAAAGGTCCTCGTCACAAATGCGAAAGCTGTATGCAAAAAATATATTGATTTTCTTTTTCATCCAGATCATTCAGGGTGGGTGGTATACTACGTAATTGATGTTCTAGCGTCGAGACACCTTCGTCATCTCTCATCTAGACTACTGCAACATTGTATGTACAGGATTGCCCCAGATCCTTCTTAATCGTCTCCAGATGTCTTTTAATGCTGCTGCCAGGATTATTTACAGGGAGAACAAGCACTGACACATCACACCACTGCTTAAGAAGCTTCACTGGCTGAGAGCCCCAGAAAGAGTGGAGTTCAAACTGCGTCTCACGATCCACAAGGCCTTGGAAGGCACGCCACCCACATGTCTCACTGAACTCTGTCCCGTCGACGAAACTCTGAGTCAACCACTACAATCAGCTTCCATCGCCGTCAACTAACTTGTAGAACCTAATTGGGCAAACACTTCCAAATTCGCAGAGAAGAGCTTACAGCGTTGCGTTGGCAACCGGCCGGAATTGATTAGCAGGGGGTTTTAGACAGAACCAACCTTCTGCAACATTCAAAAGTAAGTTGAAAACACTGCTTTTCAAGAAAAGTCACGGCACCATTGAGATAATCACGGATCATTAAACGGCGCCAAATACAAATTGTGCATGTTATTATTAATATGTCACAAACTATTACTCAGGATTTTCTTATTATTATTTTATGAATACTAGCCTATTCTAAATCACTCAAAAACTTACATAAAAAAGTGAGAGACCTTTCCATCCTAAAAACTCAAGAGATAAAATACAGGAGTTTTATTATATTATATTAAGTGAATTTAACATTTTGTGATTATATCAGAACAGAAGTATTATTATAATAATCTCGCTCGCTCAGCTTTGTCTTCATAATATACGTATGATACAATATTTACTTTGTTTAAACATGTTAATATAATTAGGTATTATTCTAGATAATATTATTATAGTACAGAAATATCTGTCTAGCAATATTATTATGTATGACTTTTTCTCACTAGGGCTGTGAAAAACGATTCAACTTGTCTCTCTCTCTTTCTTTCTCCTCTGGCGTTTCCCCAATTCTGGAGGTCATGATCTTCGGATAACCCCGCATTGATAGCTCTGCAATATCTTCTTCTGTTCTCAGCCAGGTGTACCGCAAATTGACGGAATTTTATTTTTTTACAATAAATTAATAGTTTTATAAAGTTACAAATTATCACATGAAACTATCATAAAAGATTAATTAAAATTAACCTCACTTTCTCTGGTAGTTTCTCACAACCATATAACACTTGAACCCACAATATATTATAATCATATATAAGCTTTAAAATAGCATATTTAACTTACTTAATTAGTAGTTTTTGACGAAAAATATAAATAGGGTAGGTCGTGGATTCAAATATTATCTAAGAAAGTACAAAATAAGGTGACGTTGTATTTTCCAAAGCTTATATTATAGTTACATGTACATAAATACACCCAACCAGGGGGTCGTATTTAGGTACTTCCTCCGGAGATTCCTGTCCATTGCTGCTTCCAGAACCTCTGGCCACTCCAAAGCATAGCTTTTAACACACAATGTTTAACACGAGATTGACAATTAGTCATACATTAAATTAACAATTTCTAGTTACTTACCATGTTAAAGAGATCATTTACATACTTTGAAATCAAATCATTAATTCGTTCCGTTTGATATTTTGCATAATTCCTTATAAACAGTTTATGATTATATGGGTAATAACTCTTTAGTCGTGGATAATCTTAAAATTGCACAGCAGACGATAGTGCTATCGTTTCTCTTTTATTTATTGCTTACAAGAATGAAAGAATTTCAGCTCGAGTGAAAAAAGCATAAAATCATATAACCTGATTTTTATTGCGTATATAACTTTTGAATCTTTCTTATGTTTCATAAAATAATTTTGATAAATAAAACATTTAGTTAATATTATGAAGTCATCATTATCGCAGACTGTGTATCAATTTTATTTTTTCAATATTGTGTGTTTACAAATTTGCAATGTTTAATAATTTTGTATGCAGTTAACCCGTTGGCTACCACACTTGTGGAAGATACTATAATAGTATAATATGTACAAACAGAAGATACCCGTAAACATTCAAGTCATCTTCTCTGTTCCGCTTAAAATTGAACATTAAAGGGCCCCTTTAGCAAAAACGATAAAACATTCAATTTTCAACAAGTTTGGTACACAAACTCTCAAAACTTGTTGACCCTACGAACATTTTGGTTTGATAAAATATGAAAACAAATATTAATTACCATTATCAAACTTTAACATTAATAAAAAAAACTCGATTTTAGCTTCATAGTATTCGTTTATAAAAAAGCATATTTCTAAAAATCGAATTCGGGGGTGTGTTTGGTACATAAATGCACGAGAATCCTACAAATTTTCATATATTTATTTTAATATTGAGAATATTTAGATAGTTATTACAATTATAGAACAAGAACATTCTATTTTTTTTTTGTTTTTTTCATGGATATTGACCGACTTAAAATTTTTTTTTTATAAAATTTCTCATATTTGGAAACCAAAAATCACCACATGAACTCAATTTTTTGTACACTAAAAAACGTTTGCTAAATTCTATAGTATTTATATGCTTGATAGGATGAATAAAAAATATATATATTTTACAAATAATTTGTATTTTGATATAACAAAGAGTACCTAAATAAGTCTCGTCAGTCTGCGATTTATTTATTTTTTATTAAAAAACTAATATTGGTAATAAATATTTGATTTTATATTTTATCAAATCAATATGTTCGCAAGGGTCAACAAGTTTTGGCAGTTTTTCTATCAAATTTGTTGAAAATAGAATATTTTACCGTTTTTGCTAAACGGGGCCGCCCTAAAGGATGGATTGCATAATTCAGCATTGAATCGAAGATCTTACACGCTATGTGTTATGGACACCTACAATTTATTCAAATTTAATTGTATTTTTGAATAGGTTATTTTTTATGAAACTGGATACCAATTATTCAAATGATTATTCAAGTACAGACACACTTGACACTTATAAACGAAGTTGATTATTTAAGATGTAGATCAAATTGGATTATTATTGCTTCTTTTGTTTTTCTTAAAAAAGAAATTTTCTCAACATCTTTGATATCAACTTGTCATACATTAGAATGTATGTATATTAAATTTATGTGATAAATACCTATTTGAATATTTCTTTTAATATTATTTTCACACTTTGAAAATATATTTTTTTTACATTTGAATTCAACAGTTTATTGCAACAATGTAGCATCAATTACCTCCATATTTCGTCTTTGGACTATAAGTATTTTTGTTTTATATTTAATGTATTGTTCTTTCCGACTGTCGGCAATAAAAACTTCTTTGTATGAGATTGTTTAAGGGTGTATTAGGTTTACAAAGATTGATGATGACCTCATAAGCCAAAAGATGTCTCTCTCGCGATTTTTAATTTATGATAGAAATAAAAAAAACACTTTTTTGAATTAACCTAATTATAAATTCTACTAATATGACCTGTAAATCATTTATAATATATTAAAGGTTCCTAGTAACGAAAAATGTGTAGGTAATCTTTAAAAATAGTTATTTATTTATTTATTGATTTATTTATCAATTTATTCATATGATCATTTATTATTTTATTCATTTATTTGTTTATTCGCTTATTCATTTATTCGTTTCTACATTTATTCTTTTATTCATTCATCCATTTGTTCATTTGTTATTGATTTGTTAATTTGTTGATGAGATTATTTTTTTGTTGATTTTTTTGGACATGTATTAATTCTTGTTAATTGTATTTTTTTTATACATGTATATTTTATACGCAGCACGCCTCGATACAGGGCAACCTAGTGAGGCTGCTGCAACTTAACTGTAGCCAATTGATGATATATTGTCTCAAAGTTTGTACATTGATATTGAGTGATTGAATAATATATCTTAAATAGTATATCTTAAAGTATTGAATAAAGTATATAATTATCATAATAAAACTCTAACTAATTGTTTGAGCATTTTCTAACGTTGAAGAATTTTATTTTTCCTCGTTTAAATATTTGGCAAATTTGTCAACCTTGTTTTCTCATTAGAAACAGTGTATCCATCATAACCATAATATATTTTACGTGCTATGAAAGGTTTGCCATAGAGTATAACAACTCTACCATAATGTCCTGTCAGAATATTATTTGAATCTACAGAAGCTTTTATATGTAGCCTGATGACTGCTTTATTTTACTGATATTACACAATGCACATAGTAACTCTTACTCTCTCTTTCGCTGCTATTAATCCAATAACAACTTATTCATTATAATAATGCATAGTGAATTTTCTCTACTTACTTCGTGATGCAGTGATTGCTCTTTTACTAGTTTAATCCAAAAAGAAATTAAAGGAATTATTGTTATAAAGAAAACGACCTAATCGGGTTTTTAACTCAGTATTTCATAAATGATAAGTTTATTACATACCTACTCATTACCACGTTGACCACAAGTTTAATAATATTTTTTTATTTATTTTTCTATTTATTTATTCTTTACTGTAAATTGACTACAAGCAAATTCACACAAAAATACATTTAAAACAAAGACAATCATACAATCAATATACAGAGGGCGAGTTTATCGCAGAGAGGCGATTTATTCCAACTAACCCAAATAATAATAATCTGGACAATTTATTTAGCGCCGTTTTGTGGTACAAACCACCGCAAGGGCGCATTTACAGTATTTTTATTTTGTTATTATCAAATTTTAATACATTTTATGATTTTAATTTAAATATTAATTTTTTTTATGCATTTGTAATTGTCACAAATTTGAAATATGAAACAATTATGTGAGATCCAATATTGTAGGTATTATTATTTGTCACAAATTTTATCCCCTAGTTCATTTGTTTTTAAATTTGTAATTTTTAATTAGTTTGATAATAATTAAACACTCAAAAAGCAATTAAACAATTATACTTTTTTTTTTTTTTCATATAATATAAACATTAAATACAAATATACAGTCGCGCCAAATCCATTAAAATAGATTTGTCGGCGCGTTCCTTACAAAATAACAATATATGCATAATTTATTTCAACCTAATCCAAAGCATCGAACATAAACTTAACAACTAAAGTATTTACAAAATTTCAATTATATACAAATGCACATTTCAGCAGCCATTCCTTGACAAGTCTTTTTATTGCAATCTTACTACCACATTTCTTAATAGATGTCGGCATCATATTAAGCAATTTAGGCACGTTATATTCTAAAGTTCTCTTACCGTATTTATTATTATATTTTGGTACCAAGTATCCATCATTCGATTTAAATCTAGTATGATGAGCATGCCGCGGTTTTGTCTTATACTCATCTTTCAAAAACTGGTCAAGAACTATCTTTTGCCAAAACAAGCCTTTAGCAGACAAAATATTCAACTTTTTAAAGTATAACGAAATATTATTACGCGCCGCGGTACATACATTTTTACTAACAATTAATCTCAAGATCGATTTTTGTGCGAGCATTACCCTTTTTAAATTAGTATTAGAACAGTTACCCCAGCTACTAATACCATACCTAATCAAAGATTCTGCCAAAGACTTGTATATTAACTTGAGTGTAGTTCTAGGCACAAAGTACTTAATTCTATACAACTTACCAGCTATGGATCTCAAACGCTTACAAATTTTATCTACATGAAGATCCCATACAAACCTATTATCAATACTTAATCCTAGGTAAACATAATAATTACTAACTACATCAATAGACGGACAGTCAAAAAAACATGTTTACTATATATATAGTTACTACAGATATTATAATTGAAAATATTGAATAGAGGAAAGGAGTAGTGTAACGTTTTTGGAACATATTGAAACGTATTGAATCACTATAAAAACTGCAATTTTATATTAGAAATTCACTATCGTGATCTCAGTGCATCTTATTTCGTCAATGATGTAAATGCACTGAAATCGCGATAGCGTATTTTCAAAAATAAAGTGACTGATTATAAATAGTGATTCATTCAAATACGCACGCACGCCCTCATTGTCTGTTTGGTGTGTTTTTTATGCATAGATATTAATTAAATGTTTTGTTTTTTTTTATATTCTAACTTTTATTATAAATTGCAACTACGTGGGCTTATAAAAATACAGCAAAATGTGAATTAATGTTTACAATTTAAAATAAATTGAAGGGTGTTTATTTTATATTTTGTGTTTTATTAACTATTTCTGTTCAAATGTTGTGTTTAACAGTAAATTGAAATAAATGTTTTTCAATAAGATAAATATTAATATACAGAAATAAAAAAATCACAACTTGGCTGTATTATGAAAAGTAATTTTTTTACAGAGTGAATCTCTTAACATTTCAATGTTATTGTAATGGATAAAAAGGACCAGGACCAGAATACATTATTAAGTAGACGGGAATATTTCTAAGAAACTGATCTATAGCTATAATAATATATATGCCAGTTTATATGTATGTGCCTTGTTATTGATATCCTCAATACTCCATTAGAACAGATAGATTTATTTTATTATTTATTTATTGAACCTTCTGTGAATCTTGAGAATGTATATATAAAAAATGTATAGTATAAATATCGTTGCAAAATGAATATAAATTATGATGTATACATACCTATTTATTGATGATATTTAAAATAGTTAGTCTGTAATGTTTTATGATATATGTGTAACTTACTTACTTACTACTAACCCTCATTTCTCCGCTGTTGCATATAGGCCTCTTCAAAAAAAAATATAACCTTGTCGGTCTCGAGCTACGTGGATCCACCTTCTCCCTTAATATAGACAATGTCATCTGTCCATCTTTCTTGAGGTCTATCTAAGCTTTTGATGTATTTTATTCGTCTCTTTTTATGAATATTTTTAACGAAGAAAACCAGACAGTGATTTATTTTGAAAAGTATATATATACAGATAATTTAAAAAATAATTTCTGTATAAAGTTATGCACTGTTATATCGTTTACTGAATCTCTGTTGTTAAAAGTTTAATTATTTTGAAGAGGAAAAAGCTTTAAGTAGGTATCTATTATAAAAACTTTATAGTTAAACAAAAGTCTACACTACTTATACATCATCATGGCATATTCCACAAGTGGGGTTGCTGTCCTCTCCAAGCCAGCAAAAATATTATGACATCTAGGATGGGTGGCAAACTTCGTCACTGAATTTAAAATGTAAAATGTCTTTATTTTTCCTACACCTGCCTTTTACGAGATACTAGAAAACTTACGGAAAAGAGTTTAAAACTAATTCTTTGTCACGTGCTCCATAGTGTTAAAACAACGTTTTATTAATAGTAATACCTATTTTTTCAAAATAGTAATACTTATGTAATAATAATTGTTATCTTTAGTAATAGTAATACCTATTCTTTTCCAAGTAATAATAAACAAAAATGTTTTAATCTGAATCAGGTTGAATAATAATATGTTCATTATGTAAAATGGAATTATTGTTACCTATTCCAAACAACTTATACAAGTACCTACTTCAAAATGTGATGAAGAATCTTTCCTTTATTCAAACAAATAAATCTGAGTGAACACCAAAACACTAGTGTAATAAAACAGTGTCAGAAATAATGTCCCAAATTCCGTGACACTACAAATAAAATAATTCCCATCCCCGAGCCAAAGGATTCCTGATGGAAATAATTACAACATAGAAGTTAATTACTATATCTTATATACACCAACAATGTAGTCTTATGTATTAGGAATGACGTAGGTTGAATTACTTATATATCACGCGTCATGGACTGATTGGAGCTTCACCACTCTGTGCGAAAGATCTGATTTATTTGTGAAAATCTGAAAGTAATTGGATAGGAAGTCTAATTTTATAATTCATTATGGATAGTAATAATTTTTATCTCTCTCTTTACGTGTCTTGTCGGATCCTCCAACGTTGACGATCACATGAGAAAATCTTTTCTGTTCTGTGTAGTACGAAACAGCTCCTCCACACCTCTCATCCCGGTCCACTTTCGAATGTTCTGAAGCCAGGAAAGATGCTTTCTTCCTACCACTCTACGGCCCTCAATCTTCCCTTCTATGACCAGTTGTAGGATGGCATCATTAATTTTATAATCAACATAATTGCCAAGAGGAAAAATTGGCTCTATTGGCGCAAAGATGCTTTAAATAGAAGAGACTGATTTCTCCGAAAAGAGCACTGAAGGAAAAATTATCTTTTTTACCATCTCTTTAGAAATGTAATATGTATAAATGTTATATATAACGCGTCCCAAGTACCCACAAAACAAGGGCCTTGGAACGAAATACGGAATTAATAAATATTATAAAATGTCAAAATGTATGTATTTTTATGCAACATAAATATTTGCATAATAAAAAGGGTCTGGAAGGTTCTCAATCACAACTTTAATACCTACCTGGAATTTTTCGGTAAATTTATTCGTGTAATTATTTTAATGTTCTATTAGACTTTTTCATTCGTTTTAAATGAGGACAACAATTAGCCTTTTTGAAAAATGTTAAACTACCTCCATAGATTGTGTCATATCTGTCTTCGTCGTCCTTACTTTCTTCAGAAGGTAGATAAAGTAAATGTTACATAGGTACATGAATAGAAATAAAAGCTCTACGTTGGAAGGATTTTCAAGAATTTAAATTGAAATGCTGAATGAAAGAAACAACTTAAAATACGACGAAAGTTTAAAAGAATTTGTGTTTTTTTATTTAATTTTATATGTTAAACGTTTTTGAATAATGTTGTCACGGTCACCAGTTTTTTTAATTGTATAATGAAAAATTTATGGATTATATTTTCAGAAAATATTAATTTATTTTGTTTCAAATTAATATTTATTATTATTGTTTAATGTTACTATTGAGTATGACTAACGCATGACCGGTTTCGCGGACTCCGAGTTCGCTTCATCAGGTGCTGATATACCTATACTGAATAAAACAAAAACAAATATAAAAGTTCGTCAAGATTTTCAGTGAAGGTGTAGGGGTAAGTGGGGACATGTTGGTTTCAGGCGTGGAGTTTTTTGAATTTGAGATAGGGAATAGCTGTAATAACTAAATTTTAATAAAACAAATATAAAAGTTCGTCAAGATTTACAGTGAAGGTGTAGGGGTAAGTGGGTACATGTTGGTTTCAGGCGTGGAGTTCTTTGAATTTGAGATAGGGAATAGCTGTAATAACTAAATTTTAATAAAACAAATATAAAAGTTCGTCAAGATTTACAGTGAAGGTGTAGGGGTAAGTGGGGACATGTTGGTTTCAGGCGTGGAGTTCTTTGAATTTGAGATAGGGAATAGCTGTAATAACTAAATTTTAATAAAACAAATATAAAAGTTCGTCAAGATTTACAGTGAAGGTGTAGGGGTAAGTGGGGACATGTTGGTTTCAGGCGTGGAGTTCTTTGAATTTGAGATAGGGAATAGCTGTAATAACTAAATTTTAATAAAACAAATATGAAAGTTCGTCAAGATTTACAGTGAAGGTGTAGGGGTAAGTGGGGACATGTTGGTTTCAGGCGTGGAGTTCTTGGAATTTGAGATAGGGAATAGCTGTAATAACTAAATTTTTTTTTTTTAAAAAGATATACCTGGGTTTTGTTATAAATTTTTTCTTTCTCTTTTTCTTTCTCTTCTTTCTCTTAATTCTCTAAAATCTATAAACCTTTCACAGTAAGCTACTAAAAGCTTGTGTCGTGAAAGGGGAGTTTGCCGGCACCTGGTATCGAACCACGGACCCCTTGTTCACGAGGCCGGGACTCTACCTCCAAGCTACCGACGTACTTGACTATTGAGACGTTGATTAATTAAAGTTGTTTAAAAAAATAAAAATTAAACAAATATTTATTTATTTATTTATTTTTTATTTATTTATTTCAATCATATACGGCGTGAGCCTTTTACATGTTTATAAATGATGACAGATAACAACAACAACAACAACAAAAAACATTCGCACACAAGTACATTACAAAACAATACATTGAGATTCATGAGATTCATTTTAATCAGGCATAAAGTTTGAGCAATGCTAATCTATATTTAATATTAAAGTGTCATTTAGACGCGTAATAAAGTTGTAATATTAGTTATTCCGTGTATAGAAATAAAACTATGTAACTAAGTATAAATAGATGTTCGATTTACGTTATCGATTTCCGTATTGTTATTGTTATTATCAATGATTACTCGCTGTTAATCAATCCGACTTAAAAGCTTTTGCAATTCCCAAAGACGTTTCCCAGAACCCGAGATCAAGATATCTCTATAAACGTAGGTACTAGTACCATAAACTTGATTCTATTCTCGTATGAATGTTCTCGCATCTTGTTAAAATAATATGTATATACACGCCAGTGGAAAGCTTTAGGAGGCTTACATACATTGATGCCTGAAGCAGAGATTAACTTTAATCGTAAATCTTCTCAATACTTCTTCAATACGTACTTTTGAAAGGATGCTGTCACAGTCACACATACATGATCAAATTTACAACTTCCAAATGCCAGTAAAACGTGTAAATAATCTTTTTCAATTCCAAGATTGTGTAGTTTATCAAATAATGAATAATTTTACCAAAAATTTGCTCACTATATTTAATTTTAAGGTACAATTTTTTTTTTAAACAGAAAGCAATAAAAATGTATGTAAAAACAGGATATTACATTAAAAAATGTTGAAAACAATAAAGTTGTTACATTAATTTATTGTTTCAGTGTTAACATTGTGACACAACATTTTAAATAGTTTTAAAATATAAAATTAACACTTTTTTGTTTCACAAACATGTATACAACGTATTCCACAAAGACACCTAGCGCGTTCACATTTAATGCGGTTGATGTGGTTGAAAATTGTTACTCTTCTGAAATTCACTTTTAAATAAAATTATATTTTTATTAAATTCTAACAAAAATATGTTGTTAGTATACCTAGTCATTGTAGTAAGTAGTTTTGAAGTTCGTAAAAAAACTTAATATTAGTGGAGATTTTTAATTTCGTCTTTAACGACATTGTCAATCAAGGAGATCGATAATGTCCTTGTAAAACGAAAGACGTCTCTCTCTCAATAAAAATTAATGTTGTAGAAGAAAACAATTGTTTTTAAGCTCTTTATGGAATTATAAACTAACACAGTAAATTCTCGTCAAATTTACCTTTGAGACATTTCTCAACAAAATAACGTATCTTCTCCACCTGGCCACATGGAGTACATTACAAGTATTTTGTCTTACCTCATAAATAAGTTATCTAAAGACTCAAAAGGCCTATCAAAAGTTTGTAACAATGCAATTAAACATAGGTCATCCTCTCTTCAACAAGAACATTGTGTGTTGTTGTTTTATCTCTTCATTTTAACTGTTTTACTTTACAACTATCCTTGTACTCTGTACTGTTATCCGATAAAGACTTATAACTTTGTCGTGTTTTGTCTTAATCCCCTTTGGCGTTAACCTTTGTCGTATTATTAGTCCTTGGCACTAGGAATAGCAAGACCAGACTTTACAGTATATAATTATGCTTTGTCCAGTGTGAATAAATTATAACAAATTTATATATGTATTGTATTAATGGATTAATTAAAAATAGGTGGCATTGAAATGATCCCCCGAGGAAACACTTTAGATTTGACAGCCCTTCACCAAAAAATTTTACCAAAAAATATTTAAGTAGTATCGTTCGGTACTTGAAGGGACGATTAGACTGTAAAGGGGATATTATTTTGAAATACATATAATAATTCATTTTACAGTGATTTATGAAATTGTGAAACAAATATTATTTGTTACATGAAAATTTAATTCGGTGGTCATGAATGTTTAACATTAGGTATTGGAATTTTGCCCCACATTTATGAAACTCGTGCAAAGGTACATAGGTACATAATAAGTTATATATAATATTATGTTTACGCAACACGTGTTCACTTCTAACAATTATGCCTCAACTGTATTTATAAATATTTCTATAATACTAAGTTTATTATTTCAAAAAAGCTTTTAATTTTCGTGGAATAGGGTTATTTGAGTTGGCCGGAAGCTTGATGGTATATATTCTCAGATTTACTTACAATCGAGAGATTCATATTTCATTCATCTTCACGACAAAGAAATAGATATTACTTTCTGAGAAAGTGTTTTGAGGTGATTGAGCACGGCAAAGACTCTATTAGTATAATTTCTATATTTTTGACCAAAGGTACTTGTAAGAAGTCGATTTCAAGATAAATTGAAAAAAAAACACTGTATGTACACACTGTGTTTTTTTTTTTCAATTTATCTTAACTCTCTTAGATCTCTTTTCCGTATGTTTTCGAGTACCTATCCTATAAAAAGCAAATTTCACAACTTAAATTTAGGCGTTAAAATGTGCCAACCAACCCGATTGTCTTATTTTTTTGTTGGCACTGAGAGAATAATCTGGGTATTTTTACATGCGGTTGGCTTGTTGACTGTTCTATAATGGGGTGTTCACATTTGGCGAATATCGCCAGGCGAATTTCAAAATATAACGCCAGGCGAAAAAACAAAATTCGCCGTACGCCCATTGATCGTCACACCTGTTCACACAGTCCTCCGATTTAGAAACGATCTGTCAGATGCGCTTTGATTTTGACACTGTTTTCAAAATGGCGTCGAGATGGAGATCGCGAAGTGCTTATTTTTAGTCGAAAAATTAAGGAAACAAACGCCACAAACCAACAACAAAGATAACAGCTGTCACGAAGCGGGAAACATTATAAAATTTATAGGTTATAAAGTTTTTACCATAGATACGAACGCCGCGCACATCTGCGCATGCGCGAATCGTTCAATCGGCCGAAAATGTTAAAAGGTGGTCAACTCGAGACGATATCGTTTCTACTGGTTTTTATCGTTTCAGACTAGCTGTCATTTTGTTCACACGGTTCAAATGGCTGGCGATATTTTGGTGCCTGGCGATATTCGCCAAAGTGAGAACACCCCATAAGTGGGACAGACAGCAAGTGATGGTATAGATATTTTAGTAAAGGAAATTCTTAAATAAACAAAAAATGTATGTTTGAAGTAATCAAACTCAAGCAACGTCAAATTATATAGTTTAACTGTAGATAGGTGCTTAATACCCATACATATTATTATTCACATTCAGTAATAATATTATTATTGTACCAAAATGAAATAAGAACAAAACCCTCAGTCATAACATACAATAAAACATTGTAAAGCTGTCTGCTCCGTCTGTATTACAATATGTCCTGTCCTTCTAACATAATGCAAGCATTATTCTTCTTGCGATTTAAGTTCTCTCTACAATAACATAATTATGACAAATATGTTAGAAAGTTCGTACGTAGCTCAAAAACTTCATATATTTTCAATTTACGTTTGAAAATATGTATACAATAAAAATGCAACAGAACAAGATTTTTAACTGGTTAAATTATTTGTTTGTAAATGAGTTTTTTTTTTAATTCAAAAACATTTACAGTTTTAATGTATTATTGAAATACTCTTAATAGGCTATAAATAAGTGCAGTAAAAAAAATCGTTTTCGTTCGCCTTTGTCAAACTTTTGACGCCACATTTGAATTTGACATTTGTTTCTTGCCAGTGTGTTGACCATTTTTATATAAAACGGCATCTCTCATTTACTACTTTGTGACGTAAAAAACAAATGATGATAATATATTTTGTTGATAGAAAAATATCTAGTTTGTAGGTTAAGATAGGTACAATTCTATTTATTAATAATGCTGTTGTTGGGGTTAATAAGAAAGAATTTTGAACTCTTCGATATGTTAATTGTAAAAATATCTTCGATATCTCATACTAAGTGCACCGTTGTCAGTTTATATGCATTATTACCCCCAACAACATTGGGTTTTACGTCTGGTACCTGTTTTACTTTACTAGTACGTACTTAATAATATTATTACTAAGTTTAATACACTTACATGGGTAATGTATAGAGAGAAGCTTGTTAAAGCGCACCCTTTGTAGGTACGTACCTACCTAGATGCCTTCGCTCCTTCAACTTACTTAGCATTCACAAACTGTTACCATTTACCATGTCGCCTTGTACCAGTGACGCATTTATTATCCTTTCTTTCTTTTCCTTTCTTTTTTTATTTTTACTTTCTCCATTTTTCTCACCATTATTGTTTGATACCAAGGAATTTGTTTGTTTTCTTTTATTTCATTTCATCGCCGACTATAGATGCACCATCGACAGCGATATTATAATCGTTGTTATAAATATTATTTTTAATATAAGACCGATATTCTTCAGATTTTAAGGAAGGTAAATATTTCTAGTCGTGTTTTGAAAATTTCCAATTACAACTGATCAAAAGTGTACCTTCTATTCTTCCGTTTACAATTTGTATGATTCTGTTTTATAATTCACCATTCCTATCATAATAACATCACAACGTCAATAATATCGTGGGAAGAAACTATTAGATTGGCGCAAATTGCTCTGAATGACTTTTTTCTACCCTATTCTTCCGCGAAGTGAGTTTCTTCTTCTTCTTTACATTTTCTGTTGGATCCCCCGATGTTGAAGTTAGTTTAAAATCGATCGAATGAATGTAATTGAAGAACTTAATAGAACCCAAATAGAACATTTCAATGAAATTTTAATCAATTAAAAGAAATGTTCACATTTTTTCGCGATAAAACATTAACGGAGAATAGGTCGGCACTTAGTGAATAAAATCCTTTTTCTGAAAAAACTGAAAATATTATGTAAATGCTGTAAATTATGTTCATATAACCACAAGGATAATAATTCCACAACGCCTTCGTATTTTATTGCTTGTTTTATGTTTTTAAAATTAACAGTTTTATAATATTTTTTATTGTTTTTTCCACGCGGTTTGGTTTTTAATTCTGATAATTTTAAATAATAAATTTATTGCACAGCCTTTGTGTTTTCATAATGTTTATTTTCATAATACATAAGTTATTTTTAAAAGCAGTTATATTCTAAGAATGAGTAGATGTGAGAGGAGTGTTGTGGACAGAATGCGTGTAAACAATTTCAGATGGTTTGGACATGTTGAGCGAATGCACGATAAAAGGATGACGAAGAGGATGTATTTATCTGAAAGAGGGGGTGTGAGGTAGCGCGGACGTCCAAGAACCACGTGGCTAGATCATGTGGATCAAATTTTTAAGGACGGCCGCGTGTTGAGTAAGAGAAATCGGCGTGCGTGTATGAGAAACTGGATTAATGTAGAGGAAGCGATAGAAGTATGTAAGGCTATCCTTATATAGATTTATATGGCGTTCCGTTCTCTTTACCTACCCCACCTGGGATACGGCTTCAGGGTATACCTAGTATAGTAGTATAGTATATTCTGGAAATATCCTTATAGTTATAACTGTTTTGTATTAACCCAGATCGCCGATGTACTACAAGCGGAAAAAGATAAAGTTATTGTCCACACGAATACATTCAAATTTGTTTTGTGTCAATTGTGTGACTTGTCTCTACAATATTCTTAGCACTGTGATATACTTGTCATGACTAATATGTATTGTCACACCTTTATTTATTTATTCATTTTATTCTTCTTGCACATCATCATACATATTACAAAATCAACAAAGCATTTTACATAAAAAAAATAATGTGATGATGTGCAATGGCGAGATGATCACTTTATAGTGATTTCTTCCATCTAACCACGTTTTTTAATCTATCGAAGAACACAGACCTACCGTTTGGTCGAGTTTTACAGTTTTCTATCCTCTGCACATCGTATCCACCTCACTACATTTTCAGTTCATCTTATATCACCAACTATTCTTGTGATGATATATGTTTTACTGACTAGACTAATAATGGTTGGATAGGGTAATAAATGTCCATGTTCGTGGTAGTTTCAAAGTCGCTCGCATTGGCGAAAAAATAACCGAAAACAGATTAAGATGGTACGCACACATTATGAGACTACCACAGGATAATATGATCAAATGAACAATGGACAAATGTAGAAGTAGGACCCAGAACACCAGGCAGACCAGTGACCACCTGGATGTCCATAATGGCCAGGGACCTGAAGGAGCCAGAATTGCGTTCGGAGGATGCAGGGGACTGGAAAATTTGGAATATTAGGACTAGGAGAGCCGACCTCAAATATATGGGACAAAGGCGAGGACAACGAAAACTAATAATGGTTTGCTGTGAAATAACAAAAGTTGTTTTAAATAATCTCAATTTAAGGTTTTGTTCCCTTTGAATGGATTTAATTTCAATTCTTATAAATAGAAATACGCAAAAGTAGACATTTAAAAACCATTGCCGATGTAATAATACTGTTCCAAAATGTTTATTCTTGTTTAATATTTTAATAATATTATAATTTCTTCGATTCCATTAATTCGACTTCCAGGATATTTGATTCCTCCCACACCTGATGAGATAGGCTGCATGGAAGTTGGCTCTCTCGTATATTAACTTTACTATCCTCTTTTAGCAGGATAAATGTGACAGTAAAACACTTCATATACACGAAATTTGTATCGCAGACTTATATCTGATAATTCGATGATAAATACAGAGAGCGTCGACAAAAAAGGGAGTCAAAAACCTAGTAGTAGTTTAGAAGTTGAGGTTAGTTGAAAAATGTAACTACTTTTACAACAAATTGTTCCTCTTTTCATTGATTATTTTTGATGAAGATGATGATGGATGATTTCATCGGCGCTGTTTAATGGGGTTTTTGTGTTAAGGGTGTGAGATTTTCTGTTGGAAAACGATATCTTCGGCGATCTTATTTGTAATTTTTAACAATTATTTACTTATAATTAAACACATTCAAATTCATTGAGCACAGTTGTGAAAAGATTTAAGTTTGAGACTGGTATCCGACAAAAATTTCTTTACCTGAAAGGAGCTTTATCACCTACCTGTCTCATTTAGTATGTTAATGTGAGTTTTATTCAGTCATGACTTACCACCATTTCCGTTCGGAAATGAACAGATGGGGTTCATGACTGAAATTATAATAATATCTCAAAGTTTCAAAATATATACCTATTATGAAAAGATACAACTGCTTTATCACACCAATGTACCTTTTTATTTGATTTATGTAAAATATCAAAACTTATCTCTGAATTAAACAAACCCTTATGTTACCCTACCTAAGTGAATCCACATAACAACTTCTTCTTTTCGTTGTACCATATTAGTTTTCAAAAACGTCGGCGATCATTCCTGTAAATTTCTCTTTGTCATACTCATACCGATAGAGTTTCTCCAAATACCTCATTCCGATTCAGTTTTTTTTTTGTCTCACAAATCAATATTTCAATAATCTTTTTAATCCGAGATAATTTGAAGATATCGCAATTCGATAATTTATTGATGATTCCATCTCCGTGGGTGTCCGTGATATTGAATTTTCGTGTCTCTTTTCTATAAATATAACATGCCGGGTAAGACACATAAAATCTTAAATTTATCGATGAGATAATATTATTTCAGATGCTATTCTCCTTGAATGACTTAGAGAGGAAGATTTGTATATTCATTACTTGCAGTTAGTTCACTTGCTACCCCACTACTAAGAGATGATACGATCGTGTAAATAAAGAAATACAATTTATTTATACTTTTTCTTTTTTGAATAGTCCTCTTTATGTACCATGTAAGGACTTAATACATTTATATTTTAAACTCATCCCTCCAAATCACTCTGGATCCGTTTTACACGCTCTTAAACTTGATAAATTTTCACTTCTATATTGAGAAAAAGGTACAAATTTTCTTTAGCCGTCCTTCAGAACGTTGTGGGTTTTATGTGTTTACTTGATATTTTCAACTTTATTCTTTTGAAATCACGATTGAAGTGATTGATGTCGTCAGTTTTAAAACCCCAGTCCTGAAGAAAATTGTAGCAATGAAAAAATTCCAATACAAGATATTTGAATTTTAGTAGATGTCTATTTATATTTGTAGAAGATGTAGATCTAGTAGATCTTCAGGTGATGAGAAAGTTGAACGACTTTTTAAATAAAACTAATAAATAGTTTATAAAGTTTTTACAGATACTGTCATCGATTTTGCTTACATTTTTTTTTCGTGTACCGATTATCTCGATGGAGTATTTTATTTTACAAAAGTGTATGCTTTTTTTATGTTATACCTACTCGTACATTTTTAATCACCGTTTTCTTACCTAAGCTCGAAAACTTTAAAAATATAATGAGTTTTTACAACGAATCCTCACATTGAGTTTTTAACAACGTATTCTCAAATTGAGGTTATTTATTTTATTTTTTTTTGGCACGATTTTATATTGGCACGAAGAGGACAGCTTGCATGTTTCTTACATGCAGCTGGTCTGCTGGCTACCCCACTTGTGGGATATGCCGTGATGGTATAGTATATATAGTATATTTTATTTTTTATTTTTATTACTGGCAGTCCACCCGTAACGAGCAAATAGAGGTTATATACCTACCGATACAGGTGCATTGTACCTAGTGGGGCAGCAACACCAACGCATTGTTAATTGTTACATAAATAATTGTGGTATTATTTATATAAATGTGAAAAAATATTTTATGAATAAAGAAATTATGAATATGAATAAAGAATTATGATACTTTCTACAAAGACTCTGTAGTATGAGAAGATATATTTAGATTTAATAATTAAGAAAATGTTTTGAAGATGTCCAAAAAATTATTTTATTTTCATCAATAAAGGTTTCTATGACCAAGAAAGATCTCCTTCACATTACACCAATCTCCTTACAATAGTATCATAAGGAATGAGAGGAAAAACAGAATTGCTCTAAATAGAGTAGATTTGTTTCCCTCCTACATTCTATAGAGGAGCATTGAAAGAAGAATGATTTAATGAATGTTTTTTATTCAAAACTCGTAAGCACATCATCTTAATTATAAACAATAATACTATTATAATTTTGTTTCGAAAACAATAAAGTCGTTTGACGAGAGCATTATAAGATTATTAATTAAAAGCCAAAATGAGGAAGTCACATGAAATAATAATGATATTATTTTGAAATAACAATCTAAGTTTAATACATAATATAAAGTTTGTTGGGGAAGACAAACAACAGTGCACAAGACGCGAATGAAGCTATTTACGTATACATTCCAAAAGAAAGTACTGTGAGCTTTATATGAAAGTAGGTATTCTCAATCCCTCACAAATTTTGTGACAATATTATAATATATGCTTGAAATGTGTTGCCATCACTCTGTAAATATTATCATCGATCATTGCTTTATTACTATTTTTCATTGATGCCTACACTGAATGCAAATAAATGTCCAATTCTTTTTAAGCAAAAATCTCTTCTATTTTTGTGACTTAACGCACCTCTCGGGAGCATAGTGTGCAGGCAAGCTTCCTTCTTCCAAAAAAATATTTTTATATGTAGAAGAATACTGAGGAAAAAATATACTTAAGTTTTTTTTTATTATTAAGTTTTCCAAATGAACTGAAACGCGATGAGTATGATTATGCTACCGCAAAAACATTGCATCATGAATTGTTGTAAACAAAATTTAAAATATATGGTATAAAGAAGTATTAATAAATAAACACGAATTTTCAGCTCGGATTTTGCAGAGGAAGTATTGTTTAAATTTACAAATGATGTCATTAACATTCCTATTTATTAATAATAATTGTTTCTAAAACTCTGTTTATTTCCCTACAGGTTAATACGTCATGTTGAATTGCTGAAGAGAAATGAAATTCAAAATAGGTTACCACTGCGAGTGTTATTTAATATTGTATTCAGAAAGTTTCCGACAAATAAATAGAAACAAACAGCTTCGCGGATTACCTGTCTAAGAGTGAATTTAATTTGTTCTTTGTGTTTATTTATTTATTTATTATTCAATTCACGGTAAACCTTGCCATTTACAAGATATAAACATATATAAACATACAAACAATTTATTGGTGTACAGTAATTCACATATATAACTTAAATGATTACAAAAAAATGTAACCAAATACTAGAAATATAAACATCCATATGAAAACAAATGTGTAGGTAGGTACTATATAATATAGACAATCAAATTAGTAGGCATCCATACAAAACAGTCCCTCAATACTGCAAATAATATTTTTAAAAATTACTGAAATATATGAAAAGAAAACAATCAAGTTAATAAGATTAAATTCATATTTAAAATTGCCACTTGACAAATGTGTTTTGCAAGGAAGATAGATGTAATTTTATTGTATAATACGTATCGTTAAGTTGGAGTAAGTCGTCAACAGTAGGAATCGAACCCATAATCTCTTGACTGTAAGTTCGAAACACTTCCATCAAGCTACCGATTATCTCCTTATTTAATTGAAATATGCATGAAATAGGTATATTACCATTTAAGTATATTTATAAAGGCGCAGAATAATTAAAAATTGTGGAACAACATTTCCACCCTGTACTTTATGGTGGAGGGATAAAAGGCGAATGTGAAGAAGGAAAATATTTGATATATTTCCAATACTACTCGAGGCTCGGGAATTAAATTTAATGGAATTGCTTTGATATTATTAAGCGTTATAAAATGCTTATATTATAAAGCGCAAAATGTTGAAAATTATTCATTACTATTTTTCATGTTTCAGTGCCATTTACAACAAAATCCTAAGCAATATTTATATGTACTTTGAATACTTCCTGAGCACGGCTGTGAGGTGTAGAGTGTCGATACGATATTCAAACTGAACGATATATTATATCCACTAGTACATAATATTATACCTTATATTATATGGTAGCAAAGTAACGTATGTTGTATAATAGCAGAAGTCTTGTATCCCATTTTACTTCACAGCAAAAATATTGTATAGCTCTCATATGTAACCTATAACATACATAGACAATTCACACAGATCGAGCTAGTTCCAAATTAAGATGAATCTTGTATTATGGGTACTAACGCGACGATACACACGTACTCAATGCACTAAACACATAGTAACATCCAGACCCAGGACAATTTGAAAAAGGTCATTCTTCACTCTACCCTGGTCGGGAATTGAACCCGGAACCTCGTGACTCAAAGGCGAGAGCGTTACCTCCACGCCAAACCGGCCACTTGTAAATGTTCTGCGGCTTGATGCGTTCAACGAAGTTTTTTTTTAATATTTTGTTGAATTTATTGATACACACCAGTAGGCCTAGTCAAAACACGTTTAAGCATTCGTTCGAATGTAGACGACGTGACGTTGCGAGAACGTGTCGATTTTCGTAGCTAAAATTACAAGAAGCTACGAAAATTGACACGTTCTCGCAACGTCGTCTACATTCGAACGATAACGAAACGAAAACGTAACGCTAAAATGTGTTTTGACTAGGCCCACAGGACAACTGGTCTTCAGCATTATAAGAGGCAGCAACTTTCAAAATAACAGATCGATTATCTAAAACTCGAAAAAGAAAAAAAGAAAGAAGAAAATCATATAAATTTCTATATCCCTGTATAGGTAAAGGTAAACTTCCACAATGTGGCATTTCAAAAAGTTGGCACACGAAATCATTAATGTCTTAACACTAAAATTGTCGTTTTGATAGTGTATAAACATGGCTCTCGAAAAAAAAGGTTTTGTATGCCAAAAATATAAAGCATTATTAAATAAATCACCTCCGCGCCATTTGTATTGTTTTGCTTCAAGCACCCTCTTTTATTTTCAAAAACGAAAAATATCTTGACACAAGCAAAAGTGTATTGTTGCTGAGAATGTTTGAACATATTTCACCGTAATGACCCCTTTGCAGCCTGCTCGTATGATTTAATAATGAAAATCTTATTTGAAGGTTTATATCGTTTTTCCTTTTTTATTTTTTTACCTTCATGGCGCCCTTTATGTTATTACCACGTAATATTGTATATTATGGGTAGAATAAAGTTATCACAAATTCTAAATTATCTACTTTGTTGCTGAATGAAATTTTCTCTTATATGTATGTAAATATTTTGGTTTACTTTGTCTTATAAATTTTATCATGTAATCTTTGAAAAATTACAAAAAAAAATATCACACCGCTTCCCTTGTGTGTTAGACAGAAGAGATCGTGTGCCACTAACTCCTATCCTTGCGTACATTTTTAGCTTTCGTCATTTTCATACAATTTCTCATGCATCCTCTCTTATTCAATGCGCTCAATACGTGTCCGTCCTGTATGATATGCATATATATACTACTACTACTACTATACCATCACGGCATATCCCACAAGTGGGGTAGCCAGCAGACCAGCTGCATATAAAACATGCAAGCTGTCTTCTCCGTGCCAATATAAAATTAAGGCATTCATGCATATATATAATTAAACTGAAATCACAAAATTACTTTTTTCAAATAACTTAGCGATTTTAACATAGGTTTATATAATTATGCTTCTTTTCAAAACCAAGTGTTTACTTCAAAAATAGTCTTTCATCGTTACCTCAATAGTTCGATGTCTTATTAATTAATTATCATTTAGACTTGCTAGTTTAAACTCATTATTATTATACCATCACACCAGATTAACTGTAAATAATAAACATGCGGATTGTCCTCTCTGTTACATTAAAAAAAACATGCAGGAAGAGTGGCATGCCTTATCGCTGAATGGGCCACTTGCAGTCGTGGGGATTTTAATAAAAATGATCGAATTAAGTAAATTTGAGGTCGGAAACCACAAATATGTCAATTAAAATTTTTTAAATATCTAAATTATGGACAATTTCCAAAAATAAAATCCAAAATTTTTGACGTTTGGCAAAACACGTAAAATGGATTTTGACAGCTGATGACGTCACGGAGTCCCATGTGTGTATGAGATTATAATTTGTAGTGCGAAAGTTATTATGGTTTACCGGACTCCGTGACGTTACAGTGCCACCATATTGTTTTTAATCACTCCGAGAAAATTCAATTTTTAAAAGCTAATATCTAAGAAAATAGTGCACTAAAATTTAAAATAAATTGTGGTTGTGTTTCTTTCATAGTAATTAAAGATTTTATGTAATAAAAAAAAATCTGCAAGTGGCCCATTGTGCATAATTGCCTTATACGTGAAGTTTTACGAACACCTGCATTTCACAGGATACTCAAAAACTTACAAAAAAGAGTGTTTCTTCACCGTGAACTCCACAGAGTTGACTTACATAACAATATTAATACCTATATCTTATTGTAAATACATCACTTTACTCGGTAATTTACCAATACATACATAGAAGAATAATTAATAAATAAATAAATAAGAATCCTAGAACTTTCATGATTTCATAAACAAATAAATATTATGCAAGTTAATGTTGCGTATATGGGATATGAAAAATCTCTAATGTTTTGTTTAACAAACACAATGTTTAATAAGAACACGATTTTCTAAGGAATGAATATTTACCGTGAAGAGACGTACACAAGCGTCTAGAGTAGGGGTGTACAGACTAACACCATCGACGATCTACTACAATGAAATTGGACGACAAGCGATCGACTCGCAAGCAGATTTTTTTTATGTTAAGCCATTTATATTTGTAGGTACCTTTTTCTTCTTCTTCTTCTTTTCAGTCCATTCCTGGACGCAGGCCTTCTTCATTTCTTTCCACGCCATTCGATCCTGTGCCGTCTGCATCCAGTTGACACTAACGTATCGAGTCTTGTCATCCCTCCACCGCATTGGTTATCTTTCTGTGCTCCTGTTAGATATTTTGGGCATTTGTCAACTGGACTTCTCGCCATGTGTCACGCCGATTTCCATTACCTAGCTGCGTTAAAGTATTTAGAGGTCGATGAATGGCACTGTATGTATTCCGATATTTTCAAAGGCACGTATTTACTAAGTGACAAAAGTAAGCACTAAGATAGATGTTGGTCAGAAAGCCGATTGCGATATTTTAACCTTAAAAAGGTATTTATTTGATGGGCAATTTGGTATGATTGTGGATGCTTAAATTTGGTATCTGTTCCTTTGAATTTGAAGTGTACATTTTATGTCTGAAGATTTGCATTGTCAAGTTTTCTAGAGATGGCAAACTCATTTATCAAAGGTATTCGATAATTATTACGAAACAGTAATTGGGGGAAATTACCACATTATTCTTATGGCTATAAAACTATAAGTGTTTTTTTTTAAGTAGAATAACGTCATTATTGAGCCGGCCGAATAAGGCTTTATAAACTTGATACGGGTGTTCCAGGCTTTCAGCAGCGCTACCCTCCGGGATTCACTCCTCTACTCTCAGAAGGGGGGGGGGGACTTACCTCTTTTCCCGGCTAGCTCACCCTGATGGAGATAAGTCCTCAGTCCTCCGCTCTTACGAACAGCCGGAGGTAGCTAACAACCCGTACGATATCTTCCTCTGCGGACTTGAACCGCGAGAGGGCCTTTCTCTCTTCCTCCTTCGAAACTCAATAAGTATGCAAGCAAGTGGTGGGATAGGGAATGCTAACTATTCTACTAATTGTAAACTCTAGAGAATTTGATACAAAATATGGTTTATTTACACAATTAAACAATAATATTACTCAACAGTTTCCACCTTGGTAATACCACAATATACAGTAATAGTAATGTAATTTCAATAAGTTAGTCAATAATAATAAAAAAAAAATAATATATATAATTAAACAGCTATGATTTACAAGAGAAATTAAGAAAATATCATGTTTATATATGTATGTAACTCAGTGTAATGTTACATTCATATAAAAAAAAAACAATGTAATCAATACGGAGAAAACAATTGAAACATTATTCTAGTCTCATAAAACTGCGAGCTCTAGATTAATTAAGGCTAGATTAACCTGACAGTAGTCGTACCGCTAGGTACTTGCGTATGACAAATTAATATTATTATTTTCACTATCAATTATTCATGAAAATTTTATAATTAAGTGAGAGTATCAATTGGTAGTTATTTACACATAAAAAAAAAATGAACCCACTAATAAACCATAATAAATGCTGATTCATAACAATATTTAAAGTCAGTCATCCATAATCAGTTGTTCATAAAACAAAATATTATCAAATAATATTAAATACACAAAATCAAAATCAAACTAATAGTCATACCACAACAAGGTAACTATCCACGATAATAATTTATCCAGGTCATCAATAACTAGTTACTCATTAAAACATAATAATTATCAATCAATAATTTGATAACAATGTGTATAATAAAAATAAAGTAGACATAAAATTAAATTAAAACAATTTTTCTTACGATATGATTATCCGCGCCTCCGATGTATGTAGATCTTATCTTCCCTTTCGACCTCGAGTAGCGAAATAAGAAAATTAATCGAAATCTGAATGTAGGTATCTCCCGTTTCCTGACGCACAGCATTCACGTGTCCTCCCCTTCTAAGTGAAATCTTCCCGTTGGCTAATTCACCTCTGACCCTCTGCGACGTCACACAGTTTACACTAGTCGTAGGCTTTATGCGTTATGATTTTAATTTGCCAACTCATTGAGTAAAGTCTATCGCACCGCTTCGACAGCTAATAAATCAGTAATCAATGATTTACTATAGATTAGAATAGTTGGTTGATTGGTATTGTGTAATTACACACCGATATATTCGTTTACTTGTTCACTACGAATCATTTGACTCACAATTATTAGTTCTTATTCACGATTATTAATATCTTATTATTAATTTCTCCCAAATTTTCGCGACTATGTATAACAATCTCGATCGATCAACTTGAATTTGAATATGAATTTGATCTCACTACAAACAATCTCTAAGTTATCTCCGCGAATTAATTTCTCACAACAAAATCACTTTTCGCGAATACTACTCGCGATTCTCCGCGAATAACTAAATCGCGGTCTTTCTTCTCAACTGAATTTTAATCTATCTCGGCCCTTCCGCGAATAACAATCGCGGTATCCCTTCACAACTAAATTTGAATTATCCTGACCCTCCGCGAATAACGATCGCGGTAGCCCTTCTCAACTGAATTTTAATCTGTGTCCTCTTTTCCGATATGTATGAGCTTTTATACCAGATTTCGCAGGCAAAATCTCTAATCCTCCAATCACGACGTACTTCCTTATCTCTCGCATCCACCCCTAAGATTCTCGCCAGTGTAACACAGGGATGCGGTCCGAACGTCGTTCTATCTCATTTTAACATCTTCTATCTCTTCCTAACATTGTACCGCCTTTCGAGTCGTAATTTATGGCTTAGATACTAATCATCTATGCGCTTCACATCTCCTTCTCCGTTCAAAACTCATAATATCAATAATAATTCTCGACTCTAAAAATATCTATCGGTTTATCTATTTACTCCCCTTCATATTTAGGTAGATCTTGCTTATTTCATTTCTATCACGACACATACCTAATTAAGATATCCATGTTTCACATTTAGGTATCTTTATCTTATTCCTACACTTAATTAAAATTCACAAATACATAATGAAGATTACTCATACCTCGTAAATATCGTATAAATAATTCTATTTCATTATTTATTTATACCTAGACGTCCAATGATTATTACCTAAAATCATAGTAGGTATAAGATTAGTAAAAGAAAGCCTTACATACACCTCATACAATATACAAGAAAAAATATTGATAACGAATTCCCGATATCAATTAATTATCTATATATCTATATTCACTTCTACTTATTCATTCAATAAAATCAGACCTTACGTACACACTTTATTGTGTTCATTGCAACAACATTCTATAATTATTCTATCCTTTAATTCGAATCTCTCGTAATTATAAATTATTCTCTCTTTCTATCTTCACCTGTGTATTAATAAGCCTCCTTACACACCTATTAATTAATCCGGCTACCCTTCCATTCATTTCAATATGATTTTCAACAACTGATAATGTAATACCTAATTGATTGATCAACACTTCTTTATTAATAATCCCCCCCAATAACGCAAGTAAGTACATACATACTGCGTTATATTAGTGGTAGGTATTTCGTGACGTATATAATTACTGGCCACCTAGATAGAATTTCTTATCAGCTCCCCTTTTTTTTCATGTTCTATTTTACTGTCGCATTTATTGTTTTCAGCAAAATATCTCATTCCCACGGACTACATTTCTATATTGTTTTTTTTCTCTTTGAGGAAGCCGCGTTTATTATTTCACAACAAGATATTCGAACTTCCTAATAATATTATCTTCTATAATATTTTACGACCCCCTTAGAAAATCACAAAGAATATGCCGGCATCTCTTCCCACGTGCGAATGCAATCTGTTTATTGCCCCGTGAGATATGCAAATATTTCCATAATATTCGTAAACAAAATATTTGTCACCAATAAATATAATTGCTCTACTAATTATCTAGTTTGCCGCTGATAGCAAAATTTCACATTTTTTTTTTCTTATCTCATACAGATGTAGGTATTTGGGAGATTTTTGGTCGTTCTAAAATACAGAACCATAACAATCCACCCCACTCAGGCGACCAAAAACTCCCATATGAAAGAAAACACATACAATCTGAATTATTACACACCCCTATAGAAATCAAAACATCTACCTGGACATCAGGTTCTCCTATCAAAGTTACACAATTGTTTTTGTTTCTTGCAAACATTGCTAACAACTAACTTACTTCAAGAACCCTCTATAGTTCCTCTTCCTCTGATCTAGCCTCAGAAATGCGCAGTGCTAGTCCAACGAACTTAAGAGTGCAGATGATTCAAGTGCCCGGCGCCAATCCATTTAGTTTTACTCTTTTAACCAATCATAACTTTTAGCGTCAAATGGATAAATACACTAATACTCAAATTATCTCAAAATTTTAAATCATCTGCTACCCTCGTTTGCTGAATTAACCCTCTCATAATTTGTACCTATCCCCCCTTATTACATCATAACATATAAAACCATAACATCATCATCGATATATACATATGCAACGTGATTATGCCACATCTTATCCATATCTATACATCAACATCATTATTAATATATACACACATACAAAGTGATTATACATCATTATTAGTATATATACACACAACCTGGTACCTACTACGGGTACGTATTATTTACACAAATTGCAAAACTTATCATTATATTATATCAATTTATCTATTAATTTAAATAAGCAATTTTAACTCCTGTATATATTCTCATCTTTTCACAATTATCATTAATACAATTTCCATATCTCATCTTAATGATATTTACAATACTCTTATCAAATCAAAACATATTACCAAGGTGGAAGGCTTATTTATATACATTATAAATTAATAAAAAAAAAAAGGAAAATTACAAGTATTTGAAATTTCAAACACATAATAAAACCGCTACTTCAATCTATCTTAAAAGATAACTTTATACCTAATCTATCCCCTCCTATTTAAATGTTGTGAAATTTACTTCTAACTATCTCAGACTATCCTAAGTAGGTATTCCTCCTTTTTAGAACTGACTAAGTGCCCTACTTAGTCCGATATGGTTTCGCGAACCAATTATCACCTGTCCCATGTGAAACACCTATCATAAGATCTACTCTCTGGATTTTTCTACAGCGTACGTGACCCTGGGAAGACCCTGATTAATTTCCACTTAATTAATCCGCCGATCGACAATTACTGCCGATCAACACTTGGCTCCCCCCATTCATTCGGATCCCCGACAACTGTTCAACTCGGTTAGCTATCACACACATTAAATTTAATTTAATACCCCATTTTACAAATAATATAATATATATACCTCCGTTAATATAATTTACCTACCAAATAATTAACATACCTAAAACCTAGAACATATACATTTTTGTTAAACCTAAAACTTCTTATCTAAGTCATCTTATTTCTACACGACCTATAATTATTTGGAATAAAAAAAAATCTATACCTACTTATTTACATTTTACGAAATTTACACTATAACACATTTTACCTAGTCTATGTACATTCCGTCAACGGTTCCATGTTGACCACCTGCAGTAATTTTTCGTTTTCCCGGCTTTTACGGGACACACAAAAACATACTGAAAAAAAGTGGGGGCTATATTCTTCCGCCGTAAACCCCACGGCTAACTTTTCTACACCCCCCTAACTAATCTCCCCGTGGTGCCAATTCAGCAACTACTTCTTGTGGTTGGGTAGAGGCCTCCCCTATCTCTATCCACTCCTCTTTCCATACCAAACGCTTACAAAACAATACCTATCTAGACCTTCCCTATCATCCTCACCTACCACTTGCTTACGCCGTAATAACCTTAAAAGAGAGAACTTAGGTGTAACTCCCTGGTTACCCCAACAGTTCGTGCTTAGTACCTGAATAACAGGTCTAAGCTAGCCCCACGTTACAGCGCCAAACATATGATACGGGTGTTCCAGGCTTTCAGCAGCGCTACCCTCCGGGATTCACTCCTCTACTCTCAGAAGGGGGGGGGGGGACTTACCTCTTTTCCCGGCTAGCTCACCCTGATGGAGATAAGTCCTCAGTCCTCCGCTCTTACGAACAGCCGGAGGTAGCTAACAACCCGTACGATATCTTCCTCTGCGGACTTGAACCGCGAGAGGGCCTTTCTCTCTTCCTCCTTCGAAACTCAATAAGTATGCAAGCAAGTGGTGGGATAGGGAATGCTAACTATTCTACTAATTGTAAACTCTAGAGAATTTGATACAAAATATGGTTTATTTACACAATTAAACAATAATATTACTCAACAGTTTCCACCTTGGTAATACCACAATATACAGTAATAGTAATGTAATTTCAATAAGTTAGTCAATAATAATAAAAAAAAAATAATATATATAATTAAACAGCTATGATTTACAAGAGAAATTAAGAAAATATCATGTTTATATATGTATGTAACTCAGTGTAATGTTACATTCATATAAAAAAAAACAATGTAATCAATACGGAGAAAACAATTGAAACATTATTCTAGTCTCATAAAACTGCGAGCTCTAGATTAATTAAGGCTAGATTAACCTGACAGTAGTCGTACCGCTAGGTACTTGCGTATGACAAATTAATATTATTATTTTCACTATCAATTATTCATGAAAATTTTATAATTAAGTGAGAGTATCAATTGGTAGTTATTTACACATAAAAAAAAAATGAACCCACTAATAAACCATAATAAATGCTGATTCATAACAATATTTAAAGTCAGTCATCCATAATCAGTTGTTCATAAAACAAAATATTATCAAATAATATTAAATACACAAAATCAAAATCAAACTAATAGTCATACCACAACAAGGTAACTATCCACGATAATAATTTATCCAGGTCATCAATAACTAGTTACTCATTAAAACATAATAATTATCAATCAATAATTTGATAACAATGTGTATAATAAAAATAAAGTAGACATAAAATTAAATTAAAACAATTTTTCTTACGATATGATTATCCGCGCCTCCGATGTATGTAGATCTTATCTTCCCTTTCGACCTCGAGTAGCGAAATAAGAAAATTAATCGAAATCTGAATGTAGGTATCTCCCGTTTCCTGACGCACAGCATTCACGTGTCCTCCCCTTCTAAGTGAAATCTTCCCGTTGGCTAATTCACCTCTGACCCTCTGCGACGTCACACAGTTTACACTAGTCGTAGGCTTTATGCGTTATGATTTTAATTTGCCAACTCATTGAGTAAAGTCTATCGCACCGCTTCGACAGCTAATAAATCAGTAATCAATGATTTACTATAGATTAGAATAGTTGGTTGATTGGTATTGTGTAATTACACACCGATATATTCGTTTACTTGTTCACTACGAATCATTTGACTCACAATTATTAGTTCTTATTCACGATTATTAATATCTTATTATTAATTTCTCCCAAATTTTCGCGACTATGTATAACAATCTCGATCGATCAACTTGAATTTGAATATGAATTTGATCTCACTACAAACAATCTCTAAGTTATCTCCGCGAATTAATTTCTCACAACAAAATCACTTTTCGCGAATACTACTCGCGATTCTCCGCGAATAACTAAATCGCGGTCTTTCTTCTCAACTGAATTTTAATCTATCTCGGCCCTTCCGCGAATAACAATCGCGGTATCCCTTCACAACTAAATTTGAATTATCCTGACCCTCCGCGAATAACGATCGCGGTAGCCCTTCTCAACTGAATTTTAATCTGTGTCCTCTTTTCCGATATGTATGAGCTTTTATACCAGATTTCGCAGGCAAAATCTCTAATCCTCCAATCACGACGTACTTCCTTATCTCTCGCATCCACCCCTAAGATTCTCGCCAGTGTAACACAGGGATGCGGTCCGAACGTCGTTCTATCTCATTTTAACATCTTCTATCTCTTCCTAACATTGTACCGCCTTTCGAGTCGTAATTTATGGCTTAGATACTAATCATCTATGCGCTTCACATCTCCTTCTCCGTTCAAAACTCATAATATCAATAATAATTCTCGACTCTAAAAATATCTATCGGTTTATCTATTTACTCCCCTTCATATTTAGGTAGATCTTGCTTATTTCATTTCTATCACGACACATACCTAATTAAGATATCCATGTTTCACATTTAGGTATCTTTATCTTATTCCTACACTTAATTAAAATTCACAAATACATAATGAAGATTACTCATACCTCGTAAATATCGTATAAATAATTCTATTTCATTATTTATTTATACCTAGACGTCCAATGATTATTACCTAAAATCATAGTAGGTATAAGATTAGTAAAAGAAAGCCTTACATACACCTCATACAATATACAAGAAAAAATATTGATAACGAATTCCCGATATCAATTAATTATCTATATATCTATATTCACTTCTACTTATTCATTCAATAAAATCAGACCTTACGTACACACTTTATTGTGTTCATTGCAACAACATTCTATAATTATTCTATCCTTTAATTCGAATCTCTCGTAATTATAAATTATTCTCTCTTTCTATCTTCACCTGTGTATTAATAAGCCTCCTTACACACCTATTAATTAATCCGGCTACCCTTCCATTCATTTCAATATGATTTTCAACAACTGATAATGTAATACCTAATTGATTGATCAACACTTCTTTATTAATAATCCCCCCCAATAACGCAAGTAAGTACATACATACTGCGTTATATTAGTGGTAGGTATTTCGTGACGTATATAATTACTGGCCACCTAGATAGAATTTCTTATCAGCTCCCCTTTTTTTTCATGTTCTATTTTACTGTCGCATTTATTGTTTTCAGCAAAATATCTCATTCCCACGGACTACATTTCTATATTGTTTTTTTTCTCTTTGAGGAAGCCGCGTTTATTATTTCACAACAAGATATTCGAACTTCCTAATAATATTATCTTCTATAATATTTTACGACCCCCTTAGAAAATCACAAAGAATATGCCGGCATCTCTTCCCACGTGCGAATGCAATCTGTTTATTGCCCCGTGAGATATGCAAATATTTCCATAATATTCGTAAACAAAATATTTGTCACCAATAAATATAATTGCTCTACTAATTATCTAGTTTGCCGCTGATAGCAAAATTTCACATTTTTTTTTTCTTATCTCATACAGATGTAGGTATTTGGGAGATTTTTGGTCGTTCTAAAATACAGAACCATAACAAACTTTTAGGTTCGTTTTTGTATGTACACATGCGTGCGATCGACCGATCGACCATAAAACCGCTTACGATCGAACGATGGACTGTATTTTGCCCACCCCTGGTCTAGAGAATGCTATTTTGTCGATTATTTTAGTCACGTATTAATTGGTCCATTTTATTCCGTGACTTGTATCAAGAGTTGGGACGTGTTTCCCATATCCATCAGCGCTTCACTAACGAATGAATAATACGAATAACTTTGTTTAAAAATAATAACTTTGGTTGAACTATGAGTATGCTTTGTATGTAGGTTCAAACAATGTTTTGATAATATTTCCACTAAGAAATAATATGAAATTTGCGTATTTTCTTGACAATATAGGACATCCGAATACGTCTATACAATCCCGGAACAGAATCAGTATTCCACCCTTTTCACAGAGGTTTGGTATTCTTAAAACAATAACCTGGACGACAATATTTTTCTGTGACAATCGCATCAAAGCGTTAGTATCATATAGGAAAAGGCAACTTGGCTCTAAGGCGCTTTGAATACAGGAGACTCGTTTCTGTTCTGTGCTCCCGGGAGAGCTTGTATAAGTGCGGTAAAATAGATTATTCTTAAAATATGAACCATGAAACAAACATCCTTCACTTCTTTGATTCCATTTCAACTTTCTTTGATTTCAACACAAAATATAATACGACTTTCAGTCAACGAATAGAACACGAAATATTTGCAAAAGCAAAATCGTTCATAGTTTGAAGTAATTTGTATTGTGCCGATTGTCAAAATACATCGCGTGTTGTGTGTAATATAATATTTACAAAAAAAATCAATACAAACATGTGTTACATTATGTAAACTAATAACAGTTTTCTTCCAGTATTGTAGATAAAACCTTTATTATGTAATGCTTTTGTGTAAGCTTTTGCTTAGCCTATTTTTAAAAAAAATTTCTATACAACTTGTACATGAGTATAATATGTATATTCCACCTTTAAACCCGACTTAGAGAATACTGAAAAGCCAGCACGACCTATAGAAACAGATTCTAAACAAAATTATCCTTGGCTTTGTTAAAAGAAGGGAAAGTAACCAATTGCCAATAAGTACTTGGGAGTACTTAAAGCGAAAGATACCAGTCACTTAAGATGCCAGGAAATTATACAACATTGACTATGTCCTTCAAAGACGATAGACGTTTCAATCAATAAAAATCAACACAGTAGAAAATAAATCGTTTTCCATTTCATTATACAACATGCCTTCACAATATTGTTATTAGTAAAAGAATTTATAAAAAAATTCATAAAATAAATAAATGTACAAAAACAAACGTACTTATGTCGATATTAACAGACGAACTTAAATACTCAGTAATTAAGCTTTAATACTTACCCAGAGGTGATATGGAATTAATAAAATAAAATAATCTGATGTAAAAATAATAACAGCTATACGTATTTGAGTCCAATAATTAATATCGATTCTCAAGAGAACCAAAGGAGTAATATAGGTACTCCTCTGTTATGCCTGCACGGTATGATTAATACGAATTTAATAAAGACCTCCATATTATGTACCTACAAATCTAGATAATTATATTTTAATCAGCCTGGAAGTTTTAATGATATATGCGTATTTATAAAATATCTGTGTCAAAATACATTTTTTTTATTGGAATTTACAATTATAGAATTTAGAATTACACAATTATATTTTATTTTTTAGGATGAACCTGTATTTGATTTCTTTGTATTCAGATCCTCTATTTTATATATTTTTTTTCTAATATAATAAAAATGTAAGTTCGAAATAGTCCCAAAAAACCATTACAGTCAGCGATGACCCTGTTGATTGAAGATGGAACGGATCGACAGAAAGAGGATTTAAACTCAGGATTACTAGATTTAAAATTCAAGACTCTTTCAACATGCTACTACCGATCACCTCATAATATTATGATTCGTTTACATTTTCACAAATAAGTAGCATATATTGCAGGGGTATTTTCTTTGAACGACATATTTCGATACTACAACAAAGAAAAATGCCCGATTATTTCTAATAATAATATTAGTTTTCCATGCAAAGTAACAAACATCTGCAACTTTGCTTATTATTTTCAATGTTTTATTTACACGAAAAAATGTTTCTAAGTATAGACAAGTTATAAAACAAAAAATCTTCTTATAATCATATTTTTGTTCGTTCGGTAATATAAATGTAGATTGGTTTATATTATTATGTGTAACTTGTTGACACTTTACTTAGACAAGAAAAAGGGGAAAATGAATTACCTTATTCAATTAAAACATTTTATTATTCTATATTTTTGTGATACCAAGTATTTGCTATCCATTTTTAATTTTTTTAATTTTAAATATTTATATCATCTACACCTCCCTTAGTGCGGTAGCATATACACTAGTTGTGAGACTATTTATATTTAAAGTCGGGTTAAACTACTACTATACCATCACGGCATATCCCACAAGTGGGGTAGCCAGCAGATCAGCTGCATGTGAGAAACATGCAAACTGTCCTCTTCGTGCCAATATAATATCAAGACATTCAGGATGGGTGGCAAACCTCATCGCTGAATTTAAGATGTAAAATGTCTTAATTTTTTCGAACACCTGCCTTTTACAGGACACTCGAAAACTTACGCAGAAGAGTGGGAGACCAATTCTTTACCGGGTGCTCCACGGGATGAAACTCGGGTTAAAGCTTGTGTTATATATTTTAAAACCTTGTACGACCTTATAACAAACAACCCTTAATGAGCTAGCCGTGTTCTCTCAAGTTTAAACTATTGTAATTTTGCAAAGGTGGAATGGGGAGTTTAAAGACAGAAAAATTGGCGAGGGTAGAACTAGGGTCTGATTGATCGTACCAAATTAAACAGTGAAGACATTTTAAATGGATACAAACATTATTTGTCACTGACTGAATACAAGACTTTAAATTAATAAATGTTAAGTGTTGTTGAGACATGGAATCCTTTATTAGAAAAGGACTTCCATTTTTTCTACATTCTTTGGTATTGTCGAATGTAATGAAGAAGGCGGAGTTGAAAGTTTTCACTTACAAGGTACTGCTTTGTACATTTTTCACGATAAAGATAAGTATTTGTAACCTGAATATCTAAATTACGTGAGATTTGAAACGATTAGTTTATATATTATTCATTTTGTCAGTGTTTAGATAGTAGAATTTCATAATAATTAATTTATTATTAGTTATCCTTATTTCGCAAAAAAATTGGCAAATACTGTGTCCAATCTCGTGTCTCGTTTATCTAAATTAAGAATGAATCTAATTACGATCTTCTCTTTTTGTTTCAGGTAATACATAAACCAAGCTTAACCACCAATATATCCACTCGTGTATGTGTTCTACGTCTTTTGACATCTTGAAGTATAAGCTAAGTATTTTTATTTTCTTGCTTTATATTTAAATTACAGTTTTAACTTTTAATTTAAGCTATAGAAATGTCATCATCATCTATGTCGGTTGCAAATTCCGAGCATCATGACCATTATGTTTCGTTCTGTAAATCATTCGTCTCAACATCAAGCGATACTCCGCCATATTCAGAGTCCGATGCAGTTAGCTCTGTGTGATGCAAGAAATATATGCAATACAAAAAAACTTTTTAATGTACAAGGGTTATTATTTGTTGTTGGCCTTGCACCTGACGTCTTGACGCAGCTCGGTTGGACTTTTGGGATTACTTTGGTGCTATCTGAGGTGTCTTTGAGGTGTTAAATTAGTCTCGGATTGCGATCGACTCAGTGAATAGTGAATTATGCCTGTAATTGGGCACATATTTACCTCTTAACCTGCTCCTTTTGTTTTTCGATATGTGTTTGATGTGCATGGTTTTTTTATTTGTTTACAAAGATACAACAGCTTTACACAACTTTTTTGTATATCTGCTTCAATAAATAAATTATTAAATATTCTTACGTAACATTTTGAACAAAATTTGTCTCAATAATATTGTAATTTCTTTGTGAGCTTACAAAAGTTTCTAAATGTTCTTATAATTTATTAAATTCGGTTTTGAAACTTTCAAATAATAATAATTTTGAAATATGATTATTTTGTCGTTGTATCGGTTTCATCTTCATTATTAATAAATAATAAATGGTTTATTTTATTATTTATTATTCAGTATTGTCATTTTGTTTTGATATTATTAAATTGCTATTAGGGAAAACAATACTAATGATTTGAAATACAATCACGGACCTTTTGTGGCTTTTAATTATTTCGCATCGCAAATTAACATTATAATTTATCTCTTTTGTAGAGATTTTATATGCACAGTGAAGTTAAAAATAATGTCTTTTTTTTCATTTTTTCAATAAGTTTTAATAAGTGAAAAATATATAATGCAAAACTATCAGATCTTTGTGTCGTCATTTTAACGACTTCATGAACAGTAATTACGGAAAGATTTTTTTTTAAGATTTCGTGAAAACAATTTGACTCTTTGGAGTTGCAATGCCTTGCATACTCATGAATTAGATAATATTCAAAAAGCTATTCTCACCCTGGACTTTATCAATATCCTGAACTCTTCAAGATGCCATATAGACACGTTGTTTTTAACTGGAAAATACCATTCAACAATATAGTTACAATCAAATCTACACGCTGTGGAAGAAACTCTGGTGCCTTTTGATTCCTCCATCTATCTATCCATTCCCTCACGCCTTATCCCAAGTGGAGTAGACATAGAGAAAATGACGCCTCTACCTATTCTTCCATCAACAGTAATATTTATCTTAATGAAGGCAATTAATATAGTGTCTATGTATGATGGAACTTAGTGTGCGGTTAGGAACGTATTTTTACTCTATATTTCAAGATAACTTTAATATTTTATTTAAATATGTAGCATACCTATAACAATGTTCAAATATATTGTAATAATATAAATATATTTGTTATTCGTTTAGAAAATTATCTATGAGTAGACTATAATATTAATATTTTAAACCAAAAACTATTGAAAATATTCTCGTGATATTCTTTTCACTTTTTTTCTTTGAGATTCACTTTGATATTAATTGCCTGCCAAAAGAATTTTAATATCCAAACGTAAAGATATAAAAGAAACGTTGAGAAATTTCATTTTAGAAATTATTCGTGAATTTTTTCATCGCCGAATAATGGTCCAGACAATATCTTGTTGTAAAGTTGACAGTAAACGTTGAAAATTAATTTGATTATATAAGTGTATAAAAACCATCCATATAAGTATTTCTAGAATTTTTTGGTTTACCTTATAAGACTTTCATTTTGTATTGTTGTATTAATTTATTAACGTTTTTTATCTCTTTTGAAATTTAATTTTTAACTTAGAGTGTCCTATGCATTACTGAAAATTATAATTCATAGCACTCGTTAACATGGTTTCAATTTCATTCGTTTTCGATCCATTGAAGGATACAAACGTCCCTTTGATGAAATAAATACAACAAATGTTTTATTCTAAGACGTTTCTCGTGAATAAATCGGTTATTCGAATAAAACATTTGTTTTATTTATTTTATTATGGAACTCTACTACCTAAACACCGACACAATGAATACGTCCCTTTGATTTTTCAAGCACTCTTCATTCTATGTTATATTTAAATTTATTTTACGTTTTCTTTGCTTCATATAAATTTCAAGAAATATTTTGTTGTTTCCCGATACGAGTCTGTATTTTCCATTTTTCATATTTTCTTCATAACAGTGCTTGCCCGCCCACAGCGCCATCTATTTCATAGCCTGACTGCTATAATAAGTCAAGCGAAACTAATAGGACTATTGTTCGTTCGATGTACTATCAGGGAAGCACTTCACCAAACAGGTCTAGACTGTGGACATATGTTGAAGTAGGTGCAAGTGCAATATATTATGTAGGTACATGAGTATAAAGGTCTTAATGATAGCAGCATTAGCGGCAATGTTATCTTCAATATAACGAGAAATAAACAAAAAGAATTGTAAAAATTCTCATCACAAATTTTTAAATTCTTAAAATTGTTTTCTTATTGAAATGTTTAAAAGTTTTGAAAATAATTCGTCTGTTTTCCGTTTTGTTTGATTTCTTATAATTTCCAAAATTCAAAAATATATAAACTTCACATTAATACATGTTTAGATAATTCACACAAACCGAGCTAGTCCCAAACTAAAATATGAATCTTGTATTATGGGTACTAACACGACGATACATATAATACAACGCACTGAAAACATATACCTACATGTAACACCCAGACCCTGGACAATTTGAAAAAGATCAATTCTTCATTTTGCCCTGGCCGGGAATTGAATGCGAATCGAACAAAAATTCATAAGAAATTCGGTTTAAGAAAGTAAATTTAATAAATAAACACTTTATGTTGGTTCACAATTTTAACACTAAGAAATATATAATTTTTTTTTATTTATTTTGTTCTCAAAGTCAGCTGTGTGGCTTTATAAATATTAAATTTATCAAGAAACTCAAATATCTTCTGAAAGCGGTGACCTAATGATTACCTTCAACTTTAAATTGAACAGTCACGGCAACGGGAACTTGATACTACAAACAGATACACAACAGTAAGACGTGCTGAACATAAACTTATAGGTATAATAATACATTCACCTAGTGTCCTGACACTAGTTTCTTGTCTCTTATTTGATCATTTGAAACTTTACTGATGTAACTAAACTACTGGCAAAATAATACTAGCCTGTGACGTCAGTTTACATAGCAAGGTATGTCTTATATTCTGGTGGCTTCTAATCAAGAAACTTGATAATGTTTAATTCAATTATATTAAAGGATCTTTCGCTAACTTTATAGTTCAATGGAAGGAAATGAAATCGAATACCGTAGGAGGTAAGATTCTAAAAGTTATTTGTAGACCAAGGTAAAAACCATTTAACCCTTATATTCCTGGCGTCATAATATCACAATTTTTAAAAGACATTATTTGTTATATTATGTTTAAATTTTTTTCATACCATTTTCTACGTTGATTTATAATTTTTTAAAATAAATAAGTAGTATTTCCTGAGAACGAATGAATTTGAAAAATATGTATTCAAAGAATATTATTGCTTTATGCAAAAAGCTGAAAATGAGACATAATGTAGTTTATTTTCAATGTATGTTTGACATTTTTGTCGCTATAAAAAACGTAATCTTTGTTCGTGACTTTATAATTTTGTTAGATATTATATTTCTCTACTATCCCTGAATAAAGTTCGTTATTCATTTTATATATTTATTAAAAAATACATGTTTTTCTACTGTATGAATCCTAATTTCGTTATATAATTCCACTACTCAAACACCGACACAGTAAATTAATTGTTTATTACCTTACATACAATTAACCTCATTAACATATGCCTACATAATACTTAAATAAACCTAAAGTATCTCTATAAATAAACAAATATTAACTGCGGTCAAAGTGACTGAAAATCAATTATAAATTCCATTATTTTAGTCAACAATATTCCCTTGTATCACCACACAGCTTTGTAACGTACTCGTATATTCTGAATCGTATTGCCTACACAATAATATTAATGAAACATTTGACAAGCTTTGGTAAACAACAAGTATTCTACAACTACATTCACGTTTTAAGTTTAGTTTGTTTAGAAGTACACCTAGATTTTGGTAAATTATTTTTACCGTTTAGAAATAATCGGATCTGAAATAAATCTGAAATGTTATGATAGTTTTCATTAAAGACGATATTAAATACATTTTTCATTGACTTCAAGATGCTCGCTTAATCTATAATTAGAATAGGGGGCTACCTTTTGCTCTAATCTTAGTTTACATAAGGTATGTATTATCTTAATAATTGATGCTCTTGAAAATAAGCTGTCTAACCTTTCGAGAATCAAATATCGTAAAAAATGGATAAGTGAACGAATTTGAAAATATCTAGCAGTTTTTTCTACACACTATTTCCTTGTACAAATCACTCGTAGTACTAAAACATTATACTTTGGTGGAATGCCGATCTTTCTTTGTAAAATACATTTTATTACAATAATTGCATAACACAACAGTAAATTCTACTCTTCATATTAAACTCTGTATATGAAGAACAAATATTTCTATCATAGTTTTCTATTAGTGTTTCCAATGTCGGGTAATTAGTTTTATTCTGTTTGATAACACAGTCAGATATTTCAAAACCCTCTTGTTTCCTACCATGGGGTGATTTATTTCATAAACAACAAATTTCATTTTACCTTACAGTATAATAATAATAATAACATTTTACACACAGCTTCGTAAAAGTTCAATAGTTCACAGGCACCGAAGTTCTGAAAGCACATATATTAATAAATCATACATTGGTGTTTGTAGTAGTAGGTTACCTGTTCAAATTTATGCTGAAATAATCAAAATGTTGCTTAAATTTTGAGATGATTTGATTAAAATCATGCAAATTATTGTTGTAACCAAATATTTGGGTGGTTGGAATATAACAACTAATAGATACTGGAACTCATACTTTTAGAAATAATGTAAAAATAATATTAAACGCACTATTCTCTCTAAAAGTGTTGAATATTTGAAATTTCATACATTTTTAATTTCACTTTTTTCCATTGATCTCTCTTCAATATTAAGTCAGAATAAACCTTTTTTCAAAATTCGTGGTTACGCCTCTAAAAATGGTTCAATCTTGGAAGAGAATGACCGCATTCTTTCGAAAAAAAAATTCGTCTCTAATCGCAAAATAATGTTTATAAATTTTCACAAAATGACTATGACTAAGTCACGTAGCTAAAAGTTTATACTTATGATAAATGACCCTTTAGAGCTTACGGTCAAGGGCATAAAAACGTATTAGATATTTAGGATACGACCCCAAACGTTGTATTAATGTCAGTTGGATACAGACAGCATATAATCAAACATCGTGAATGAAGGTGAAGAAAACTTATGTGTTTATTTATTTTACACAATAAATATTAACAGTATAAACCTATTCAATACCAATCTCCTCATTTGCGAGTAATTTAGGATCGATCTAAACCTCAAAGCCAAAGATATACTGGATCGGTAATTCAAAGAAAAAAATTGGTCATGCAACCAATCAAATTTTGCATCCAGTTTTAAACTGACGTTGATTGTAAGACAATACATTGCTAAGGTTCGATGTTGGAACACTAAAATTCCGAAAAATGTACCGCACTTCAAGTCTGGTATGCCTATGCTCAAAGATAAACAAACCGATCAAGGGGCCCTGCGAAATACCAGCGAATGACAAAAACACATCAGGATGTAAAAATGTTATAACAATAAACATCAGGAGACAAAATACAAACTATTAAGATAGACAATTAAATTAAATTCGTTAAAGAATGAAGATAAATGGCGAAAGTTGATCTGGAAGAAATGATATCCTGTTTAAGTTGATTATTAACCTCTATTGTTAGACGCTTCAAAACACTCAATCATAAGCCGATTGTTTGTATCTTACCCTTATATACTTGAACACACCCAGCCCCCCGATCTTTCTTAAATTATGCATACATGTAGAGAAAAGAATAATATTTTGAACCTTCAACACGATGAATCGTAGGAAGGCCCAACCGGCCTTTCAGATGAAATTCAATTCCTTTTATTTTTCATTTTATTCTTTGTTTAACTTACTGTAAAATATTCTCCGCATACTTTCACATGGAAAAGGAGTAGGAATATTATAATATTATTCTTTATTCCGAATATTATTCTAACATTTTATTTAGTAAAAATATCGTTTAATATAAATAATTTACCTCCCTATTTTTTACCGACGTTGTTATTCTAGTTTTATTTGTTCGAAATTATTTTATATTATGGAAGCAATAAAATTTATTTTGTTTAAATTTCCTTCTTCAACCTTATTTGAAATACGCAGAAAAACGAGTTATTTTTACTGTACGTTCATTATTTCTAAAATGGAGAAACCATTTTCCAATTTTCGCTCATATTAAGTATCATGAATTTGATACGATTCTTTTGTTATAAAAAGCTCGTCCATGCATGTATCGATGTAAAAAATTGAGAAGGTTTTACCTACGTGAATGTTATCTGAATCTCATTGTAATTTATATTTCTAGTAATAAAAACAATTAAATCGAAAACAATCATATGGCTAACTGAAATGAATACTTTTATTGTATTTGACTCGCCTTACATATTTCATATAATATTATTATTATTATTTAAACAACACCATAATCTACTGGGACCATTACAGCCTTCGGCCAATGCGATCCCAGAGAAACATTAAATACAGCAACAAGTCCGCCTTCTCGCCTAATTTTGTTTAATGTCACGCTTTTGAAATGTTGAATATTATTGTTTATGTATTTGTGTAAGATTATGGCCAATAAAGTTTTATTTATTTAAAGATACAGTCGCGCCAAATCATTTATTTATGTAAGTGTTATATTATTATTTAATAACTGTAACACTTTACTGTAAAAAAAAAGAGTAAATGCCTTCCAATATACCTTAAATACAGTATTTGATGTACAATCATACAGCGTTAACAAAAAGTGAGCTCGTTAAAATACATAGCACATTCATATGTTTGTGTGTGTGGATGTATGTGAGCGTGTGTGTTATGTTATGATTAAATAAAGTAGGGAAAATAACCTTAGTAACTGAAGTAAAGAAAATTGAGCGCTGAGACAATGTAAGGTGAAAACTGGCTCAGTCTACCTTGGTACGGGCTCATGCCCAGTTAGGTAGATTTTTTTGTGACTTATCTTTTAAAAACTGTTTTGTAAATGAAATAAATAAATATAAAGTTTAAAATTAATCAAGGTTTGTATTAAATCTATAATTTGGTAAGACTCAAAAAAAGTTTCATATTTTCAATCGAGACACTCGGTATCGAATCATCCCGTTGCCAACTAGTTCAATAACAAACATAATTATCGTATCAAATAAATGTTTCCATAAATTCTCTATATCTATCTATTTACACCACCGCATATTATCTCACAAGTGGCTAATCAACTGTATGTAATTAACGTATAGATCGCCTTTTTCGTGTTAATAAAAGTTAAGACATTCAAGACGATTGGCATATCTCATCGCTGATTTGAGTATGTTAAATGTCTTTTTCGGGATGCTCAAGAAATATCTGTCTGTATAAAAACTACATGCAAAACTTTATCGTGTCAATTAAATACATTCCTTAAATTATCTTTCGTAAAATATCGCTCTTGAATAATTTTTCGTGTAATTTAATTTCAAGTTTTCAGCTCAGGGGAATGTTTTGATGATGATATCATTTAAATGTAATAAGGTCGTTGTTGATTCACACGGAAGAAGTCTTAATTAATTTGTACTACATACATCAACATTAATTTCATTCACCAAAACAATTAACAAGTTACATACTAGTATAGTAATATAACATTATATCATATCTAACAATTGTTTACAACATTTTAATAAGTATTACATCATATTATATTTTGTTACATGACAATTAGTACTTAATTGTCATGAGTAGAACGTGTATACTGTATAAGCTTACAATAACTTAGTAAAAATGTCTACCCGAAACTCCCAGCAAAAAGGTGTGTCTTCGGCCTTTTTCTAAAGCTCTCTCCATTCGCTTCCTCTCGCAGACCCAGAGGCAGCTTGTTCCAGCATCTAAGACCGCAACACTGAATACTTTATCTCCAAAGCCCGTCCTGTGAGATCGAGATGGCTCAATTAGTCTGCCTTTCGCCTCACCCTGTGCTGAGCGAAGCATGAGCCGTCTTTCACTGATGTTTCATTCTTTTTCTTTACACTCTCTCTTCGGTTGTTTCCCCAATTCTGGATGTCATGATATCCAGATAGGCTCTCATGGACAACCCTGCTCCATTCTCTTATGTTCTCAGCCAGGTATACCGCATCGTTAATTGACATAAATAGTTACAGCCTGCTTGATTGGATCGTTTCAACTCATTTTTATTCTGCTTCAAAGTCTTCGAGATTGATTTTCTGAAACTTCTTACTAATGTCACAAATTTTTTTATACGTATTATGTAAATGAATAATAATTTTGATTGATGTTTTGTGTGTGGCCCTGGAATAAAAAGGACATTATGAGGACGTTTGCTCGTTGAATCAAATTTTGTTTGAATTTTTTTTACTCTTGTTAGTATGGAAATTCACAGATTGGATAAGACATCCGACACTATTATCATCTTGTTGGGAAATTTTGCATAGTCATATAAATCAATGATGTTGAAAAATATTATATCAAAGACGTTAAAATCGAAGTACAGATATTACTTGTGATAATAATATTTAAGTTGTCGTATAAAAAGCAGGTACCATCCATCTATTACCGTAATCGAATCCTAAGAAAATACCTCATGTAACTTTAGAATGCTTTATTCACTTATGAGAAAATACCTCCTATGTTTTGCCATCATTAATTTGACAACACAGTTATTACGAAATGTATCATTTACATATATCATTATATCATTTACACTGAGATCATGTTATGTAGTTAAACTTTCCTATATTCCACTCAAATGAAAACTCAGATACATTGATGATTGTTGTGTATCAAAAAACACTTTATGGTTTGGTTTGGTTATGTTACTGTTCAATTGTATTTATGTAGTATTATAAATCACACGCATTTTGATATCGGTGTGCGGAAATAAGTTGTCAGTTGAAAGGCGTGATTGTTATCATTCTCAAAGCAAATTATTTAGAAATCAAGATATCATCACACAGCGTTCAAGCTTAAATTACACTTCGGTGGAATCTAAAATAAACTCCCTCGAGTGTTTCATTCGAAACCTTATCTTTGTCCCGTTTTCTTTTCGTAAAATAAAGTAGACAGAATCAAGGCTGAAATTTAAGTATAAAAAATACTGTTGAAAAATCAACAGCTTTTTGTGTTGTCAATTATAAAACAGCCTAATAGCTTTCATGAATGTTTAATTCAAAAGAAACAAAGCTGTACCTACTTAAAAAAAAACAATTGTGAAGTATTTCATTTTCTTTAGTATGACCCAATTTGCGGCAGTAACAGCAACATCAAATATTCAAAGAATTACGATTGTTTTACATTTTTTTATCCATACAAATATTGTTTACTTAGTATATTCATTCAGTAAGCGTGTATCTGACATTTGATTTTATAAACGAGATGGATGGATGAAAGGGCAAAAAAGCTGGCATAAATATGTGTTTGTTTTTGAATAGAGACATACTAAATATATATCGTATGATACTCGTGTAGACATTTTGATTAATTTCCTCCTGCACAACCTTTTAATTACCTCTTTCCCTATTGAATTCATAGATTTGCATTTGTCATGACCATCAATACCATCACGGCATATCACGGCCAGCAAAAAATAGGTATTTTTCTTTTTAAATTACTTCTTTGTTTTACATTCAATATAATCCAATTCTCAAGGAAATTATGATCTATGGGAAATAGTTTAATATTGAAAACCGAACTTTTAAGCGATATTCCAAGCTCATAAAAAAATGTTTTAACGAAGTTTATTGAAAGTAATTGTTGAATTAAAGTTTATCGTGTTTGTTTGTCTTTATTCAATATTAAAAAATCTTTGTTCCCAAAATTTTCTTAGTCCAGTAAAAAACGAATGTTCGTAAAATCTCACGTGTAAGACAATCAACATTTAAATTCAGCAATGAATTATTCCACCCATCTTGAATGTCTTATTTTTTACTGGCATGGAGAGGGTAATCTGCATGTTTATTACTTGCAGTTAGTCTGCTAGCTACCCTACTTGAGGAATATGCCGTGATGGTATAATAGTAGTCGTTATTTAATTTATAAATATATTAAGTCAATAAGGCTTAATGTTACCAACATTAGCCGACATCTTTATTGCAATGTTGAAAATGTATTACTTAATAAATTGGTCATAAATGGCAACATTTATGAGTATAATTACTAAATCTTAGTGTGTGTTAATATTGTCGTATATATCATTTAAACAGTTATGGTATTTTGGTTTTATGATAATAAATCGAGTCTGTACTTAAATTTATATTCGGTGATGGCACCTAAAATGTTACCGCAGTATTAGAATTATTACGTATCTACTATGGAAGTAAATTTTAAGACTGTCTACAAAGTAAAGATGAAATCTACAAAATAATAATTTTGACCTGCACAAAATAAGGGAAATTATCTATGGTTATCGATGTCAAATGCTACCATAGAAAAGCATAATTTATGGTATATAATTACAATACTTCTATGTATACAGCCAATTAAATATTGTCATTTTACTATATACAATTCGTACAATGTGTATGTTTTTAATTACATGCAATTCGTCTGTTTGTTTCCCTATTCACGGAAGATGCCATAATGGTAAAATGTATTGATTAAAAGTAGGGGATTTATTGATGTTTTGATAAAAAATCTTTAGTCTATAAAATATTTTTGATATCTACAAATTATCATATTTTTGTTAAGTAGGTATATTTTAGAAATATAAAATTTTACTCAGCCTGAAGTAACGCAATAACAGTTGGTGTCCTTTATAAATCAAAGGAAAGTTATATTTATGTTAATTTACACGTGCGGGTGTTGTTATATGTATAATCATTAATATTAATATGATAATTTGAATAAAATCACAAAATCTAAACTTCAAACCCGTAAATTGTTTGTCAGCTTAAATATGACAGCCCTTTAAAATACTCTGTTTCTAATTATTCTAACATTATTGTTTGCTCATTATTAAATTTTATATGAAATCATATTATGATGCTTTAAAATTTTCTGTACCTATTTATATAACACGCCTATCTTTTATCCATGGAGCATCCAGCAAAGACTTGTCTCCTACTCTTTACTGTGAGTTTCGAATGACCTGTAAAAGGCAGGTGTTCGAAGGAGATTTTACATCTTTAATTCAGCGACGAGGTTTGGCACCCATCCTGAATATCTTGACTTTTATTGTCATGGAGAGAACAGCTTGCATGTTTATTACATGCAGCTGATATGGTGGCTACTTGTCTTGGGAAATATGCTATGATTGTATAGTAGTAGTCATACATATTGTTTTATACAAAATTGTTCTGTTTGCACTGCAGTAGTAAGTATTCCTATATTGAATCATCATGGTATTTTCCCATAAATGGGATAACCAATAGACTAACGCATTTATTCATGTCATCCTCTCCGTGTCAAAAATACGATAAAACATACAAGATGGATGGCAAACCTCATCGCAGATATGAAAATGTTAAATATCTTATACGTGATGTTTGATAAGTATCTGACATTTACTGAAGACACAAAAACTTACTGAAAACAGTAGAAGACTTTTTAAATCTTCGGACTTTAAAGTTAAACATTTCATAGCTACTTATACATAATGCCATTTACATATCGAAATATCATGAAATATTTCAAAGTTCAACTTATCGATCGACTCTTTTTGGTGAAAAATCATTTGAATATCTTAGTGTTAACACTGATGGCAAAATAAGTATGAATACGTCGTCGTTTAAACAAAGTCTTTTAAAAACTCGTATCATTAAATAACACAATCTATTTTAATCAGACTTAAAGCAATTTATATTCATTGATAAACTTTATTCAACCTGAAAGTTAAGTTAATCTGACAAATCCAAGATTAGATATTATATTACCAACTAGGTATAATATTAATATCAAACTTTCTCTTTGTGTTTGATAAGCTGTATTATTATTAATCCATTCGCTTTGTGCCGTGCTACTTGCAAATTAGAAACTGCAGGTTTTAATAGTTTAATCGAAAGTAGAATTATAATTAATGTATAATACGAGTACATACAGGCTTGGCATACCTACTATTTTATACTTCTGAAAACAGAGCTGCAGGTCGTTAACTCGTTAGTCCGTTAATCATGATATAACGAAGTTAATTAAGTCTTTAACTTGTTTCATTATTTTTATGTTTTTTTGACACACACACATACATGCTTATGAACATTATTCATAAGCATCGAAACTCTGTCATACACTCCTGAAGGAAATTCATATTATATGCATTCGTATGTGAATATACTTAATTACATATGAAAATGATTGGGCGGGGGAGGAGATGTTATAAAAAATAGAGATTTTTTTGACACACACACATACACGCTTATGAACATTATTCATAAGCATCGAAACTCTGTCATACACTCCTGAAGGAAATTCATATTATATGCATTCGTATGTGAATATACTTAATTACATATGAAAATGATTGGGCGGGGGAGGAGATGTTATAAAAAATAGAGATTTTTTTGACACACACACATACACGCTTATGAACATTATTCATAAGCATCGAAACTCTGTCATACTCTCCTGAAGGAAATTCATATTATATGCATTCGTATGTGAATATACTCAATTACATATGAAAATGATTGGGCGGGGGAGGATGTTATAAAAAATAGAGATTTTCAGAATGGGTAACGTAGATATTAAATAACATAGCATAAGATGTAGAACGCACGCATATACAATACACTAAATACATATAGTTCGTCGGTAGCCTGGAGGTAGAGTCTCGGCCTTATGAACATGAGGTCCGGGGTTCGATCCCAGGTGCCGGCAAACTCCCCTTTCACGACACAAGCTTTTAGCTTACTGTGAAAGGTGTATAAGGTTGTATTTGGGTTTATAACAAAACCCAGATAAGTATATCTTTTCTTCTTCTTCAAGTGCCTTGTCGGGTCCCCCCAACGTTGGCGATCACCTCGGCGAACTTGTCCCTGTCCTGCGCTGCTCGGAACAGCTCTTCCACACTTCGGATGCCGGTCCACTACCTTATGTTTCGCAGCCAGGACATCTGTCTCCTACCGGGACCTCGGCGTCCCTCAATTTTCCCCTTCAATATCAGTTGGAGAAGGTGGTATTTTTCTCCACGCAGAACATGACCCAGATGTGAAACCTTCCGAACCTTGATGATTGATAACAGCTCCCTGTCAACTCTAGCTCGCCTCAGGACTTCGGTATTGGTAACCATGTCGGTCCAGGGAATTCTGAGCATACGGCGATGGAGCCACATTTCAAATGCTTCCAGTCTGTTCATTGTATTGACTTTTAAGGTCCATGTTTCACATCCATACAATAAAACAGACCATACATAGCACTTAATCATTCTTTGGCGGAGCTTCAAATTTATGCTGTCATTGCAGAAGAGTGGTTTCATTTTGTTAAATGCAGCTCTTGCTGCCTCAATTCTGCATTTTATCTCTACATCTGGGTCAAGAGATTGCGTTAGTATGCTGCCGAGGTATTTAAATTTCTCCACCCTTTCAACGCTACGGCCGTTCAAATACAATACTGACCCACTGTAATCAAGCCGTCCGAAGGTCATCCATTTGGTTTTGCCGAAACAAAATTTTTAAAAAAAAAAAAAACACCAATATGTACATGACCTCAAGGGCGCCGTATACCGCGTTTATCAACCGAAACTCCCAGGAAAAAAGTGCATCTTCAGCCTTCTTTTAAAGCTCTATTAAAGGTTGTTACTCTGCTGTTCTCTTTCCTACATCACCATGGTCTTAAAATGATGTTTTACGAATACCTGCATTTTAGAGGACACTCGAAAACTTGCAAAAAAGAATGGGAGGTCTATTATTTTCCGGAATATCTACAGAATAAGTTCATGAGTGATTTGATTATATTTTCGTTAACAGATTAACGAATAACGACGTTAATTTTTGATTCATGGTGTTCAGACATGTTTGAAATTATTACTTCTGGCAACTTTAAATTCAACATCGTTGGTGCCACATCACGCAATCAGAGACCTGCTAACCTAACCTGGTGACCTGAAGAACAACAGACACAAACCACGCCTCAGAAGCTATAAGCACAAAAGGGAAGCGCCTGGAAAATCGATATTACTCGTATTATTATTATTAACGACTTCTAGCCATAATAATTTTATTATTGTTTAAGACGTACATTCAATGGATTTAATGCGATTGAAGCATTTCGCTGCCTTCAATAATAGATACTAAAAGTTTAATATTATACGTGTGTACTGAAAACTTTTTGTACGTAGCAGGAATATAATAAAATAAATATCTCAAGGATTAATTTATCACTTTATTTACAGTAAAAATTTATCTAATTTCACATATTATATAATATGTTCCTATGTAAAGGGTTTTTCAACAAGGACTTTGTTTTTTAAAACAAAATAAAACAAAAAAATTTGATGAAGATGATTAAAATTTTTATTGAATTACAAAGAGAAAAGTTTGGCAATTATGCATGAAAAATGATATCTGACAAATGTCCACCACGAGCACGCTGACAGATGTCGATTCTTTCATCAAAGTTTTTAATCACTTTTTGGCAAAATGGCGGGACTATTTCGCTAATCACATCACGGATTTTGAGTTTTAAGGCTGCAATCGATTCGATTGGCTCCGTATAGACTCTGTCCTTAACATAGCCCCACAAAAAATAATCCAGTGGCGTTAAATCACACGATCTGGCTGGCCACTTAACAGCTGAGTTTCGTGAAATCATGCGATCGGGAAATTTGGTTTGCAATAAATTGATCGTTTCATTGGCTGTGTGACATGTGGCACCGTCCTGTTGAAACCACATGTCAGTGATATCCACGTCATCAATAATAGGCCAAAATTGAGTTGTCAACATCTTGCGATAGCGTGATCCATTGACCGTTACCGCATTTCCAGTCTCATCTTCGAAAATTCACGCCTCCAGACCACATAGCGCACCATACAGTGACACGCTGAGCATGCAACGGCTTCTCAATAATTGCTCTAGGATTTTCAGAAGCCCAAATGCGGCAATTTTGCTTGTTGACGTACCCTGACAAGTGAAAATGGGCTTCGTCTGAAAAAATGATTTTTTCAGAAAAACCAGCGGGTTGTTCCTGAATGAATTGAGCGAATCTACGGCGATTTGAATGGTCGTTCGGCTTCAATTCCTGCACCAGTTGAACCTTGTAAGGCTTCAAAGCCAAATCCTTACGCAAAATTCGCCATGTGGTGGATTTGGATAACCCCAATTGTCGAGAACGTCGAGGAATTGACGAATTTGGATCTGCTTCAACACTGTGGCTCACGGCTGCGATGTTTTCAGTTGAACGACCCGGTCGTACACGCGTTGGTGTTTTTGTATCGAGCCTGTCGACTCAAATTTAGCGACCAAATTCTTAATAGCGGTCTCAGAAGGACGATTATGTTGTCCGAAATTATCACGAATTTGACGAAATGTCACTTTAGCAGAACCACCATTTTCATAATGGATTTTAATTATTTTAATGCGATTTTCAAGCGAAATTGAATTCATTGCAACAATTGCCAATGCATCCACTACGAATACGTCAAAAAATTAAATGTCAAAACTATCATGTTGCTGGTGTTGCCACAATTAAAAAACAAAGTTCTTGTTGAACAACCCTTTATATACCAGATTCGAAAATTTCAATACCAATTGAGTCCTTATAAGTGGTCTTGTTGTATGAGTTTCGTTTCGACTTTTTAATAAAATTCTTTAATCTTTAACTAAATTTTTCATTTATTTTAAATGTTCTTTCATCTCTTTGATGAGTTTTCTGGTTATCGACAACCTAATAGTATATCGTTCGCTGTGAAATATTTATACTCTATTATTGTTCATGTGATCCACACGGAATTTTTCTTCTTATTCTATCATGTTTATGACAAATCAATCAATAGTAATTTGATTTATTTATATCTGAGAAAATTGCATTGGATTTATGTAGATGAACCCATACATAAAGGGATGGAATCGATTATTATTTATATAGTTTTTTATTTTATTCCGGGACTTTTTTGAGGATGCGTACCCTTTTCACTTCATAAATTTGCCGATTCATTGAACGTTTCGAAATCTGGCAAATTTAATATCAATACATCTTCATAAACTCGGAAGAACCTTTTTTTCTCTACTACCACTCCTATATACTACTAATACCACTTATATATGTCGCCGCCCGATACTTAGATTAGCCAATTGACCAAATGGCTAGACCTGTAGTTAAATATCGGCATTTAATTAAATGCTGAGCCATTTCATTGAATCACAATGATGCAAAACTATTTGTCGTAAATCTCTTAGTTTGCGTTGTATGCTAATACATTTTTTTCGTGTGGTTTTTACAAATTTGACGTTTTTTTCTTTAATTTAAAGGTATCTTGTATACTCTACTACAACATTTTCGACTTAAGATACACACTGTGCGATCTCTTTCTCGAAGTCCACCATTTTTAAAACTACTTCAAAATCAAATCACACCTGACAAATTGAATCTATTTCGGTGTACCGTCTGAACACGTTTCATGTTTATGGACAATTGACAGATATTGTTTCTATGCAGGCGGATTTTGTTCGACTTTATACATGACCGCCTAGTCATTCATTGAACTGGCTAATTCAATTATCGACCGACAACATAATATTATACTAATACTTTTTTCTATACGCCGCTTACAAACTTTTACTTTTTCAAGGCGAGATTATATATTCAACATTCTTTCAAACAATCCCTTTCATACTTTGCAAATAACTTTCTAAAATAATATAAATTATAATTCCATTCACCCTTTACCCCGGCTTTATGAGGAAATATTTTATTTTATGTACAATACTCGTACGAGTATTTCGCTACATGATCGAAAAGAATCTGTGTACTTCACAGAATTTTATCTTGCTCGTAAAGAATTGTTTATTTCTATATTAATATCATTGTTTCAACTGTTTAATTTTATGTATTATTATTAAATAAATTATGTATTTTTTTTATTTAGCTATTTTACATCAGCCTTCATCTCTCCAGCTTTGGATATAGGCCTCTTTATTTAGTCCATTCTAGTGTCTTAAGCAACACAAACCTATATCTCACTTGAGCAATGTCAACACCTCATCTTTTTGGGGTCTCCATATTCCTTGTCTTTCCAATGTCTTGATGGAAATAATTTTAATAAATATACAATAATTAGTTAAATCAATAAATACTTTCAATGTTTTGATAAGTATTTTAATTCCTGGTAAGAAAAAGGTATTCCACTCTTAGCTATTAGTTTACGAGTGTCCTGAAATAGGCACATATTCATAAAATATGTATCACGTTTAAGACATTTAACATATTCAGTTCAGCGATGAGGCATGCTACTCATCATGAATGTCTCCGCTTTTCTTGGCACCGAGATGACAACTTGCATGATTATTACGTGTAGTTTGTCCGCAGGCTACTCCACTTGTAGGAAACCCCGTGATGGTAATATTTTAAGAATGACAGAATTTTGCGTAGGCGTTTCAAAATCAATAATTTGCTCTCACAACTCCATAAGAAAAATTATTGAAATTGGTATATTCATAAAATACCTACTTGATATTATATATTACCTATCATATCAATGCCAACCTTTCATAAATTATTGAAATTAGTACGTAGAAATTCTTTGGAGCGAAGAAATTGTGCAATTTTCATATTATTTATAATGTTAGTACTTATAATATACAGAAATTCTTTCATAATACTTTCAGTAAGAAATATGTATATAAATAATAGTAGGTTCTACTGCTACAAGTCTGAAAGGGTGGGAAATGTGAAAATAATATCCTTTTGAAAGATAATATATGTATGTGTTAACCTTCTAACACACGTGTATGTAAAAATTTATGATCGGTAATTTGAATTTTATATTCTGTGTTATGCTATATAGATATTATTTTCATAGATCCATGTTGTATAATATTTCTAAATCATTGTTGTTTATGAATATGTATTATTTATGATGTAAACGAATAATTTGATTTGTTTTTTTTATAATTTTTGTGTATGAAACCTGATACAAAAATATACTTCCATTCGTTGTATGTACACTGAGAAAAATATTAACGAAATTTCACAACGAATCATTGGTACGTACTATCAGATTAGGACCAGAGATAGTACAAACGATTCATTAGTATGAATCTATAATATTAACTCTTCGCGACTTGTTTGCGACAAGCTAATATTATAGATTCGTACTAATGAATCGTTTGTACTATCTCTAGTCTTAACCTGATAGTACGTACCAACGATTCGTTGTGAATATTTTTCTCAGTGTAGGTACTTCAGAAAATAAATGTTAAAAACAAAGAAAAATACGATATTGAATAATTACACTTTGGTTTCCATGATTTATATAAATATAGAGCACTTTAGTCGGATGTGAGAAGGCGCGGACGTCCAAGAGCTACGTGGTTTGACCACTTGGATCAAATTTTCAAGGACGGTCGCGAGTTAAGTAAGAGGAATCGGCGTGCATGTATGAGAAACTGGATGAATGTAGAGGAAGCGAAAGAAGTATCTAAGGATAGATCGACATGGCGTTCCGTTCTCTCTGCCTACCCCACCTGGGACACGGCGTGAGGGTATAGTATAGTAGTATAGTACTTTCGTCAGGGTACCTCATTTATATAATAGTATGTGATGGATTAAATATTGACAGCAACAGTTGTAGCAAATTTTATTGATTAATATGTTATTTTTAATAAATCCGGGTTGGTAACAAATCCAAATATACCCACTTCTAAATTCTCTCACAGTAAGCTGCATATAAGCGTGTGTTGTGAAACTCGAGTAGATTGATATAAGGAGGATTCGAAATTCGGAAGTCTTAATGGATAGTTCCACCATCAATCAGGTGACTTAGATTCCAATAAGCTATCCCTACAACGAACATTACCAGCTGCTAAGACAACTTTAAAATTAGTGAGTGACTTACCTTATTTCTTAAATAAACAATATCTTAAATGTATTTTACAACTGAAGTTTGAAGACCTACCACAATCCACATGCCAATTTTAAATTTTATTATAAATATTAAGTTGTTATATAAAGTAGTTTCTTAAATAATGTCGTTATACACAGTAACATCTGTAATTTTTCTTTGACACTATCCCTCTTTCACAGCATTATAATGATAGTAACAAATATGTATTTAGAAATAAATACTCCGTCTCAAATTTCTACATACATTCTGTACTACTGTGTAATGTTCTAACTTCCTCTTAGACGAGCCAGTTTAGTATGCAGCTAACAACTCTAGGTAACTACGTTTATTATTCTCTTTACGCTCGTTCCTTTGTATTATCACATTTATTTTCCAACGTCCAAATAACTACTACACTTGTGCATGCTAACTTTCACACATGCACACTACAGTAAGCTTTGATACTATCATACACTTGTTCTCCTGATACTTTTTCACCTTAAAATTTATTCAATTTATCACAACATGGATAACACAAAATTTATCACTTTAATAATGCAGAAAAGATATTTTGAATTGTTTTATTACTCTGATTACACTTGTTAACTTTTTTAGTAGTTGAAGACGGTTATCTCGATTTTCAGTTGTAGGAATATAAAGTTCAACTATATTTGAGCAAAAAATGTTATCTATTATATTTATTTAATTATTTCTATGTATGTAAGTATTCTATAATACCGCATCCCTTACGGAATATTCAAAGAAGGACTGTCAAACCAGCCTGTATTTAAATAGTTCTTTTGCTCCCTTTACACTCGTACAATTTCTTCACATTACGTAGCATATATTTAAGTAGAGCGCAAATAATTAAAAAAATCAACTAACTGTACAATTTTAATATATCTACATGTTATGTGCAGACTATTTTTATTAAAAATACAAAACAATTTTTGCTATAAAATGCGTAGAAAAAATAAATAATATATGTGCCAGTACTAACAAAGACCTTTACAATATTTACAGAGAATCCTCTCTATAGCTCTCAATATACCTACTATTGTTTGACCGGTGAACTCATATTGTGTGTATATAAATACCCTAAATCCCTTTTATTCTCTATAATACTTATAATATGTGTACCTTTCTAGCGGCCCTGTAATTATTACTGCATATTATATGTATTGGTATATTATTACTATTAGGTACTGATATCAATACCTCGCTTCAGAAACCATTAAATATTATTGTTATGGTGATCGAAATCATCCCTTGTATTACCGCGGCAAGAATAGCATTTTATTTAAATAAGGGTTAATCATTTCTATACTAGGGTTAATTACATATTCGTTTCAGGTTTCTTTTTAACACCCACTTCGTTTTACTTATTATTATTCTCTGCGTTAAATACATATACCATATACCTAGATGCTGTTTTTTAATGCGAATCGATGCTGAATTTAATTTGGTAAATCTCAAATTTATAAAATGCTTCATAATTGAAAGCACGCTCCGAAATATTTGCAAGAATATGTGTGCAATGTCAATATACTATACAAAAAATGCTATAAGTTTATAAAGTCAACAAATTCAAATTCAAATTCAAATATATTTATTCAGTAAAAAATATACACTTAAAACAATAATCAATCAATACAAAATAATAATAAAAACATATATTTTTCTTTTATTTGTTCCTTCAAAATTGAGCAGAGCTCGTGCTTTGAAGGATAATGGGTAATTCTTAAATCTTAAATTCAGCAACAAAACATACACAACTAGGTAGGTATATAATATCCAACCTAAAGTTAATAACAATAGAGTTACATGTAAAAAAAACAAAACAAAAAATAAAAATCAATAAAACGAGAATACACTCAGTTATTTTCACCTAAATACCTTTTTCATATTATACCTAAAATTCGAAAGCTTATCTGCTGTTTTAAACTTATATTCTCCTTTCAAATTGTTATACAATCCAACCCCAAGATAAGTATAGTGGTGCTGTCCGGAAGTAGTTTTTTTTTGCAGGAACTTTTATTCGTCTTCCTGACCTCGAACATTCACTAATACTATTTGTTGGATGAATTGCGCGTACAAAATACTCCTTACACACCTGGCATACTGCTTTTCTTTTGTATATGCTTTCTATGGATGGAACAGCAAACTCTTCAAACAGTCTAACGGTTGAATAGTCCATAGGCTTCTTGAGAATTATTTTTATTATACTACGTTGACAAACTCCCAAGGAATATAGGCTGTTTTTATACGCACCTCCCCAAGCTATTATACCGTACTGTAAAACCGACTGTACTAAGGAGAAGTATACACTCTTCAATTGGGCTTTATTCATAATATCTCGAAGTCTATAAAAAATATAAAAAAGTTTTCTTATTCTATTGACAGTCATCTGCACATGATCCTTCCATTTCAAATTAGAATCTACGACCACGCCAAGATATTTAACCTTTTTCACATTCTTCAGTAAAACACATTTAAGATTTACACAATCCCCCGTTATGTTCTGACAAGAATTATGATGGATTCCTATTCTGAGATCATCTTTGGGCTTACCTCTGACATTGACAGAAAAGCTCACGTAGTTTGTCTTCTCTGTGTTTAGTGACAGAATATTTTTGTCAAACCAGCCTTTTAGTGTATTGATATCTTCGTTGACGATGACTTCCACTTCTTTCCATGTTTTACCATGAGTAATCAAAGCGGTATCATCGGCAAACGACAAAATCGTCGATCTAAGTGGAAGATCAAATATTTTATTAACATAAATTATAAACAGTATTGGTCCCAGCACCGTCCCTTGTGGGATTCCATATTCGGAGGTTAATGGTTCACTTAGAAACGTTTTAATTTTTACTCTTTGCTTTCTACAAAAAAGATAGCTTTGAAGCCATTTTTCCACCTTCCCACTGATTCCAATCTGTCTCAACCTATTTATCAATCTATCATGACTTATGCTATCGAACGCCTTTTTGAGATCCACGAATACTCCCACACATTTCTTCCCCTCATCTAGAGATTCACTTACAACTGTTGAAAGTCTAGCTAACGCATCATCAGTTCCCATTTCCTGTCTGAAACCAAACTGATTGTCATTTATAATCTTAGCAGAGTTTAAAAAACTAAGTATTTGTTTTTTGACAATTCTTTCAAATATTTTTGCTATGTTCGAAATAACAGAAATAGGTCTATAATTATTAACGCTTCGACGATCACCTGACTTGTACACCGGTGTAACATGGGATGTCTTATATACTTCTGGAAATATTCCACTATTTAGACTTACATTGATAATATGTGTGATTGGGTGACATAGATATTTGGAATTTTCCTTCAGGATATTAACTCCCACACCATCAAATCCAGGACAACAAATAGACTATTTTAATATACTTATGTATAGCATCTCCAGGGGGGTTAAAAAGGCCACTTTATATGAATATGAATCATAATGGGAATTGTAAAACGATTTTTCGGTATCATTTCACCAAATATGAATTGTAGAAGAATTGCTCAATGTGGCCATTTTAGGCCCCCAGATTTCTGCGCTATCCGGGTGGTCCGTGGGTCCAATGTAGTCTACAAATTTATTTAATTTTTATTTATTCTTTTTACACATCATCATTATATAACAGTGATAACAAAACGATAGAAAAAATTAAAATACTAGGACGATACGCGGTGGCGAGATTATCACTATCAAGTGATTTATTTTGTTTAATTGATTTTTTTTTATCAGATTAATAGAAATGTCTTAAGACTCTAAATAACTCTGTATATTAAATATTAGGGCTTGGGTTTGGTTACACTTAAGTGTCAAGGTGAAAACATTAAACATAAATACATTTAATAGGTTTATGTAGGTAGGTTTTCGTTTAGTTTGTTATAATAAATACGATTAATAAAATAATACCTAATACATCAGCTCAAATAGTACCTACTGAATATCAATAATACTAAGTAGGTAATCCCTCAATATTGATAAATCGAGTGAATAATTATTATAATATAGAAATTTTCCACTAAATTAATGCCTGCGGTTATTATGTACGACTACCTTTTATTATTATTGATAATAAAGTATAGTACCAATGTATACCCATACAAAGTGCATAGGTATATTTTGTTGTTACGAGTACCTACAAATTACACAATATGGTTTTTATTATTTATGAGTGATATTAATGTACTCTTTGATTAACAATCACTGCTATTTATTGTTGTATTATCTTCTTCTTCTTTACGTATTACGTAATATGCGTATCAGATGAATGATATTTGAATCGAACTTTTGGTTGAAAGCATCTTACCCCTAGATTGTTTCGTATATTCTTTAAAGTGTTGTTAATGTACAATTTTAAATTCTACTATGTAACGAGTGTTTACGATAAATATAAGTTTTAGTCCGTAATTTAATTCAGAAAAAAATAATGCTACTTTATTTTTGTGAACGCTTACAACAGCAAATGTTTCTAATAAGATCGCTTTGCCCTAAATATGTTATTATCTTATACTGTAAGGTGCCTTGTTTTAGTAAAAAAAATTAAAGATGAATGTGGATTTTTAATAAACCCAAATACCCCGAACATTATCATAGTAAGGAATATGCTAATGTCGTAAAGGTGGATTAGGTCAACAGCATGAGGATTCTATCCAAGATTCCTCGATTATAAGTCCAAAACTCAAACATCAGGCTACCGTGCACCTTTAGGTATTTTTTTGGACTTTTTGCAAAACAAAAAAAAGTTTTTCAATCACTGTTATAGAATACGTGTTCACCACCTATTTTCACTTTATGCAGAGCACTTTTGTTAGCAACTAACAATTACGAACGAATAGATACCTATAATGTATTAGGTTAATATTTCGCATAATATAGCAATGTTAATTTTATAGTACAATGTCTATGTACGATGATGAACATACTGGCATATTAGTTAGGCAATATTGTAATACTAATGTTATGTACATATTAAACTGTTTAGTTTGAGCTGCCAACAGAAATCTATATATGGATTATACGGCTGATTAGCTTGCTGTCCTGTGGTATTAACCAATATTAGAGTGAAAATAATAATATGTGATATTATGGAGTTTAACTAGAGGGTTACAAATCACTCGACAACTAAACCAATTAAAGTATCCCTAAAATATGCATCACTCATTATTATGAGAGTTCATATTATTATGAAGTATTCCCTTAATGAGCGAACATATTTTAGCTGGCCATTTATTTTTGAATATATTTTTAATTTGAGTATTTATTCTTCTTATATTATTGTATGTTTTATTTAGGTTATTACATTTTTTCTTTTTCAATCAGTTGGCTGGAAGACGTTGCTCTACAGCAAGTCCGCCATTTGACAGAACACTGTTTTAATTATGTATAAATATTGTGTTATTTGTTTAGTAAGGTAATTGTTAGGCACGTTTTCTATACAAAATCTTCATCTTAGAAAACTAGAAATGTTTTCTAACGTTTTGTAATAAAAGAAAAGAAAAAGAAAAAAAATGGACATGAAAAATAGTATGTAAATTTCAATTAAAGTAAAATCAAACGGAATGAAATAAAAAAAGAAAACATTATTGTACCCATGTTTATTTATATAAAGAAAAATATTTATACATAATAGTTTGTTAAATAGCTATTAATTGAAGTATGTCAAATAGTGTTGTGAGTTGTTAAACTTTTACTATTCATAAATAATCTCTATAAGTTCAACCTCTGTGTATTCAGTCAATAATATTATTATTTCAAAGCTATGTGTAAGAAGATACCTTATGATTCATCTTGTAACTGATATACAGTGTAAAATAAAAAGGCAAAAACTTCAATATCTTTATCTGGCTAGTGGCTAGTAAATATATACATGAATAATCAATATAGTTTTATAATTATGATGATTAATGTGAGATTAAAATTAATTTATTAGCTCCCTGATCACTCGTTAATGAGATAATGGGCATTGAAAACAAAACATAAATTAATTACATTAAAATGTAAACTAATTATTTTTTATAGGTATATCCAAAACTAAGTTAGTATATTTAATATACTTACTTAATTTTGGAATCTACCTTCAGTATTATGGATCATAAACAGCTGTAGGAAATATTTATTAGAGACACTTGCATAGGTAATGTATGTAATCCACGCATAGTGCGTTGTTATACGGCACAGAGAATATTATATTTGTTATAGGTACCTATAGTGTATATTCACATCCGTAATGGGAGGCGGATTACGGTACATTTAACTGGAGATTTGTTACGCAGACAGTATAGTTGGTGGCGGGGTACCAATGATTATGGTCATACACTGGAAATGGTTCCAAACAACAGGGAATCACAAACGTTGGTCCTCGAGTCAATGGCTGCGTCCAAAATAAAGCTTTTTTATGTTCTTAAGGATTGAATGGAAGATGTTGCTTAAGAATAAGAACGATTTTTGTTCGCACTATTGTATTTTTAATTAGTTTTTTATAGATTGTTTCAATCTATTTTTTTTATTGTGCCTATTTCAAATAGTGTGGTCAATTACTATTAATATATTTTTATCACTCTTCCTTCGATTGTAAATATAAAAACGAAAAGATAAAAAGGTTCAGTGTTTTTTTTTAATTTACAATACGAGTAGAAAAAGAAGTAAAATTTGTTTCTTCATTCATTTGCAACCTCGATATAGGTCAGGTTAGGAATGAAATTGACGCATTTTGATACTGAAAGACTTTTTCGACAACATGTAGGTAAATGTAAAACCAATTATTTTTAAGAGAGCACAAAAAAACTAAGGTACATGAGTATAATATGTCTGTCACAAGATGAGATAGTGTACATAGAGTATTTATTTAAACATGATGGTATTTTAATTAATATAAAATGTTGTTCATCCCTACCTCGTCAGTTCACAAAAGGGTGACAGATTGGAAACACATAAATACGTTTGTACAGTGATTAGAGATTTACTGGATGCACATAGATTACCCTCAACAGATGGGGCCTGGGATAAAAATATATCTACCATTTTTCCAAAACAAATTGAAAAGTCTTTTTTGCAAAGTCAAAGTTAGTCGTTACGCGATTCCAAAAATAGAAATAATCACGTACATTATTGATTCATGAAAGGGGAGATTCTCTCGATAGGGGATGAGTGGTTGGTTAAATAATATATTTTTGACATAATGATTTATTATTGCTTTAAACCAAACTCTTATTATTGAGAATTTGCACGTTGATCTGGGTTAATCCTTTTGTATCCCATGTAAAGGTTTTCGATTGCCCAGTTAATTTGCATATTGAAAGACACACTTAGGTAAATAAAAAAAATAATGAACAGAATTAAAAACTATTTATCTATCTAAAATTAAAGCATCCGCCCGCAATGAACACACAGGTCGTAATTTCGTGCCATATAAATAAAACATTCAGGCAAAGATTCATCGCTGAATTAAAAATGTGTGTAAATGTGATTTTTACAAAACACTCGAAAACTTGCAGAGGAGTAAAAGACCTTTTTTTTCAAAAATACCTCAAAATTAAGAATATAAACAGTATTTTTTAGGTCAATTTCTACTATAGGTTATCCAGTATTTGATTTGATTTGATTTGATTTGAAACTGATAAACAGTAGTGAAATATCCCATTATGAAAATATATATTGATGATCATAGTTGTACGTATTTTTATTATCTTTCACTGTATACCGTAACAAGATATCACAGAAACCATATGGGAACGAGGGGATGCATCTTGTCCAGTGATTGCAATATTATTTAAATGCATAATTATGCCATGAAATTCAACTATGTTGAGGAATAAATCATTATATAAATATAATTCCTACCCCTCCCACAGCTCATATCTGGATGCCCCATGATATTATCTTGTAACAGTGTACAGTGAAAGATAATCAAAATAAATACATTTATGATCACCAATATATATTTTTAACTGTATACTATTGGATAACCTATGGTAAAAATTTACCTTTTATTGTGAATTAAATTTTTAGTTTTATTACGTAACTAATGATAAGCAAAAAGAGGAAATTAAAGAAGTCAGCGTTTTAAATGAGAATGTTTGAACAAGAATGTGAGAGAAAACCTTATGATGGTTTGGACATGTTTTGAGCTCAGCCAAGTTAAAAACTAGTTTACAATATAAATGTTCAATTGAAATAAAAACAATTTCAGCTATAGCGTGAGTGGTGAGTAGTTTATAGATATTTTAGTTACCCCAATAAACCATTTAGCTCTGAGATCATCCTTCTCAGTTTTCAAACCAGGGATTTGTGGTGGAGATCAGGTGCTCCGAATCCCGCAGCGATACGTCTTTCGCACACCTTCTTAACCACAAACTATTTGTCCAAATACAATGCTATAACATTACTAAGCGCAAATACATAGATAGGTACCTTTATAAACAAATTCAATCTCACCTTCTTGGTAGATAAAAATAAATATTTCATCAAATTATTTATTTATTTATTTGACCAATATACGGCATTTGTCTTTTACAATACAAATATTACATCTTATTACATTATACAGTCCTGAGAACGTATAAATAATAAAATGTCTAAAATAAACAAAGTTACAAAATCATTAATTGTATCGGCATTTACTTTGTAACACTTCATTTTAAATTATCAAATAAAATAAAATAAATATTTATTATTTTTGTTTTGTGTTACTGTTGAGTAAGACTAACGCACGACCGGTTTTGCGGACTCCGAGTTCGCATCATCAGGTGCTGATCTATACTGAATTAAAACAAAACAAATACAAAAGTTCGTTAGGGTTTACAGTGAGGGTGTAGGGGTAGGCTCGGTCGTGTTGGTTTCAGGCGTGGAGTTCTTGGAATATGAGATGGGGAATAGTTGTAGTAAGGGAGATGAATTCGGAAGATTATTATTATTAATAGCTGTTTTAGTCGAGTTATTATTTTTATTAATTTCTATTGCTTCCAGTGCTGTCAAAGTTGGTCGGTATGTGTGTGTATGTAATAATTTTAAACTATGGTTGCTAAAAGAGTGGTCAGTTTCTATTATATGGTTTGCAAATTCAGAGAAGTTGTTGTTGGTAATACATCCAACCAACTTTGACCAATATGACCAACTGAATTTGCAAACCATATAATAGAAACTGACCACTCTTTTAGCAACCATAGTTTAAAATTATTACATACACACACATACCGACCAACATTGACAGCACTGGAAGCAATAGAAATTAATAAAAATAATAACTCGACTAAAACAGCTATTAATAATAATAATCTTCCGAATTCATCTCCCTTACTACAACTGTTCCCCATCTCATATTCCAAGAACTCCACGCCTGAAACCAACACGACCCCGCCTACCCCTACACCCTCACTGTAAACCCTAACGAACTTTTGTATTTGTTTTGTTTTAATTCAGTATAGATCAGCACCTGATGATGCGAACTCGGAGTCCGCGAAACCGGTCGTGCGTTAGTCTTACTCAACAGTAACACGAAACAAAAATAATAAATATTTATTTTATTTTATTTGATAATTTAAAGTTACAAAATTTTAAAGCAGTTAACACTTGTCTTTCAGGGTATTAAAGATGTAAAAATTATGCGATAAGGGTAGCCACGTATCCTGAATATCTTCACTTTTTGTTGTCACGGGAGGACAGCTTGCATGTTTATTACGTGGAACTGGTCTACTGGCTACTCCGCTTGTGGAATTTACCGTGATGGCAGAGGTGATGGTGGTGGAGCCCTTGGCAAAAATGAGGTCTCCTTCTCTTTTCTTTAAGTTTTCAAGTGTCATTTATTTATTTATTTATTCATTCCACGGCAAAAAGCCCTTATTACATGATACATATATATAAACAATTTCCACAACAATAAAATTGAAAACACAACACAAACACACTCAAATCTCAATGATATAAAAACATATAAAAGACAATGTAATAGAAATTATATAAAAGATATTAAAATTTAAAAATAAAATTACAGAATATAATTTTTTTAATTTAAAACCACAGCACAAACAAATCCAATGTCAGACATGAAATTCAAAATTCAAAACACGTGTAAACTATCATCAATTATAGTTACCAATAAAAACAACAAGACAGACTGGATACAAGAAGATGGATCAATCATAGCTAACAATAAAAACGACATCACAGAACAATCCCTATCACCGAACACTACAGCAATTCACACTTGCAAATTCACATCCTCTGGACTCTCAACATGGCTTCTGTCACATGTGACTTATATTGGACTAATGATGAGTGAAATATGTCAACCCCTTCAGCAAATTCATTTCCCAAACCCTGAATTCTTTTTAGAGATGAATTCTGACCATACGTAGTGGTCGAGTCATCAACATAAAATGGTAAGGATTGTCGAGTAACTCTCAATGGTGCATGAAAATTTATCTTATGCAATAGATCTGGGCAGTAAATAAAACCATGTATTAACTTGAACAGAGTCATTAAATCGGTTAATTTTCTTCTCTCTGATATCTGCAATAAATTCAAAGAATTTAAAAGAAAATTGTAGTTCAAATGTTGTCTGGGTATTCCCAGTCTAAAATTTATATGTTGCAGAAATTTTCGTTCAACCCTATTCAGGCTATTAATGTGAACCTGGAAACACGGAGACCAGACTGATGAACAGTACTCCAAGACACTACGTACCAGAGAAACATACAACAATTTCAAAGTGTGTATGTGGGAGAATTGCTGACACACTCTTAATAAAAATCCCAAAAGCCTCATAGCTTTATTACAAGTGATGTTAATGTGGCTGATGAAACTAAGACGACGATCAAAAACGACACCCAAATCGCGAATTTCGTCCACGGACTCCAGCAAGGCACCATCAAGTTTATACTCGTACACTATTGGACTCTTTATTCGATAAAAACGCATTACGTGACATTTTTTTGCATTGAGTGTTAATCTGTTATTCGTACACCAATCATAAAATCTATTCAGATTTTCCTGAAGAATACGGCTGTCACTTTCATCACGAATTGCTTTAAATATCTTGAGGTCATCGGCATACAAAAGAACCTCCACATCAGTGAACACGTTCATTACATCATTTATGAATAAATTAAATAGGATGGGACCGAGGTGGGAACCCTGAGGCACCCCACTCAGGGCTAGAAACTCGTACGAATATGTGTCACCGATTCTAACAGATAATCTCCGATCCTTTAGATAATTTACAAACCAAGTAAACAGCGAACCAGTGACTCCAATCGCCATTAATTTCTCTAGAAGAATCCCATGGTCCACCCTATCAAAAGCCTTGCTGAAGTCCGTATAGATCGCATCAACCTGGGCTTTATGGGCCAACGAATCAGATATGAAGTTCTCATAAACCATTAAATTTGACTGAGTAGACTTTAAGGGCATGAAACCATGTTGAGACTCAGCTATTATGTTTGTGATACAGGGAGATATCTTACTTAAGACAATCTTCTCAAGTAACTTTGGTATACACGATTGAATGCAAATAGGTCTGTAATCAGAGACGCTCTGCTTGTTACCAGTCTTAAAAATTGGTACGAGATAACTGTGTTTCCAGCATTCTGGGTAAGAACCTAATGTCAATGATTTATTAAAAATAACAAACAATGGGTAGGACAGACTATGCATACATTTTTTCATAAATAAAGGAGGAACACCATCAGGACCACTACTAGTTTTTGGCTCCAGGCCTCTGATATATTTTACAATATCTTTGATTTCTATATTGATCGAGGATAAATGCAGGTCATATGTAAGTTCATCATGAGTGCCATGTCCAGTACTATGGGATCCATGATAGACAGAACCAAAAAAGTCCGCAAACAAATTCGCAATTCCAGGGAGAGTGTCTACCACCGTATCACCAAATTCCATAGATCTCGGGATTCCCGAGTCCTGCGACCGAAGCGAGTTACTGTATTTGAAAATGTGTTTGGTATTTATACTAATGGTACTTTCTATGTTGTCTATAAATTTTTTATAACAAGAATCAGCCATCCTCTTACACTCCCTGCGCAACATTTGAAACTGTTGGTAATCATGGTGCTCCCCAGAGATCTTATAAGCCTTGTGTGCCACCTTCTTTGCCTTGATCTTTTCTATCAACTCATGACTAAACCATTCTGGATAACCCGATGTACAATAAGTAGTTGAAGGGACAAACTCCGAGATCACCCCCCGAACTATCTCATAAAACCTGTCAACACCACTGCTCAATGGAAGAACCTCCAAGAAAGTCCAATCTACATTATAAAACCTGTCATTAATTAATCTATAATCTGCTTTCTGATAATTAATAAATGTTTTACTTTTGTTTATTTGTGCAATCTGTGTAGTTTTCATAACTATATCCAATGGAGGGTGATAAACATCCACAGGGAGAACACACTCACAGGATTCACTAACAATCACACTCGGGTCACTACAAAAAATAAGGTCCAGGATTTTGCCATTAGTATTCTTTACAAAATTGAGCTGATATAAATTCAGAAAATTATACTGCTCAGTGACGACACTTTCAAGATCGTTTAAAGATCGTCCATTACTCTTGATTGGACCCTCCAGATGCTCCTGGTACCACTGGAGATCAGGCAGGTTGTAGTCTCCAGTAACAATGAATATTTCCTCAGGATATCTATTCCTTATATATTCCATTTCTTCAAAATGATGCTCATAGACGCTTAACGGTGAAGATGGTGGTATATATACACAGCCCACAATGAACCTATGACCACCAGCATTAACCATCACAAAAACCTGTTCAACATCTGAATGCTTCAATTCTAGTCGCTTTGATGGGAACTCTCTTCTCACTGCCACTAAAACGCCTCCACCTCTTACTTTACTACTTGTTTCAAATGTTCTATCTTTTCTATGAACATCATATGCGTATAAACCCAGCTCAGAAGAGTGAATTCCCGAGTGTAGCCAGGTCTCAGTTATAAAGATGACGTTGTATGATAATGTTGCGACACTCGTTCGTAACTCTTGTAATTTCGTGCCCATTCCCCTTACATTCTGGTATATGCAGTTGACGGTTTCTCTACAAAGTTTTTTGAAGTATTATTAGCCTTTCTCTCAGCTATCTTAGGTCGACCAGAGATATATTTTATATACAAATCTGTCTCTCCATTCTTTTTCCTTTCAGAAATCTCGTCTTTTAATTTATTCAGTTCTTTTCTTTGTAACAGCGTTTGATCGGGGAAAACTCTGATATTCTTATCATTTATTTCACGCCTTTTTCGAATAATATTTAAGGCTTGTTCTCTGTCTTTAAGAAGTAATTTAATGGGTCTATGTTTACCCTCAGCTCTTTTGCCAAGTCTTATACATCTTATATTTTGTTCATCTTTCAGATTAGTATCAATTTCTCCCAACATAGATGCAATAACCACTCGATCATACTTATCAGCCTCACGATTATTCATAATGTTATTCTCCTCCAAATGACATATAATTAGATTCTTCTGACGCTGCATACGTTCCTCCACTTCCACCAGTACATCATGGGAACAATCTTCATTCATATTAAGATTATTAATTCCAATTGATTCCAATTTAGATAAACGATTTTTCAATTCTATGTTTTCATTTTCAAGCTTATTCAATTTTTCACTAGTCAACTTAAATTGAGATTCCATTAATGAGGTAATGTTTTGAAATGATAGAGCCATCTCCTGTTTAAATGAGTCAAATATTTCCATGATAAATACCTTTATATCCTCATTTAGATTATTCATACTTGATTTATCTCTCTGTTTCCTGTTTTTTTCGCTAGATGGAGATTTATTTACACTTTGAGTTATTCCAGGTACTGGAGATTGTGATTTTGAATTTACCCCTCTAGTTTGGTATTTATTCATATCGAATCAATGATATACTATACTCTGTATATTGTGTAGACAGTATGAGTCCTCTACTCATTAAAAAAAAGAGAAAAGTTTGATGTGAGTTGTCTAGGATTTGAACACATGCACTGGTATTTCAATACTATTGCCTTTACCAACTCAGCCAACCATGTACTTGCAGTAACTGTCAGTAATTGTGGATATTAATTGCTATAGTGGTCATGAATAATATAACTACCCACTTTGTCAATATTGTGACATGTAAAACAATTAACTAAAACATATCAACAGCACATATTATTTAGCTTGTATGTATCTTTTTCCTTAAGAAACGAATGTGAAAATTATGTTAATTTGCTAACCACAGTTTATTTCAATGTTTATCACACTTTCAAGTCTTTCAAATCACTTTTTCCCTTCAATTTCACCTTTAAAAGAGGAACAACACAGAAAATCGACTGACACTTTCAATTGTTATTATTTATAGTCATGTAAAAGTCATCAAGTGTCATGTAAAAGTCATCAAGTGTCATGTAAAAGTCATCAAGTGTCATGTAAAAGTCATCAAGTGTCATGTAAAAGTCATCAAGTGTCATGTAAAAGTCATCAAGGAGTCTTTAAGCTTCACATATATCGCATTATTATTTTATCATTTTCAATACGATGATGAGGTTTGCCAACGATCCTGAATATCTTGTTTATTAGTGGTATTGACAGTACGATCCACATGTTTATCACATGTAGAGGTAGCCTACTGGCTACCCCTTATGATATTGTGAGAGACGCTGTCACAGTATAGAATATAGATAGATAGATTTTGTAGAATTACTGTGCCTAGGTAAGTCGTATACGCGTCACACATCATTTTTCCTGAACTTTTTGTAAAAAAAATACATTATGTATTAAGGTACCATGAAAATATAATACCTTAAAAAACTAAGTTTTTGAATATTATTTTCGATTCAGTGTTTATACCATCACGGCATCTCTTACATGTGGATAGACAGTACAATGAATAAATAGATAGTCCTATCTGTGGCTATCAGTTAAAAGTGACATACCAATTAGTTAGAAATTCAAATTATTATTATTATAGAACTTACTGTATGTAAAAAATATTTTATTTCATAGTAATACACCAGCAATCGAGTGAATTGTAAATATATAAAATATGTAATCAAGATCTTAAATAGGTATGGTTTAAAAAACAATAAATTTAAGCTACACATTAAAGATCCATCTACTCGTATGAGAAAATTTTGGGTGTTGAAAACATGGTGAGAAAAATCGAGTCTATCAAAAAAATAATTTTATTAAAATTCTGCGGGCTGTGAAATATTATTTAATTTTAAGAAAATATTGATAGGCGTAAAAACTATTTATTACATTTCTGTCTTCTCTTTGATAAATGTAAGTTTTAGTTTTATCGCCTACATAATAATTATTGCTTACAAAAAGCTTACAAACCTATTAGACCTACAGTGTTTAGTTTAGTGGCTTAGGCTGAGAAATTGCCAAATCTTATCACCGAAATAACATTCTTAGAATTAATTCTAGCCTCCCCCCCTTCCCCATCTTATCTTCCTCGACTCCCACAGGCACCCCGCTGTGAGGTGTTTTTAATTAAATTTTAACTTTTACCAACAACTAGGTTTGTTAGTAAAGTTGTTACAGTGTTATCAGTTTTCAGCCTCATTATACAGATACTACTGTATTATAAATTTACGGTTTTGCAGGTTAAATTATTATCTTTCGTGCGATAAAACCGCATATTTTGTTTCAATTGCCCCTAGAGAAGCTGTATTGATAAATAATCAGTCTTCGATAATGGTAATGGAAATTATCTACATATCTACTTTTAATTATACATATTTATTATAATGTAATAGATAAAAAAATAAATTCGTTTAGGGAGATACGTGTGCTTTTTCAAAAAATAAAAACTATATTGGTTGTATTCTATTACTGTTTTTTTTTTGTTAAACTCCACAATTTAATGTATCTAAATAAAACAAAAAACTTTGTAAAGATTTACGATGTACTTTTATTTTAGTGACCAGGTTTCGACATGTTTTGTCTTTGTCAATTACATTTTAACAAAATTGATGTTTATAATTAATAGTGAAACATGACTAAAACTTTTTCTGAACTTTTTTTTCATCTAAATTTTATTTTCTATTGTTTACACGATTTCCACAAGTCTTTTCAATAACATTTACGAAACTTACGTACACACTCATTAACAATATCAATATTGAAATTTACATAACAACTACTGCATAAAATGTCTGTCATAAAGAAAATTGAGAACATGTTTATTTGTATTATTTGCATTACTCAACGAACACACCGTCAAACATGCCCGGTAAAATTCTCTTTGAGAATTTATTTATTTTGAAGGTATATAGTGTCCCCTGACACCGCCTAGTTTATATCACAGATCGCAGAGAGAGCTATATTATTATTATTATATGAAGCGTTCTGCGAGTATCAAAGCTAAGTTATATTGTAGACATTAACTTATACTAGACAAGAATCGCCATACACTTTTCTAAGAATTTAATAATTACGGGTAAGATCCACTGTGAGTAAAATAATATCTATCTATCTATCTATTCCCTCACGCCGTATCCCATGTGGGGTAGGCAGAGAGAATGGAACGCCAATTAGATCTGTCCTTACATACATCTTTCGCTTTTTCCAAAGTCATACAATCATACAATTTTTCATGCACGCACGTCGATTTCTCTTACTCAAAACACGGCCGTCCTTGAGAATTTGATCTACATGAGCAAGCCATGTAGTTCTCGGACGCCCCCGCTTCCTCACACCCCTCCTTATATCCTCTTTGTCATTCTTTCCTCTTCCATTCGTTCCACATGACCAAACCATCTCAATTTATTCATACGCATTCTATCCACAACACTCCTCTTGCATCCACTCATTCTTCTAATATCCTCATTCCTCAATTTATCACGCAACGTTTTACCAAACATCCTCCTCAGCGATCTCATCTCCACAGCATTTATTCCACTTTCGCCCCTCTTCAACCATGTCCACAAATTAATTTATAACAATAATATCAAGCGAATTATAATATTATGACATAAAATGTAAAATATTTTGTATTGGATGAACTTTTTGTAGAACAGAATCTCGATGTATTTGAAGATTTTACTGTTACATTAAACTATTTATTTATAACATTTTGGTTTAGATCTGTAATTAAGTGACTAAATAACATAACAAAAATCGATATTTACTTAAATGTAACGACCGGATATGTACTAATTTAATTCTTGCACAAAAATACAGAACAAAACATCCAAATTATTGAGTTTTATTAAAAAAGCAACATATCAATATTTATGGAATGAAACAAAATCAATATTAACACACTAATTTAATATTTTACCATTTTCACGTCACATAAAACGGTGTTGGTTTTGTTTTCTAGTTCCTATATCAAGATACTTGTGATGTGATTGTGCGTTTTATCTCATTTTTTTTATCCGTATAGTAGCAGTGACGAATGACGATTGCGTATAAGAAAAAGATAAATATATTTTTGAGCCCTTCATCATCACAACATGCAATCGTCCTTCAAGCAGTCAGCATTCTTCTAGTACCTACATATTCCTCTTCAAGCACAGGGTGATATATTATACTTTATTATTATTATCAACTGTATTACGTATAAAGCCTTCCCTGGTACTGATATCTCACCCCATCATCTCACCACGCAATCCACTACATGCATGTGACATTGACGGATCAGACTACTGCCTTTAAAAGCTAACACATCATACAATATACATAGAGTACTTCAGTACCTATTTTCTGAAGAAAAAAAAATGCTGAAACTTGTTTGTTTCATCAAGTATTTTTTTGATCTAGAAAGTATTCTCACTAGATATTAAACCTAATAATTGTGATTTGCTATTTCCTTTATCATACTCAATTTAAAAACGTTGTGAAGGTTTTCCTGCCTTCCGCAATGGTTCTTGCAAGTTCTCTTTCATTTGGTGGCTCTTAAATTGAATTTATCTCCATATCTCTAATTTCAAATGGCTTCCACTATAAACATCAATCAACTGAATAAACTTCCATATTATGACAATTTAAATATTATATTGGCACGGAGAAGACAGCTTGCATGTTTTATATGTAGCTGGTCTGCTGGCTACCCCACTTGTGGGATATGCCGTGATGGTATAGTAGTAGTAGCAGTAGATATTTTCAAATTATAAAACATTTTTTCACATACATCAGACATTTTACCTTATTTAGTTAATGTGCAAAATATTTTGAGTATTACCGGTGTGGCACGGAGGTAACTCTCTTGTCTTCGAGTCACGAGGTCTCGGCTAGAACAAAATAAAGAAGGACCTTTTTCAAACATGTTCTGAGTCTAGGTGTAACATGTACATGTGTTTGATGCATTTTATATTATGTGTGTCGTCATGTTAGTGCCCATTATACTAGATTCATATATGTATTGGTTTGGTACAAACTCGATCTGTGTGAATTGTCTTTACATGAAATGTTATATTGTATTTTGTCTCAAATATCATACTACAGAAAAAATCAATTTATATCCTACCGTTAAGAAAATTGAAAATATTTCAATATCTAATACTTGAATATAATTATGTAGGGGCTATTGTTTTTATTTCTCCCTATTTTATCAAATTATACACTTCAGTTGTATTTCCTGCACATTCTCACAAAAAAATATCTTTGATGACCGCATCATTCGTTCTAGGATGCCTAGAAAAATTGTTACATTACGTATAATTTCCTGTATAATACTCGTACTAACCATAAACAAATAATGTCAAAGATATACAAATAGACAATGTATTTTTTCATATCAATCGATATTAAAAGCAACTTACTTTTCAGAAATTTAGATCTAATGAAATAGTTATCTCTTTTTATAGAAATCGCTTCAAAAAATGTGTGTGAATTCGGCATTTGAATACGTGTCATATTTTTTCTTGACAAAAGTATTTCATCGCTTTCTGTGATTCATTCATACCATCACAGAATTTCCCACAAAGGGGGTAGACAGCAGACTAACTTCGAAAGCTTTCTGTAAAAACATTAAATGGATTAAGGTTTCATACAAACTTAATTCATGAATAAAAAAAATAATTGTCTACGTCAAAAAAAATACTTCAAGCAAAGTTTAGAACAAGAAGATTTTTATTTGTTGTAGCTAAATATATAAATTCAAACTATGTTCGAGTTAAGGTTTACGTAGACAAAACTTACAACATACAGATAATTCAGATTTATATTTCGTTGACCAACAAACAATGGAGATATAATAATAATCTGTACACAATATTTTGTACATATGATAATAAAATGCTGTTATTTTTGTTGGATAAATCATTAAAACCGTAGAAGCTTTCCGCTTCCAGATGGATGAGTTATGAGTGTTGGCGCTCTTCATGACATCCTCGTGTCTCCAGAGTCGTATTATAATATTGACCCACCTCCAACTGCTCTTCCTATTCTCGTGACTGTAATAGACTCAGTGGCACCATATAGCCATATTATCAGAACTGGGCATCGTTTATCAAGAAAATAGCTCAGTTAACCATTAATCTGCTTAGTTGATTTCGTTGCAATTAATTTCAAGAATTCGGGATCTGAATAAAAAATATTTTTTTTAAATTATTAATATGAACTTCCACCAAGAACCGTTGGTCGATAAATTAAACTTTGTTAAATAAAAACTGGTCCAATACTCGAAAAACTTTAGAGTTTAAAAAGTCTTTCAGCATTTTGTTTCAGAATACCAGTTGTAATGCAAAATGATTGGGAACCTCCCTATAAAAAAAGTAATGGTCATAATAATACTCGTAAATTAACGAAAGCTTTTGAAACGTCGAAGTAAAATTGATTTATTTAAAAGTTATCAAAATCACTACTACAATACCATGATTGCATACTCTAAAGGGCGGGTTGACAGCAGCTGCATGTAATAAACATGCCAGCTGTCTTCTCCATGCCAAAAAGTAAGATTAATAGAAGCACTCAAAATTATCAGAAATAAATTTAATCTGTATTCGTCAATACTCAGTTCTGAGTACGATCGTGATCAGAAATAGGGCTGTCATTCTGTGAAAATTTAATCTAGTAAATTTATACCAATATATGTAGCAATTGAATGAATGCATAATTCTCAAAATTACTACACATGATCTTATTATATTATCATCATCATCATCATCATCTCCGTCGGTCCCTCAATTCTGAGGATCGTGACCATCATGCTTCGTTCTGTAGACCGTCTGTCTCCATCTTGAGATTTATTATATAGAAGTAAATTTTCATTTTGATTATTTGTTTTGTTATTACAATTAATTATTAGGAAGATCATTTTTATGAAATCGATGTATATTCGTACATAATTCATAATTCTCTCGAAATTGGATGCTTTGACTAAAATGGAATTACAACTAAAAAAAAGTACCTACTTAACTCAAAATTTATGACCGACTCTTATAAAACTGCTCTTATAGTCTTCTGATTAGAACAGGTTTCTCACTTGTTTCTATTTTTTTTAAGTTTTCCAAAAAATCATTGAAAATGAAACTGATGATGATTAATATGACAAGGTGATTATTTGATAATCTGATTTTTTTTAACTAACTAGAAAATTTATAATACCATTACGTTTTTTAAAGAAAAAAATAAGATAAATAGTTTAGTGAAATATTATCTATGTATTTTTCTACATCCTTGTCGATTATGTGAACAATGCATGGTTTTGTTAGGTTGGTAGGTAGGTATTAGTATTCTTTATGGACATAACGAATGATACACAATGAAAAAATATTGTCCGTTGGCGCCATTACAATATGGATATAATATGTTTATTTATATCGTATCAATACTTATAATAATACATTACATCTAAGGCGTACCTAGGATTTTTTCTAGGAGGGCAGTAGCTTATTTTTCAACTTTTATGAATCTTGAGATTAGCGAACTGTGTTTGTTTTTTTCTCAACTTTCGCAATTTGGTATAGTTATTTCAAAAAATACCTCATGCCGTCACGGCGTAAATAATGCACATTGTCTTTTCCGTGCCAATAAAAGTTAAAGACATGCGGAATGAGTGGCACACCCTTTTGCTGAATCTAATATGCTAAATGTCTTATACGTGATATTTTACGAACACGTGGCTTTTACAGAACATTCAAAAACTCCCAAAAAAGAATGCAAACAAACTGAAATAAATAAATAAATAATTTCGTAATGCTAGGGGGGGGGGGCATTTGCTCCATTTTGTCCCCTTCCTGAGAACGCCCTTGCATTATATCGTCCCAAATAATGACTGATCACTTCTGTTGTATGTACTAGATGTATATATTTCCTACGCCTCCTATTAATCTTATTAATACCTTACAATACATACTTCCTTTCCCTTCTCATGTTGTTATTATTATTATCATTACAGAAGCTTTGGCTATTTCATTACCACAAAAGCTTTTTCGGATTGATGATAGAACCTTTGTTTTGATTTTATGTAATTATTATTTTTGCTGTGTTCAGTAATGAATTGAAATAGTTTTGTATAAATATTTTATAAATAAAAAAGATAACGAAATTCTCAACCAACTGTCCATTTTCTTGTAATTGAAGATTTCATTTTATTCATTGAGTATCTGACATAGGAAAAGTCTCTCACTTTTTTCTGTATTTTATAATTAAAATTTTGAGTGTTATTTTAATTTTATATTGTGTTATTTTTTAAAATTGTGTAAATTGCTTAAAAACATGTATAAAAAATAATTGAATATTAACGACAAGTAGGTCCTCATAAAGATAGAGGGAAGATAGAGGGAAGATGGGGAGTTGGCAGAAAGCAGATGTCCTGGCTGCGCAATATTAGGGAGTGGACCGGAATCCGTACAGTGGATGACCTGTTCAGAGCAGCACAGGACAGGGAGGTTTTCGCCGGAGTGATCGCCAACGTCGGGGGGACCTGACATGGCACAGAAAGAAGGAGAAGAAGGTCCTCATAAAATATCACTTCTAAAACATTTTTACCATCAATCCAGCTACTCATCCTGATATTTATATTTTTAATAGCACGAAGAGGAAAGCCTAAATTACAATGCAAGAAAATGTCAAGTAATATTACCCAATTACGGGAGATGCAGTGATTGTATAGATAGCTAGATTCATAAAAATAAGTTAAATAAATATTTAGAATATTTTCAATTTTTTTATTCTTTTACCGGATTTGAGCACAACGTGCATATGACAAAATCAGTCAGACATCTCAATCAGACACCTTAAGTCATCACTTAAGCCAGCCTAGAGCCAATTCGTAACCGTTGGGACGCCTTTCTCAATTCTTCCGATTAGATTTTGCACAATGTTACATTATGTAAACATGCTTCTCCAATCGACATGTCTGATAGGTTTAATAATTTATTTTGTTTATTTTTCCAGAAATATATAAAAAAAACTTAGTTTTACAAAAATCTACCGTGTAACTAAACATTACTTGTTAAAACACATTTTCTCATTACAATTATAGCAAATGGAATTTACTGCCTCGCTAGACTTGAGTCTGTTCTGAGACCATATATACGAGTAGTATATACATATTTCCAATTATAGTATTCTTGTGATTATTCAACTTTTAACAATTTTGTTAGGAATGATAAATATGGATAAGTACATACATACATATAAGTCTCTATGAAAACGACACACTTTTTACAGCACTAAAAAATGTTTGAATTCATAAAACCGTTTATGGAATCCATGATACGCGGACTGATTTAAGAAGAATAGAGATGAATTATTGGGAAGGATAAAGGAGGAATAATATAATCGTAATAATAATAATATGAGAACATAGCTGGTTGGCCAGCAGACAAGAGGATATTCCCCTATAATAATAAGAAAAAGACGTGGTGTTGTATGAATTATGCAAGCGGGTCTTATTTTGTCTGAGATTTATTACAATAAGTATCGGATCTTTTCACTTTATGAGCCTTATGTTTTTATCGGATACCAGTCGGAAGGAAACTGTTTTTTTTTTCATTCGTAAGAATTCCGGAAGATGATTAAAAACTGTTGTTAGAAGAATCCAAATCTCCTGGCTTCATAATGAACGAGATTGGGCACACTGAGAAAAATACTCACAACGAATCATTGGTACGTACTATCAGAATAGGACCAGAGATAGTACAAACGATTCGTTAGTGCAAATCTATAATATTAACTTTTCGCAAACAAATCATTGGTAAATTTACCAACGACTTGTTTGCGAAAAGTGAATATTATAGATTCGTACTAATGAATGGTTTTTACTATCTCTGGTCCCGATCTGATAGTACGTACCAATGATTCGTTGTGAAATTTCTTTAGTATTTTTCTCTGTGCAGGATTGAAGAGTGTTGAAGAGCTTATTTTGGGCTACCTAGATAGCGATATTGTCTCACAAATTATACCTAATCCACGTTGGGGAAAATTGACAAGATTTTCGAAGGAGATCTTTCAAAGTTTACTTAAATTGTTCATCACTGCTAGCGCAACGCATTAGCCACATAGATGTTATTTTGCGCAGATAGTGTATTAATAATTATAATTTCGTGATGATAGATTACTCAGTTGATGCAAAATCGCTATTATGATAGTAGTTAAGCGCATTTAAACTATATTTTTTAATTTAAATCTAAATTTACTGGATTCCAAATACTTTCACACTTGCGACACAAATTTCAGATTTGTAATAAATAACTTTTTGTGATCCCATTTGGCAGTCATTCGACAATCTTTAAGTGTCTTCAAATTTAATAGATTGTTTCTTATGTCCCCAGATTCGCATAAATTGTATGTTTGACAATTATAACCACCTTATCTGATCCGCTTTGCTAGTTCCTATAAATGAAGATTGCCTTAAAGTGTTTTGTATGAGTGCTGTATTACATAGATACATACAAACAAAATGATCAGTATAACTTGGCTAGCTATCCTACTTATGTTTTTAAAGGATTTTTTTTTTTATTATAATAGTTTTATCTCGTTAAATCCAAAGGATGTGCGTACTTAGTAGAGGATCTACAATAAGGATGATTTTAAATTTATTTTTATGGGACTTGATTTATTTTTATAACATTTTCCTGAATTGCTGGCGACCTGATTTTTGTTGTCTTTTCTTGTTTCTCTCTCTCTTATGTTCCTCTTACAAACTCAAGAAAAAAATATCCTCTTTTAATTAGACCTTACAGAACTATGGTATCTCCGACATAGACAAACCTACTGTGGATGATTTTTCCCGTCTCTATTCTTTGTAGAATATATTATATAATGGAGGTGTCTAGTTGGCTCAGAGTAGAGTATCGAACTATCTACTGAAAGATTCCAGGTTCATTTTCTCTTGCTGCCAACTAACTCTACCTTCACGACACAAGCTTACTGCGAAGTTGTTTGGGAGTGTATTTGAGTTATTACAAACCCAGATTCATCTTTAAAGATATAAACAAAGCAAGTTGAAATACGTGTTCTAAATGTGTAAATATAGGCTGGAAAAGGCTTCTTTGATGATCGATAATTATAAAATTAAAATAAAAATAACAAACTTTGTTTAATTCCACTTTATCGATAATTAATTTATTTCGAGAGCAAACAAATCGAATATAGTCTTAAGCAATAGCGTATTGCTTTATTTTCAAGAAAAACTAATCAATTTTCCTTAACAAATGAACTGTAACAAGTTCGGACAAGCAAAAGGTTTATTAAGTTTTAATAATGAGTTACAATTTAGCTTATAAATGACTTCTTCGGTGATTGTAAGATTAAGCACTCGATAATTGTTGCGAAAGAAAGATACACATTTATTTTCATTAATTAATTATCAGCAGCTATTAGTTTTCGTTTAAAAATAATATTTAATTCAATAGTCTGTAGGATATTTAATAAACAACGAGATGTTTATCAAGAAATAAGTCATTCTGAGTATACGCATTTTATGTAAAAATAAATAAAATATAGTTATAAAAGAATAATGGTTTATGTGTGCTATTTTCAAAACGCTTAATACCGACCTAATATAGCTATTTCAATATAAACATTTGTAATCATAAATGTATATAATTCTCATCATTTCGTAATTGAATTAACTTTCGTCTTAATTTTTTCATTCTTATAAATGTAATTGCATAGTTGCTGTAACATTCTTTCCTCTTGAGGAATACGCAATTGGTCGGCCATGCCTTCAAGTTGTCCACTGTGGACAACGACAGGAATTTTGCTTAGAAGAATAGATAAATAGGTGTCTCACGACTTCTGAAATATTTGGACAAAGAGGGAGTATTCCATGTAAAAATTATTGATTTGACTATGTATTTGGGTTTATAACAAAACCCAGATATATATTTTCTAAAAAAAAAATGTGGCAAAATTTATTTCATCCAAAATTTAATGTTCATAATATTTAGAATTAAATCAAACACTAAATGATATTTCTAAAACACTTATTTATTTCCAACGTCAATTATACGAGTTAGAGAATTTCGCCTTAACTACCGTAGATTTCCATAGAATAGATCTACTTATAAGAAACATGTTATATCTGTGAGATTTATTACTTGAATAAATTAAAGAGAATATTATCATTTGGGATGTTCGTGATTCTACCGGCCGCTGACTGGTGCAAGTATCCAAAAGAGACGAGAAGTGTAAGAAAATAACTGATACCTCTGAAACTAATTATTACAACGCGATGGATGGATGGATGAATATGCGGCGTCTTTTTCCCTCAAGGAAAACTCTTGTCTAGTTAGGCAGATTCATTTTTTAAACTTTTATTTTGTATTTCATCGCTAATTTAGATTGTATGCCAAACGAAGTTTATGACACATTTAATTAAATATGAGAACAAGTTTTTATGTCTAAGCAGAACCTTTAGAGATTTTTTTCCTCCTAAACATGGAAGTCCAATATTTCTACATCAAGACCCTTTGCCTTAAATCATTATGACTATGAAATATATTTTTTTCGGTCATTTCTTTTAAGTTGCGCAGTATACCTATTTTGTTTTGAAAATCTAAATTTAGTTAAAATTCATATAAATACAAATAGAAAAACAACATGATGGACTAGAAACCGATGATATGAAAAAGGAATATAGATAGAAAGGTGACAAGATGGTGTGACGTATTAAAAAAAATCAGGAGGTCCAGATGGAAGGCATAGTTGCATAAATGAGTTGCGTGGTCATGGAGAAACCTATTTCCAGCAGTGGATGGACACGGCTAAAGAGGACATTTGATGAGTATTATAAAGATGCGGTAAAAAAGTAATTTTATCATCTCTTGTGGTTCAAATAAAAAGTCTTAGAGACAAAATAAATAGACAGTAAACTGGAATTATTCTTTGCCATTTCCACGTTATTCTTATTTAAACTTGTCCATGCAAAGCAAATCACATCATGGAAACCTGAGATGTAAATACATAAGTATACAAGGAGAAGGATTACAAATTGAATTGCACTTGCATCAGAGATAGGAATGTATTTTCAGAAACTGTGTTTCTACCATTTCAGTTTGTATTATGTTATATTCAGTACAACAGTGATCTGGGTAAAGTGGTTTTCAATTTTCTCGTATTTTATTTACCTACATTTTTCGTTGTCATGATCATTTTGTACTACAATTTGTTGTGATTTTTTTATAACGTGAAAATTCAAAAGAAAGATATTGTCAGAGAAAAGAAAAATTTGATTTCAATGCACGGTGAAATTGAAAAATTATATTTGAATAATCCTTTTTAACTCATACAATTCGAGTTATATTTGACAAGTTGTTAATGTTTTTTTTTCACTTTAATTTCATATGGGTATTGGTTAATGCTTTTTGGGTGTTTTTACAATTTTCCACGATCTGTTTTGTGAACCTTCTTTAGTCATTTTTATTTCAAAAACTAGTTTCATATTTTTCATAATGAAATTCTACTACATGAACACCGACACAGTGAATACATATTTTCCCTATTGATTTTGTACTAAATTCAACTAAAAATTTTATGTTAAGATAAATTGGAAAAAGCACAGCATGTAGTTAACTTCCAAGTGACATTATTAACTTCGCTTACTAGTATTCTGAAACTATCGACTCCATCATCAGGCGATTAGAAAAAATGTTAAATAAGATACAGAGGCAAACAGTATTTTTAAAACTTGTGGGCTTGGTATTATATAGCAAAGGGTTAAATTATTATGAGTGCAGGTTGAGTAGGATGATGCATTGTCTTTGCTTTGTGATTATGTGTATTATTTCTGTTCATATGTACCTATTTTCAAATGTTTTGTAATAATGATGTATGAATGAATAAAATTTGATCAAAATAATATTGGGAGAAGTCCGTGTTGATTAGTTAATAAAAGTCATTTGGAAGTTAACTACATACTGTTTTTTTTTTCAATCTATGTATGTTGAAATGGACTTCCAACAAATACTTTCGGTCAAAAACATCGAAATTTTAATCGTATGTTGTTAGTGGATCATTTGCATCAATGGTATTCATCGTTTTCTTTCGGAAGTATATTCCTCAAAAATCACATTTCTTTTTTTTAGCTTTGCTGGTTGACGTTTGCGTATTGTTTGTAGGTAATCCTCTCGTTTCTCAAACAGTCAACCGTTTAATTTTCTATCTATCTATACCCTCACGCCGCGTCCCGGGAGGGGTAGGCAGAGAGAACGGAACGCCATATAGATCTATCCTTACAAACTTTTTTCGCTTCCTCCACATTCATCCACATTACTTTTCCTCCTTTTTCCACATTACCTTTACCTTTCCTCCTTTTACTACATACATTCACATTACCTTTCCTCCTTTTACTTTTCCTCCACATACTTCCTCCATATTACTTTTCCTACGTTAACTTATTATTCGTGTAAAATATGTTATTCTCATTTCAGTATTTCTTTGAGAAACTACTCAACTTTGAAATCATTTAATATAGAATACATGTATGAGAATAAAGTAGCATCATTGTATAAATGTAGAATCACTGTTACGATGGGAATTAAAGCAAATGCCTTTCAACTCAGTTCAACATCGTGTAGGTTTCCGGTTCATAGTAAAGAAAAACAGTATAGCCATCACTGTACCTGACTGAATATTATCCTTTGAGAGATAGTTCTGCAGTCGAGAATCGTGTTGACCTATTTCAAGATAATCTTATTCAAGGATCTGAAAATTGAAATGCAGATATTTAAATGGTTTCAGGAATACACTTGTGTATTGAATATTTTAAACCTTCTTTCTTCCTTATTTTAATTTAAAGGATGATGAATTTACATAAAAACCTTGGAAATATTTGTTAAATGATATTTGTTTTATTCATTAGTAATGATTGCTTTTATCTTCCGATCTTTTAACCATATTATTCATACATTATGTATAAAAAACATTGATATTGAAAAACTTTGCAGCACGCAGTTTAAAATTTTGCAGCATTCCATAGATAACCTTTGTTTTTTGGGCTAATACAGTGTAACATTCATATTGGAATACAGCTGATACAAAATGCCCCCGGGTGGTATATCTTCCAGCCAATCTCAGTTGAACCCTTGATTTAGCAATCGAGAAAGTCTTTAAATGAAAATCGAGAGATGCTAGTGTTCCGTGATGCAATTCTCAACTGGTATTTTAAATAAGGATCAATACATGTGTAAAATATACTTTCAATGTTCACATGGAGATAGAGTGCTTACTTTAGGTACTCTTATTACCATTAAATGAAAAGAGGAATGATGGTGTTTTTGTTACTAAATATGTTTTATCTAGATCGATTTCACATAATATAATGATTTTACAATATCTTTTAGATATCGTGTTTCTTCTAGTGATGTAACGAATATTTGTATTCGCATTCGCGAATATTCGCATATTTCAAAGTATTCGCATTCGCAATAAAAATTCGCGAATGTTTTGCGAATATTATTTTGGTGATAAGTATCTGATATTCGGCAAAAGTACCGGATACTTACCCGTTACATTGTAGAAAAAGGTACTGCAAGAAAATATTCTTTAAGAAAACCGAGGAGTTTTGAAATATTTTAAATTCCTATACCATTTTGAAAATTCGGCGACGGGGGGGGGGGGTAGAAATTTTAATGTAATTTTAATGTTTGAGCAATTGTACAAATTTAAGAAAGTCAATATTCGTTATTGACTACTACTCACTACTCCTACCTAGGAGTGAAGTGGTATAATGCTTTGCCGGTGGATTGCAAGGATCTAGCAAATATTGGTATAGCTAAGTTTAAGTTAGCTTTAAAAAAGTTAATGAAGTAGATTTTTCTTCTCTTTGGGTATAGATTATTGATGATTGAAAGTGTACCTTATTGTTATTTAATTTGTACTAACCTGTTTATTTTTGTACGATGTGTTTTTCTTTTTCTTTTCAAGTTTATGGAAAGTTTCAGGATTTATTCTGGTAATGTTTTTGAAATTGTTTTCTTTTTATTTACTTTTGTATTGTTTTGTAATATTGTAACAATGTAGCTCACTTCAAAACACGAGATTTTCTCTTTTTGAAGTTGAGTCATTGAAAAATAATGTTTTATTTATATGAATTTGTTAACTATGTAAATATTTTATAAAAAAAAAATTATAAATAAATAAATAAATATTCGCGAATATCCAAAATCACACATTCGTTAGATCACTAGTTTCTTCACTATTATGAAATGCCATGATTGTATGAATGAATGAGTCATTTAAAAAATTGCATAAATTTTGATAAGGTTTTATCGATCTTTGATAAGGATTATCTAGTTACATCCCTAAATTCTGATAATTTTGAAAGTGTATTAAGTGTGAAGTGGTAGAAAAGATAATAATTATTATTATAACATTTCCATTTTGTTATCACAATGGAATAATTTAGTTTATCGCTTCTTTACGATTAACAGAATAATTATAATTAAGTATTCGAAGTTCCGGAAAATCCTTTTATAAGTTTATTTAATATTTAAATTAAGTACACGAAATTCAGTGTTATACCTACATTATGTAGACACTGAAACAAAGGAGATTAGGTAATTTATCAACATCCATTATTAGTCTGGTATGTACTTAGGAAACTTTTGACAAAGTCTCTCTAAACTCAATGACAAAGACAAATCTAAAATAGATAATGCAGTATAGCAAATATAATATCCCGATTCTCATTTCAAACAAAAAATTAATGTTTTTGGTACCCCGATTTGTTAAAATATCGCTAAATCAAAGATGTTAAATGTATTATTCGTACTATTTTACATTTTAGAGGAAACTCGAAAACTTACATAAAAAAGTGGGTGATCAGCAGTCTAATTAATTACAATTCTATTGATTCATATTCGCATTCAGTAGTCTTAACTAAACGCAACGAGTGCATATCAAGGTCACTGAGAAATAAATAAACCGTCCGCTATATCAGGATTTCAAAACATGTTATTTTGTGCTGACCAAGTAGGTACTTAACAAAATATTATAATTTGTCTAACAAAGTGCTCCCTCTACCGTTTCATGTCAACAGGTCATTTGCATATGAAATAAAATTATGTATTTTCATTATACACAGTAGTTATGCTATTATTGTTGTCAGAGTACATTTTAAACTCGTGTATTTTTTTTTCAGTGAATGTCTCCGGTTTTGCGCCCCCAGTTTTTACTCAGATTGAACAGTGATATAGTTTTTATAGCATTTTGTAACTATAAGTCACGGTATTGTTAACTAATTTAGTTTCGATTCATTTGCGTCTATTCCTTTTTCGCCATACCATCTCATATCCTTAAATTTTCTTTGTAAATAGAGATTTTGTGGCTGCAAAGTTTATCTCTCTTCACAATGTTCTTAACGAGTTGATTTCTTTGTCATGGGAACGGTATGTTATTAAAAAAGATCTTCCAGTCATCAATCTAGACGCTTTGTTTGGCCAACTTTATTTATTTGAGAACGTCAATAGGAAACAAATATGTTTCCTTCGTATCGACTTACATCAAACTCTCATATTTCGTTGTTTTAGGAGAGTATTATAAAAAAAAAAACAAATTTTATTTATTATTTGCAGTGCGATTAAATAAAAATGTACTTTAAAAATACTTAGCTTACAAAGGCTGTAAAAGATTTGACAAACAGTCTAAATTTAAAGAAGTCACCAATTTTTATAAGCATCCGTAAATATTGTTGGCGAAAATTGTTCACGTAATCGTGCAAGGATATTCTCACTCGACGTAGTTACACAGTCCATTGTTAGTCCTTTTGTTAGTAATGCTTCAGAAAGTACTGAATATCAGTACCAGTATGTGCTGGTTGCGTGATAAGTGATAAGCCAAACAGGTAGTCCTAACTCCCGCTGCTCAGGGAACAACCGCTTCAGAGAAATTGTTGCGTGTGTCATGTGAAATTACCAGTAACATACTTATGCATGACAATAACGTAACTAAACTTAATATGGTTCGACATATATGTAAAGTTCAAGCACTAATATCATACAGCTTTATTTATACTCGTACTTATTCATCCATTTCATCATGGCATATTCCACAAGTGGGGTAGTCAACGGACCAACTGCTTGTAACAAACATGCAAGTTGTCCTTTCCGCGTCAATAAAAGTTTAGACATTCAGGATGGGTAGCATACCTCATCACTGAACTGAAGATTTTAAATGTCTTAAAACGTGATGATGTTTTACTACCTTATACAGGACACTCGAAAACTTACCCAAAAGAGTAGGGTTTCTACCTACTAACTATTTATCAATTTTTGGCTGTACCATTGGCACGATTTTTTGTTGAATACCTGTAAGTTATGCAACTTCAATAAAGATATATTATTAATCATTTTTTAGGGATACTGCCCTATCCGATATCACACCCACAAACTAATAATCGTAACACTTTATCGATCAATAAAATATCGTGAGCTATTGGCGAGTTTATTGCCTGGAGTCAATATCTTCCAGCTAACCAAAATAATGTGTGATATTAGTTGACAATGTGTGTAATTAATACTAAACGTGAACAACTTCGTAACTTAAACTGCTAAAGACTCATACTAGACGAACTGATGATATTGAACATTCAATCACAGGATCCTGAGTTTATATCCACATTCAACATACAAGATATTGCTTATTTCAAAGGTAAACGCTTATTTTAGATAATATGTACTGTATTATGCTTTTTCTCTGAAAAAGCGATATTCTATCGAGGAAGCTTTTTCATTCCTATGTTTCTAAAAGCAACATTTTTTTCAATTATTACTCGTAACAGTTGAGAAGATAAACTACTTCCTATAATTCTTCATGCTAACTTTATATTGAATTGCTATAACAAGTTTACCTAAAACATGTCTTTTAATGTTATTACATGAAATATAGTCCTTCTTGGTTTGGCAATTGAATCCAACTGGTAATTTCATTTTATAACTAAGTACTGACTCCAGAATAATATTAAGAAATGTATAGACTATAGATAGATACAACGAGTAAATTATTTTACAGAATGGATATTATTCTTGGTATATATTTCAATTAAATTCATGACCTATCTTGACAAAGGCCCGGAGGAAATTGGATCTTCCTTTTTCTAATATTTCAACTGTGTGTATATTATTAATTCAATATATTGGAAAATTACCTATAACCTTTTATGATAAGAAATGTTTATAAACGGAATTTTATTTTATTGTTATTTTACAAAAATTCACGGCATAAGCCTATTACATGTCTAAATATATAATTATACATAAAATTCACAAGTTAACAGTGACAAATTTTAACAAAACAATATAACATTAAATTTAAGAAAACCAAATTAATGAATTAATATTGTTTCCTTACCTGATCACCCGTTAATGAGTGGATAGCCTTTATAAATAGAAATTTGATTGATACAGAGAAATACTTGTATATTCATGTAATAATTTTATCATGTACTCAAATCAAGTGCCTTTTTATAATTCCTTGGAAACTCGTTTATCAGATGGTTGGTAGTTTGTGTCACTCCACATGTGCATGCCGGTGAAGGCTTATTAGTAACACACAATGAATAGATTTGGAGAATATGGTTTCTTAAAATATCAGATTGTTTATCTCAATCCAGATTCGTTGATATATTGAAAAAATAAAATCAATAGTCTGAAGTTGTATTACGAAAATTCTATTTATTGTATAAATAGGTAGGTACCTACATAAATATTTTATAGTTACTTATAGTTTACTAATAATTTCAAAGTCAATTTCCGGTTTAATAAAATATTGTTAATGTTTTAATTATTATTATAAAGGAATTGAAATTTTGTAGGCGGAACAGGCTTGTAAAGTTTATCTACTGAAAGTTGGGAGTTTTCCGCTCGTCAAAGTTTAAAGCTTAAACGTTTAATGCTACAATATCCCTCATCTCATTTCTCATCCCTATGTTAGGAGAGCCCTTTAACACTGTACTTTATACGTAGTTATTAGTAATGCCTGGTTACAACGAGCTTACAACTTTAATTATTACTTACTTGTCACTAGCTACTCGACTATACAAGGGAAAAGTACCATTATACTCATACTGGACTTTTAATAAAATAGTCTAATAAAACAACCTAAATCGATTTTTACGCATCAGAACACCTTCCCCGTTTCCTACTAAAAGGAGTTTGCACAGTCTGTTGGTTGTGCGAATGAGTTTTCTGTTGAGTAATATTCTTAATACATGTAGGTATTATATATGTTTACAGTTTGGTGTAAATTGTTAAAATAATAATAATCCGTACAATATCCTTATGAAATAGATATCTGTCTATCTTATCCATCAATGTATACCAACCAGTGAAATGTAAAAAAAGGTAACCAATAAACTTATGTGATTAACAAGCAAATCATTCTCTTTATAATTCACGATAGAGCGGGAGAATGAATCGTAAACGTGATGAATCGGTTAGAAGCATTCGAAATGTGGATACACCGAAGAATGCTTCGTATACCTTGGACCGAAAAAGTCAGTAACATCGAAATACTTAGGAGAGCCGGAGCCAGGAGAGAGCTGTTGTCGATTATCAAAGTGAGGAAGGTCTCATATTTGGGTCACGTGCTGCGTGGAGAGAAGTATCGTCTCCTCCGCCTTATATTGGAGGGCAAGATAGAGGGAAGACGGGGAGTTGGCAGAAAGCAGATGTCCTGGCTGCGCAACATTAGAGAGTGGACCGGAATCCGGACAGTGGATGACCTGTTCAGAGCAGCACAGGACAGGGAGGTTTTCGCCGGAGGAATCGCCAACGTCGGGGGGACTTGGGGGAGAAAAATAATATTGCGGAGACTCCACAGAAAACAAACACGAGATTGGCCTGACCAGATACATGTGTCTTTTTTTCTTCTTTCTATGAATGTTTTGTCAACTTTTTGTGTTTTTCTCTGTTAAGTAAATAAATAAATAAATTACAGTATCCTGAAAAATGTATTCATACTTACTTCGTATTTATTTTTACAAAAAATATCTTATAATTTGATCATCAACATAATATAATATGCATCAATCATCCTTACTTGCTACACAAGCTGTGAAACACGTAAATGGATTTGTTCATAATTAGATAAAGAACTTGCGAGATTTACTGTGTACTTGCTATTTATACTAAACATGTGCGAGCTACAACCCTTTGTAAACTATGTGTAGTTGTGCTTAGAAACATTGTAAAGCAAAGCCATTTCACACTTCGAACACGATATTATCCCATGGGATGGAAAGATAGGATCTCTGGATAACTTCCAAACTTTCATTAACACATATTTGTATTACTAGCACTTGAAAAGCTGGAAATCTTTACGTGATAGATTTTTTTTAAGTATTTTTTTATAAATCGGCCAAATTTTGAATGAAATGTACAATCTTATAATAATACCTAATTACATGAAATTATTACCCCACAAGCTACCCAAATTATTGTAGGTGCTGGGATGGTAAAGATAGCTAGATTATTATATTTTTCAATAAAGATAGTTGAATGCTATAATCGATTTATTTTTCAAACAATATTGAAGAAGAGGGGGTGGTAGACTAGAATTTACACAAATATGGATTAATATACAAAAACAAGACTATCAGTTTTTTCGTAAAAAACATATCAACTTTTGAATGAAATGTACCTAAAAAATTGTGAACTAAACCCATATATATGTAAAAACTTATGAAAACTGTGGGTTAGTTGGAAGAGATCGCGCCTTTGCGATAAACTCGCCCTCTGTATATTGATTGTTTTTAATTTGAATGTATACCTTTTATGTAATTGTTTATCAATGTACAGTAAAGAATGAATAAATAAATAAATAAATAAATAAAACTGAAAACAGATATTACCTAATATATATGTTAAGCTTGGTTTATTTTATTTTAGTACTTCTACTGTACCATCACGGGATATCCCACAAGTGGGGTAGCCAGCAAACCAGTGGCGTGTAATAGACATGTAATCTATTATCTCTGTGCTAACAAAAATTTTAGACGTTTAGGATGGGTGGCAAACCTCATCAGTGAATTTAAGATATGAAATGTCTTGTGCAGGACACTCGAAAACTTACGTAAAAGAGCGGGAGACTAATTCTTTGCTGGGTACTCCACAAAACATGACATATTTTATTTTATATGTAAAAAAGATATCAGAGCAGAATAAATATAGGTAATATTTTTCTGAGATAAATAAAGGACCTTTCTATTTTCAAAGACCATTGTAATAATTGAAACGGAATTTTTCATGATTGCGTATAGAGCCATACATAATAATGCTAAATAAAATGATGAGAATTGAGGAAGAACAATTTTCTTATATAATACAAGTCTTTTTGATTAATCAAATTTCGTCCAAGTTATTTAGTGGTCGCCTGTACTTGAAAAAGTAAAACAATTACCAATATGGAATATTTCAGAAGTGCTGAGTTTTTTTTTTTAATGAGACATAGTATTTGTTCAAATAATTTTTCTTTTGAACTTAATAATATCAGAATGAGGGTTTTGTTATTTGTTCTAAGAATAATATTGGATTTCAGGTTGTATGAGCAATGAGAATGTCACTTATAAAATTGTGCATCGCGCCGACAAAACCTACTGACCAAAAATTGTAGTTTATTTCTGTCCGCGATATGTTGTTTTATTAATAATTATTGTTGACCAAATGAATCTTTTCATCCACAAGTTTTCCGACAACCTAGAATATCCCCTTTCACAGTATACTGAACTAGTGTTGTGAAATTCTGAAGAAAGAATTTTAAAAGTAGAGAATTTAAAAGTAGAGAATTTTCCGAGATTTTTTTTATTTTTTATTTAACAGTATAATAATAATAAATACTTTATTCAATCAATCAAATATTGAAACAATTTATCACCAATATGGCTACAATTAATTATGGAAACAAAAAATGTTAGGTACCTACATAGAAAAAAGTGCTAATAACTGATGAAAAAACTTGATGTTTGACACCCCACATTCCCATATTTAAGTTAAAAAAAATTGCAGGTACGTACATGGAAAAAAGTGTTAATAACCTCTGATTTGTGCCTTAATCAGCCCCACAATTTTTTGGATCAATCAGGTTGGCTGCGAAATGTACTGGGCGAAAGGTCATAATATACCACTAAGAAAAATTATGGAGAGAAATTTCTCTTCCATCACAGGAGAAATTCTCGGAGAAATTTCTCGTTCTTGACAAATTTCTTTTTTCTCGTTCTCGAGAAATTTCTTTGGAGAATTTTCTCTTCTCACATCACTATACTGAACAACGTTATCGCAGTTATGAGTTCAATTAATTTAAAACAACTTTTAATAAGAGGTTTATTCTCTCTCGAACATGGATAATTAAGTTCAAAAGGTTTTCAAATGGTACTTTTAATTCAATTTCTTCTATTTTTTCTTGAAAATGTTATGCATTGCCATCTCTCTATCACCACCAGGAAACCGAACGGTATGAACCTTAATTCTAATTATGACTTTAAAATAGCGATTGAAAGCTCCGTGTAAAACTTCGAGGTTATTAGTTAATAAAATATAATAATTATCTTTGCAAACAGAAACTTAGAATATAGTATTTTTTAACGCGGCGGCAGAATTGCCATCCACACTTCTCAGCATTATACAACCAGATAAGTCTCCATATGATCAGTCATGATCACACAAAAACTTAACAGTCTAATGCCGGGAAAAATTCACCTATCCAGATATACAGGATATCAAAGGATTAGGCTCAAAACGCGGGATCAAAATACCAGCATTGTGCCTGAAATATCTGTGTTCAGAAACCTTTTTACAATATTACAAGTGTTTATTATAATAGATTTTTGAATTTTAATGTACAAATTAACCGGTAAATCTAATTTTTGTAAATTATTTATTAAAGATTTCGGAGTTACCCCTGTAGCTGACATGACTAAAGGTATTATATAAACGGACCTAGAATGCCAAATATTTTTTATTTCTCCTGCTAGTTCTATATATTTACGTATTTTTTCTGCGACGGTTGTTTGTATATTATGTGTATTTGGGACAGCGATGTCGATTAGGTACGTTATTTTATTACGTTTATCATGTAATACTAAATTGGGTCTATTATGATGTATTTGTCTATCTGTTATTATGGTTTTATCATAATAGAGCCTATAATTTTGATTTTCTAATACCTGTTCCGGGTTGTATTTATAATAAGGTATTACATTATTTGAGTTTAAAAGATTATGTTTAATAGCTAAATTTTGATGTATAATTTTTGCTACATGATTATGTCTATAAGTATACTCAGTTTGAGCGAGAGTGGAACAACCCGAAACTATGTGTTGAATTGTTTCCGGTTTGGCCAGACATTTCCTACACGAATCATCAATTATATTTTGATTTTTTATAATATATTTTTGATAATTTTTTGTATTTATTACCTGATCTTGAATTGCTAGCATAAAACCCTCGGTTTCCCCATACAATTCTCCAATGGTCAACCACCTGTTTGACGCATATTTGTCAACATAAGATTGGTTGAGATCATTGAGGTGTCTAGCATGAAGTTCCTTCCTACCCCAAGATTCTAACAAAATATTTAAATAGTTTAATCGCGGACCTACTGTTTCGTCATTTAAATTTAAAGGTGTATGATTTTTATCGGCCTGTATTATAATTTTATGTAGTATAGAATTATTTTGTTTGTTTTTAAAAAATGTTTTAAGGGATTCTATTTGATTATTATGTAAAGAGGAAATGTTAACAATTCCTCTTCCTCCTATACTCCTAGGCAGAACCAACCTTTCTTTCGCGGAATTTGGATGGTGATATCTATTTTTTGTTAATTGTGTTCTAATAAGTCTTTCTAGTTTATCTAGATCCGTTTTAGACCATTTTATGATGCCAAATGAGTATGTTAATAATGGGATTGCCCACGCGTTTATTGCTTTTACTATGTTTTTGGCCGATAGATCACATTTAAATATTTTATTAAGTCTATCTTTAAAATCATTTGTTAATTGAGTTTTGATTAAAGAGTGATTTAAATTTTTAGATTGCGGAAAACCTAAATATTTGTATATTTCGTTATTATTCATGTTATTAATTTGATAACTAGAAACTATGTCCTGACATTCTTTAATTTTTCCATTTTCAATGTGTAAAGTTTTACATTTATAGAGATTTGTATTACAATAAAGATCACAGTGAAATTTATTTGTCTTATTCTTTTATCATCCTTTTTATCCTCTACTTATTGGTTGTTGTCCTTGGTAACGCGTTATTTATTTCAGTAATCCTTTCAGTCCTTCTATACTAAAACGTATATCTCCACTTTTTACTGAAAACTTTTCTTTTCATATTTTTACAAAGGTATTTAAGTTATACTTTCCTTGACATTTTTGTTGTTGTACGATTGTGAATAGTGAAGTACGTCCTATTGTTGAAAAGTTTAACTTTTGTTGAAAAAAAATATAATATTGTTTTTATTAAAAATGGTTTTATTTCGTATTCTCTTTGAATTATATTGTGAACTGGAGCGAGAAATACTTTTGTTTATTTTTACAAAATACCTACTCTTATTCTGAAATTAAAAGAATGAAATATCAAAAAATGAAATTTTTACTCTTCTACTGCCTCTATCTTATTTTCATCACCATTAAAACTAGTTTCTATAACATATAACACTTTTGTAACATTCCTAGAATCATATTTATTTGAATCAAAGTTTAGGATGGACCTAATTCAAATTAATAGCCTCAATTTTTCTTCATTTTTCAATAAATGCATCAGCAAGATGGTCAGCAATAGCCAGAAGACCTTCAGTGTTAAGAATTTAACACTTTTTCAGTAAAAAATAAAAAGACAAAAATAAAAAAAATCTACGAAGCTCGAAATAAAATTCTAACACATAAATTTAAGCATTGAAAACTTAAGTTTTTCGCGTATATTTTTGTCGCATATTTTCTTGTTGTTCGTCAAAACTTCGTACTTTTTAATATTTGTTTATTTCAGTTTACATAGAATACATAATAATAAGTCCATTCAGTATCAATATAGACAATAAATACAAATTAATATTCTTCCTTAATATTAGATTAATACATACATTTCAATACACAAGTTTTTGCCCTCGAGTCACAAGAAGAAAAAAAATGTATCCTATTTGACATCCTTTCCTTTTCTATTCGTTCCTCATGTCCACAGTATCGTGACTTATTTACTCGCATTCTATCCACAATACTCCATTCTATTTAGTCAAATAGGCAATATAATTATTATGTATCTACTCTTTTGACATTTTAAATATCAATATTCAAATTTTGAATCTCCCAATTAAGATTTTGAGATATCATTTTTAAAAGGATATTATTGATAATTAAAAATCAAAAAGATGTAAATATCTACTTTGTGCTCAATAACTTGTGGTAATATTCATGCTAAAATTTTCAGACGTTTAAGGCATAATTTAAATCTTGCTGCCGACTTTTTGCGCCTATCTACATCACAAAAAAAATATTATTTTTGTTGGCTGTATATTTTATGAAAGAACCCACATAATTGTATATTCATGTGACGAGTTACAACTTAAATATCTTTTGCAATTTATAAGAAGAATGTTTTCTTTTCTGACATGTTTGCTTATGATTATTTTTATTTTGTTACAGTTCTACTCGTTACTGGAGCGTAGTCGTGTAGCCAATACCACTCTGATGTACAGACAGGTAACCCTATTCGCTCCGACTAACCAAGCTTTCCAAAGGCACAAGCTTCCCGTCGATGATTCCTGGGTCCTCTACCACATGAGTAAGTTGTCAATAATTTATTAATTTCTAAATTCTACTTTTCTAATATAGCAAAGCATGCAAAATCAAGTGAATTGTACCTAGATCACAATGGATCTACCTACATAAAGTTCACATAATATATTACAATAGAAGTAGCGCTACAATATCAAGGTTAGTTGGAAGACATCGCATTCTAACGATAAACTCGCCCTCCGTGCATTGAATTGTATAACTGATATTTTATGATACTTTGTATTGATTTAAAATATTGGAACCAATAAAATAAGTGAAGAATAAAATAAGTAAATCATTACAATAGCATTCAACTTAAACAACAGCTCCAGTAATTCATTTATTATTTTTTTAAATGAATCTGGGTTGTAAATAAACCCAAACACCCTCACAGTAGGCAATATGAATATATCGTTAATATCTATGTTCATATCTATCGGACGTTCCAACGGCGAGTACAACTCAAGGACATTAGTAGGTAGATAATTTTATTGATTTCTTCTGTCTGGAATTAAACTCTGTATTAATTCAAGTGTACAAAACCAATGTGCTAATCATTATTCAACTAAACTACCTTATTTGAAAATCCACTTTCACATTTTGTTTTCATTTCTAGCTAACTTGGCTGTGACTTTAGACCAGATGGCAACAACTCTGTCATCTGAGTTAGAAGGCAACCCACCACTTTGGATTACCAAGCGCAAGTCAACACATCATGATGAGATCTTTATCAACAATGCCAAGATCCTGCCTCATAGATCCAACTATCAATCGACCAACAGCCTTAATAAAAAACAAGTAAGAACGATGATCGAATATAATCTTCGGAAACACAAGATCCCTAAACTGAAAAAAAAATAGTTGAAATTAAATCACCTCCTCCCACAACATTTTTATTCTCATTTGAGATTTTTAAAAAAATAAGTTTACTTGAAAGGCTGGTTTATTGCCAGTTTGCAATTTCACCAACCAACCCAATCATTTAATTCTGTTGTCAGAAATTATGAAATGTTTAATTATCAGAGTTTTACAGATTGTTTTTAGCTTTGTCGCTGAAAAATGAGTGTCTTTCTAATCAACTTGCTTTAGACATTTACAAAACATGAGGCGGTTGGTAATAGCCTAAGAACATTTAAAGAAATTAAAATAATCCAACAAAATATTTTTGCCAAATAATATTCTCAATGGACTCACTGTATTGTATTTACATAATTTCCTCACTATTTTTTTACCCATTTTTAGATAAAATTTTACATTTTAAACATCAAGGATTCAGATAATATCCTCTGTGAAAATTTGCATATTTTTTACATTTTTAGTATCTAATTTAAACATAACAAATTACACAATTTTTATCTGCTTAATTGTAGTAACAGAGGTTGTTTAAAAAATAATCTGAAATTTATATCGGCAATTAGAAAAGATCGTTGAACTTTCAATTTAAGCTCTTTCAAGCTTGTGTAAAACCATATAAAAATATATTATTTATTTGATTCTTTCAAGCTTATTTCATTATGCATACATTATTTTATATCACAATCCATAACTACTAAAATAAATAATTATTTTAGAAGAATATTAGACATCAATACACCTAGTAAAAGTTTTTTTTTAGAAGTTGAAAAATATTTTTTGAAACCATCTATTTTTACTTATTTATTAACATTATGTACGGCCATTTAAAACAGTGTAATTTGGGGACCAAACTGTGGTCGCATATTCCAATTGGGTCCTAACGTATGCACAATAAACTATTTTTAACGTTTCAATTTATTATGTTCCATACAGATGTTATGTCACTCTCACAAAAACAAGCAAAACAAAAGTTAATAAAAACAAAATAATATTTTTTCAACACAAATCATAAAATCGTGCATTCAAGAGTTATACAGAAATGATTACAATATACCTACATAATGATTATATTTTCAGGTTCTTCACGTTATTGATGACGTCTTGGTCCCCGTGTCTGCATCACCAACCTCCAGTGATCCCATTTACAATCCTGATGCCTTTCAATTCCTTTCTAGATCAGAGGACTTTGACATTGGACCACACCGTGTCAGGTAAATAAACCCATTAACCAAACCAAATTTAACTTATATTTAATAATCTATCAATCAACCTTCTACTACCATATAACTAACACTTATATCGCTATGCCATCATGAAATATGCCACAAATGGGATAGCCAGTGGACTATCTGCAAGCAATGAATGTACATATTATCATTGTCATAACATAACTACCCTCTAACCTAACCTAACCATATCCAACTTTTTATAACTTTCCTTGTGTATTTACGAATTCATTCTAAAAACTACATGTTTTGTTATGAATTCCAGGTCTTTCAGACAGAAAGTTTCTCAGATAAAGAAGTCAGATATTTTCAAACACGAAGGGCGTTACACATTCTTCATTCCAGTTGACGAAGGCTTCAAAGTATGTATATAAATAATAAAATTACCTTCAATATTATTTATTAATCAATATGAACTGTAAAACGTATCAAATTAATATTTTTTTATACGGTATGCTATTTTTACAAAACATTCACATGTCTATGAGTAATCAAGTAGGGTAAGAACTTATAACCTTCTCTAAAATTTCAGCCCCAACCAAGACCAGAATTGATTGACGCAAAAGTAGTAGATGGCCATGTGATCCCTAATATGGTTCTGTTTACTAAACCCACATCTGACGACACTCCCTTCGAGACAATGGCTTTTGGTGATAATCTTAAAGTGACCATCTCATTCACCAAGACACAAAATGGACAAGAACCTATGGGTAATTTGTTAAATTTATAATAATGATCATATTATTTGACTGTATAGCTGTATGTTTCCAAAACATGACAAATTTCATTAAATTAGAATCTTTCTTCTCATATTTTGTTTTGTTGATCTTCTGACTCAAGCACTCGAGAGAAATATTCCCTGCCTGAATAGTCTGTAACACCTCCTGTACACACCTTTCTTCCCGATATATTACATTTTGTTTTATTATACCTACTTACATTTTCTCAGACTTCCGAAAATGGAAGATGGATTCTAACTATTCGTTTTTATTTCCATATTCATAAAAGCTTTTTAATTATTATAGACAATAAGAGGATTCTTGCTAGGATCATTACAGCTGAGGACAAATATGATCCCAGAAGATAAATGCAAAATTTTCATGAACTCGATGAATCATTATGTAATGTTACTAATCAAATTATCATACTTAAATTTCACAGCTTACGTCAAGTCCAACACAATTGTGGGAGATTCAAAACATTCAACTGGCGTAGTACTGGCAGACATTGTGAAAGCCAACATTCCTGTCAAGAATGGTGTAGTGCACCTTATTCAAAGACCTCTGATGGTTGTGGATACCTCAGTAACACAGTTCTTGGAGGTCAGTACCAAACAGCATTCTTATATAAATGTACAACAATGTTCATATGATAATATTAATAGGTACTATGTCTAGATCCAACACTCACTTCTACCAAATATAGTGATATACCACATTTCCACATTGAGGACATATTGTGCCACTTTGTTCTTATTTTGCAATCTCTATTTTATAAAATTAATTCCTTTTAAAGAGTAATGTCAACCCATAAAGATTGATTTTATAACTTATATGTCACTCATTAGTTCAAATATTGTATGCCAGATATGTCCTCAATTTTCCAATCAACTTTTAAATTGGTCAGTGCAACTTGTAAATTTTGACATTCATGTTTTGAAACATAGTTAAATTTTAAGGCTAAGGTACAAAACATGTTTTACTTAGAAGTATTTTCTAATTAAATTCTACTTAGCAGTATTATATAGGTACCTACCTAAAAATATTGCAGTAAAGGGAAAATCCACTAAAATATTGTATTATATGGCAACTTAACTTTGATCACAAATGGTACATAAAAGTATTTAATGGCGTGTGAAAAATATTGGAATCTTATCCCACTAAAATAGATGGAAAATGTTAAGAAGACAGAAATATGTTACAAGATGCACTGAATATTTTAGGAACAAAATGTTTAGTAGAATCAAAACCTATGTTTTTCTAGGTTTGCTAAATTGGATCTGTAAATACCTTGTTCCCGAATTTTTCAAAAATAATCAACATAGAATTAATGCTGTTGATTTATTATCCCATTTCTAAATTTTTACTTATGACTTTTTGTAAGGTCACTCTGAAATATAAGATGTATTTTAAGATAGAATTGCCTAAATATCTTTTTATATGAAAGTTTTTACTTATTTATTAATCGTATAAGTATTTATTGATATTTTCATGATATTACATTTACTTGTTTTTGAGTTTGAATGATACGGTGATGTTTTAATGTTTTATTTTTCTGTTACTTGACATGAGATGCGAAGAATGAGCTTTTGTGGAACTTCGTGTACTTATTAAATGTTTTATATTCACCACCGCTTGTAAAACTGTTTAATGCTCACCAACTTAGGAATTGTCTATGAATTATTTCCCAAATGAATATATTATACTGACCGGATAAATAATTTTTCATTTGCTTTCTTTATAATCATCAATTTATTTGAAATAAAAACAGATGTTTTCATGTTCTTTTCGTAAGTATCTAATAATAATGTTAAGATCTTTCTATAAAACACTTTTTCCCATGTTTTTGTCATCCAGAACTGAATGACATCTTCTTCTATGAGAACATTGGCTTAGCGTTTGCCTTCGCCCATTACTCTTGACAAAACAGTATTACCAATACCGTATGCTTGACAACATAGATTTTTAATCTAATTATAAACCAATATTGATGTAGGAATTATATATAACCAAATGAATGCTTTTATTTTTATTTCAAATGAATTGAGTTAGTACAATATTTTAAAAATTAACTTCTCAGTTTATCAATATTTTAAAAATTAACTCTGTAATTTCATCTTACGATGATTTAATGAGAAGCTGTCAGTATAGTATGTTCATTATAATGCTTCAAGTTATGAAATGACATTAAAAATTATAATTAAAAAATATAGAAACACTTGAACCATGTCTTAGAAATATGTTATTATTTAGAAGTATTAGAATGAAAGCAACCTGTGAAAAGAAAATTTATATTATGATTTAGTGAAATGTCACAATTAGTAGAGATAAAATGTAAGTTTTTAAAGCACCGCTGTTGATTTTTTTTTATTTTTTTTATGTTTCTCCGACAGTCTATCATCTAAACAAAAAATTATATCCATCACTCATTCTTTCTCATCCAAACCATTATATTGTTACATCTCTTGAACCATACTATGTTTTTACTCCTTATTACTTTATTTATTACAGTCAACGACTCTTTTCATATATTATAGTTCCAAACACAAAGGCAGGCTTTGTAGGCAAAAAAGAGTTTTTTTTAGTCCCAAAATCATGGCATTAAACATTTTTAGCAAATCAAAGTTTACAATTGAACATAATCAACCATAATTATTTCAAAATCACTTAAAACTTACAAGAATAAAACATTTTCATTCAAATGTTGGATTTTCCTTATAATCCAACTGTACAATTTTACATACAGCTGCTCTTTAAGTGCATAATATACACAATGTAAGATTTTCATCAAAGATTTGTTGTGCACCCATATACAATATTTCATTATTGTTTTAATTAATTATTGTCTATGGACATGCAACAAATCTGTTGTGCAGTTTAATAAAAGTAAATGTGCCTTAGTTTTTCAAAAGAATACATAACCAATTTCTATTTTTATGCTACCCATCACTCAAATCCTAAATCTGTCATCCAGCCTTACTTAACATTTCATAATTTTTTTATTATTACTGATAGATGTTGCCATTTCAAAAAAATACAGTGAATTTTTAATTTTATTCTAACACATTTTAAATATTAATGAGACATTTTATTACAAAATAACACATGTAAATCACAAGAAACAAACATTGACAAATATTTTTTATGCTTTCAATGTCGGGTGAATACAACAACAGTCTTTCAAGGTAAATATTACTGCTTCATTTTGTTTATTTATCTTCTGTATTTTTTTCTTTGTAGTGTTGTAGTTGCAACTGTTTATATTATTACTCACACGTTTTATTATTAGATTGTGCTTTACTAATTTTATTCTTGTTGTTATTAAGTTTACTATATTGTGATTGGCATCCTTATTTATGTGTAGTTTGTATCTGTGTTATATGAAATATTACAACAGAAACCCACCACAATGTAGTTAGTGTCTGTTGCAATATTTAATTATTGTTTATGGTTGTACAGCTAACAGAAAAGTAATTAAAAAAAACATTATACTATAACAAGACTACACACATCCTTGAAAATTTGTGCCTTCTGAGATAGTAATTGGTACAGAATTTTATTAGATTTTTTCATAGAAATATAAACCTTATTGCAACGGTGGAAAGCATATTTTTGCTTAAATTTGATCAAAAAGTGCACAGTTTAGTTTTAGTAAAATATCTTTAAATTTAAATAAGGAATTGTAAATAGAATTCTCAAAGTAAAAAAAGACATACTCCAAAATAGGCAGCTTTTTTCATATATTTTTTTTAATAATGACACGGTTCTGTAATATATATAGTGAGCTTTTTTGAATAAAAAATATAGAGAGTTACGAAACTATATTTATTTTCTTTATTTTGTACACAATTAAATCTCTGAATTTGTATTTTCCAGAAAAACGGTGTTTTTACAAGTAGTTGTATGTTATTCCATTGTCTTCAATGGTCCATTTGCTACCTGATTCAATACGGTCAAATAAATTATTATCTTAACTAGTGGACAAATATAACTTTTCTTTTGTTGGATCGGATAGTACCAATTCTATAATGTTTTCAATAATGGCAAACCTAACTAAATTAACTAACATTTATCTATAGTATTTAAAATAGTTAGAGTTTTAAGGTAATACGTAAGTACATTCTGAAAAACAATTTTCTATAATTTATTGTATAGAAAGTTTTTATTTATCAGTTATGTTATTTACAAATTGTTGTAACACATTCCTGATCAGATTAAAAATAAATGCTTTTCACTTACTTATTGTTGTTTTTAGATGTAAAATATTTGCTTGTATTGTTATTTCATTTTTATAATAATTTTTTTCTTATATTTATATATTTGCCTTTTCCATTTCTATCCACAATTTCAAAGAATAATTAAAGTATCTATGCATATTTAGATATTTAAATTATTTTTGTTGATTTTTTAATATTTACATTTCACAAGCAACTTTAATATTTATGTTACATAAGATTTCACTTTTTTTTTTTCAATTTAACCGTTTCAGTGCTAAACTCACATGATGCTAATAGTGCATTTTTAGCAAAAATCTTTTTTTACAAAACTAGTCACTAAATTGTACCGTGGATTCCCCAGAAAGAAAGTCTCCTACTCTTTTCAGTAATTTTTTTAGTGTCCTGTAAAAAGCAGTCACTTGTCAAACATCTCATATAAAACATTTAACGTCAATTTAGAGATGACGCATTACACCCATCCTGAAATTCTACCTCTTATTGGCTTGTAGAGGACGACTTACATATCACATACAGTTTTTCTTTGTCTTCTGCACTTATGGGAAATGTTGTGATAGTGCGAATGAATGAAAAAGATTTTTTTTAAATACTTACATACTCATATATTAAAATACAATCCTGCTATTACATGTCACGCAAATTAAGATGCGTGCTCACCAACTGTCTGACAAGCTCCGCTGAAAGTCGCAGCATTTTAGCAATACTTCGCATTTTTCCCTACTACCATACTCCGCAGTTCAGCACAATAACGGTTTACTATTTTATAACAAATTTAGTTTCTAATTCTCTATTTTCTGCTTTTTCACAAACTTCTAGTAATGTAGGTACCTTGATGAATTAAAAATCAAGATATAAATGACACAAGCTTTTAGCTTGCTGTGAATGGTGTATTGAGTTGTATTTGGGTTTATTACAAAAACCCAAATACATCAAAAAAAGTATCTTTAAATTAATTTTAATAATATTTTGATGGAAAGCCTTTTATTTCGGTGTTAATTAGTTTCTAATTAAAGTTTTCATATTTCTATGAAATAATGTTACAATTGTTTTCAATGAATGGTAAGTTAGACTCTAAGAAAAGATTTTTTTTACCATATTTATTGAATTAGTACTTTAAATTAAAAAGGTAGGTAGTAAATTTTCAAACATTAGTTAGTCTGTGTATATTATTATGTTATTCAAAAGTTTATTAGATTTATCTTTCGAATAATATTTTATACTTTATTTGATAATTATTATATTATTATTTTTTTAATCTCTAGAAGTGGACAATCTTTGATGGTTTACTTTATAATTATTAGAATATTTCTTTATGGTGACGGTAAACTGTTGGGTAGGTACGGCATGTCATTATTCAGTGTGGCCACTAAGTTTATGCTTTATTACAAATTATTATGTGTTTTCAAAATATGTAAATTTGTCATCAGAAAAAGTGTTATGAGAAAAATTGACACAGCATCTAACCAATAGATTTTTAGGCTATCATAAAATCTCATTTTTATTAAATACTATCAATGATTGTCCACAAATTGTGTATTTAATAATATTATGTGTTGGGTTGCCAGGTATACATTTTAATATATATCATCTATTTTTGAAGGATTAACTATGTAACAATTTCGAGACATTTTGAATGTTTTTAAACGAATATTCTAGAATGCACTTTTGTTACTTGGTCAAGTAACAAAAGCATATTGTAGAATAATCATTTAAAAACATTCAAAATATATTTTGCTATTTAAAATTGTATGACTTTACGCCAGCGGTTGCCAAACTTTTTGACCTCACGGATCAGTAAATTCATAATTTAAATCCCGCAGACCGCTAATAGTATTTTTTTTTAGTATTAAATATATTTATAAAAGAAAATTGAATCTAAAAATACATAAAATATACTAAGTTAATGATATGAAACACAACTTAACGTGATGTGTAAGTATATTCCAAATTGTTCTGCGGGCCAGCAAAATTTTCTTGCAGACCACCACTCTTGACGACCGCTGCTTTGCACTATGTCTATATTCACAAAAAACACTGTTAAATTGTCTATCTGCACAATACTTCCATTCTTTCAAACACAATATGTCTGTATAAACAAAACAACTTTTCAAATGAGGCATGAATTTACTACTACACTACCAATTTATACAAATTTTAACAAAAATCTGCACACATTATTCATTGCATACAAAATGTTACAATATATTTTAGCATATAACTTGCTCACATACACATTCAAAACCATGGCACAAATAATATTAACAAAAATTTCAGTATACTTTATCAACCCCTGAACATGCAGCAAAATATCAAGAAATGTGAATTTTTTTCTGGATTTATTGACGACAAACTTAATGTTTTTTTATGAACGAAAAATTGGGTTGCTTTTAAAGAAAATTAATCTAAAAATGTAATTTTAAAATGAATACTGGCAACCCTTTTTGTATTTTAAAATAATTTGAACTTTCTTTGAACATTCTGTCACATGTGGTTTTTGTTTGTTTTTCTGATTTTTTGTTGGTGTTAACACTGTCTCTAACATTGGTGTGTTGGTGCTACGACTACTCACACTAACGTGGATTATACTGTTGGCTTCCCCCACAACCCCGTCTGTAACAACTTTTGCTGCATGGTTTTGTGCGTGTGCGTGCGTGCGTGTGTATAACTTCTACATGGACCAAACTGATCTGATAACACACAGGGTATTGTGAGTATCCATTCACTATACACTGTTCAGTAAAGATCATTCACATGCAATTAATTAGATCAATAGAAAACCATTGTTCGTTCATTGATTCATCAATACGAATATGCGCCTTACATAAGTTATTAGACCTCGTGCATGCCAAAAAATCAAGCAAATTTAATGTTTTGTAAAATATTCACTCCATGTTTTACAAAATTTAAACTTCGCTTTTATAGCTTGCAACTAAACACAGCACGGATTCTAAATTTCTTCTAGAAAACATGCATTTTTTTTTTGTTTTCTAATTCAAATCCTTGTGGAACTTAAATAAAAAGTGGCAAGGTTATTTGAAATTTTATTTAATATGGTCCATAAGCAAAGTTCATTTAAAACAACTTTTTAGTCGCACAAACCAATCAATTAGCTTTGATTTTTATTTATTTTCAAAAATATAAAAAAATAGGTTTTGGTAAAATTGTACAGCACAGTTTTATTTTTGAATTTTACCTGCAGGTACAGTATTCACATTTTTTTTATTATAAATTGGTTAAGATCTTTTTCTGAAATCATACTTTACAATTTATCACTTTGATATGTCACAAATTATCTAAATACCCCTCGTTCATGAAAACTTTTAATTGAGAAAATATTACTTTTTCCCATGTGTCTTTTCTCATAATTAAAATGTTTTTTTTTTTCATTACTTTCATTATAGTTTCATTAGCAACAAAACTTTTTAATATCCATTTTCATTTCAACTAAGTCTAAATATTGTGAACTATTTTAAATAAACATTTTGTTTTATTCCTCAAATTTAGGACAAGGAGGATGGACCATTGTTTAAATTTTACGAAGTGATTATGGATGTTGGAGGTGAATTCATGCAGACCCTCAATCGCATGCGAGACTTGACTCTCTTTGCTCCATCCAACGAAGCCTGGTCCGATTCAAACTTGAACAATCTTGTCAGGTAATATTCGATAGAATAATCAATGGATTTTAAAATTTATTCACTCTTTACACAGTCAGTGATCATAAAAACTTGTAGTTTTTTTAGTATGAACTTTTTCTGTAGACAATAAATAAATTTGATATGAATGTAGAGTAAATGGAAGTGATATGTGTCCATGGATAAGCTTGTTTAACTATTTATTTATTTATTTATTCTTTACTGTTGACTGATTATAGGCAATTTTACACAAAATTACACTTACATACTTAATTACACATTTTTATACTTTTTGTTATAAAAACAACAATTTTGCCTATAAACTTTTTTATTATATAAATATAATCTTGATTCAACCTTTGTATCAGAATATTTGATTAAATTTCGATAAAATTATGTATGAGCTGTGTATTAATAAATAAATATATGTTGTATTTTTCAGAAACAAGGAGAAGTTGTTGGAAGTACTAAACCTTCATCTTGTGCGTGAAAAACTTCCTCTGGACAAGATCATGCATAACAACATGCATCAGGTATTGTAACATTATGGCACTGCCCGTATCCTAACTATTTACTTTCATAAACCTCATGATAAGAAAAGAACCTTCTACATTTGGTTAGGTTTGTACATCAAATGTTCGTATCTACAGGTAATAATGAAGAAAATTAAAATAATACTTCTATAGCACAATGCTGACAGGAGAATTTCTTGCCTTGAGCACAGTTATTTTGTTAAATTTTAATCTGTTTTTAAGAAAAAACCATTTTGAAAATTTAAAACCAATAAGAATATTATTCTTACAAAGCACTGATTCATGAGCTTGCAAATATTATGTGATTGTTTTGGCACAGCATTCAGCAGAGCTATTTATTTATGTACTAGAAGGTCTATTCCTTAAAATGTCAGTCAAGATATTGCTGTTTGCAATTGTAGAGAATTTGAAAGAGTGCTTACGAGTTATTAATATTTATTTATAAAAACTTAGCCACTATGATTATTGCTGTGTCCCTAATGCTTTCAGTGTGAGCACCGATTAGGTCATATAGGTTTTTCATGATCAAATTGTAAACATGAAAATAGTTGCACCAAACACAACTTATAAAATAGGCTTAACCGAATTAAGAATTAATGCAATATTTCCTTAGAATTAAATGTAGGTGCCTACACAATGTTTTATTTATCAGTTTTTAAAGTTAGTTTTTATCCTACATTATTTTCATAATACAGTTTTAATGTTTACAATTTACTTATTGTGTGGTAACTAAGTGCATCGCAGATAGATTCACTTTGCTATCACATTTTTATTTCTGGTATTTGAAAATATACACAAGAAACATTTTATATTCTTTACTTATTATTCAATTAGATATTTATAATTTTTACTATCAATAGTCATTTTCACGGAATAAAACAAGTATCAAATATCTGTTGCATATCCATAGACAACAATTCAAATGTTTGTACTTCAATATATAATACATATCAATAGAAGTATTGTTTAAGGAATGTGAAACTTAATTTTGATGCTAAATTTATTGTGTGAAAATGATCATACCTCTTAACTTATGACAAAAATGTTGTTAACACAATTATTTAACTCTTACCTGTCTGTATATTTTTAAATGTTTTTACTTACAATGTTTTATATTGTTTTGTTTTTAACATTATTGTTTTTATTTTGTTGTTGTTTGTGTTTGTGCTTATTTATTACTAGCTTTTGTGCTTTTGCTTTAGTACATATTATTTTATTTCATATTATATATTTTTATTTTTTTACATATTCACTACACACTTACATTTAGAAATGTTATTATAACACACATATATATATGTATTGATTAATGTTTTCTTTTACAAAATATAACTGAGTAACAATATCTGTCAGTGTATAATATAATGTGTTGAGTAATATCCAGTGTTGCCATTGTGTTAATATATAATCATAATATTTTGTAACATGCTTGGAAAGTGAAATGTATGCCCTCTGATGGTGCGCTCCACAAACTATGTTAGGAGTATTTTAGTTGACTGGTTATTTAATTATAATGAAGCTTAAAATTAAGTGTTTTCCAGGTGATTGCAAATCGTTATATTATTTTTTTGAACTGCAGTACTTTTTATTTCCCCTAGTAATGATGAATTAAAGAGAAAAGGGTTAAAACTTGTATGATATGTGTTCGCACCATACATTTGAGTCTTAGTTTTATTCAATTTATTTTTTAACTGTTTTTGTGAACATAAGTATACCATGATATCTTTTTGTTAATATCATCATGCCAATGGGCTAGCTAGTGAACTAGCTGCGTACAATGGTCATCATGAAAAAGTTAGTATTCAGAGGATCGCTACTATAGACATTTTCACCTTTTTCAATTATTTTTTATCCCTTTTTCAATGAACGAAGATCTAATATGAAATTTTAGAACAATTTCATGAACTACATTGACCTAATACTTAATAAAATATAAACCTAGCACCCCCGATTTGTGTGGGAAAGGGACACTAAAGTAGTTAGGTGGAGCGCAAATGTCAGATGACATCACACGCTTTTCAAGCATATTGTTTGTGAATAACAGTATATCGTATACCATACTATATATTATTATTTTAATTATATATACCTATGCCTATAATATTATCAACAACATATGTATATCTTGAACATTGAATATATATTTAATATATAAAACACAATCATCCATTATTTTCACTCTCTGTTCCATGATATGTTTCCTCAAATATAATTAGCATTGGAATTCAGACTTTTAAGCCTACAACTAGCTTCTGAATGTCGACCTTAAATATTTCTTTAAAAGTTCTGAGTCTTATTTTGTCACTGCTTCTATTGGTGCTTTCTCTCCAACACGTCTTCTCTTAATGATATGAAAAAGAAATTGTAAAACTGTCTTTTATGCTTGGATATCATCTCATGATTTTCTGTATGTCTATGTGCGATGAATGTTAATAATTAAAAACTCAAATACCATCCCAATATTTGATAATGAAATAGATCCTTTTTGTTATTCATGCAAAACCACGAAAGTAATAAAAATGGCTTACTTATCCATATTTGAATTACTTCTCAGACAAGTTCGGTCTTTGTTAAAGAAATCTAGACAAAGTTAAGAAACGGACCTCTTCCAACAGTGTATAGAAACCGTTATTTCAATTTTATTTCTTATTCGTGTTTTTAATTTCATTTAATTTTCCTGATTATTTAAGAAAATCAGAACACATATTCTGTGCTTTTTGACTATATCAGACCAAACAAAACACTGGATTTGGAATACTAAAAACACTGGAATCCCTATTTCCTATAACCAAAGTCCTTATATAGTATATGTTTGTCATGTATAATAATAATAATAATATATATATTGCATGTAATATATAGCCTGTGTGGTAGAGTGCT